>PIJE02000121.1:232439-359939 GCA_002895965.2 Coryphaenoides rupestris
TTCACAACTTTCATGGAAACGTTTATCCGACCTTACCAATGCTTGTGTGGGCATGAGTACATCATAAGACAGTGGGGCAACATCGGTTTAGGCATCAAACACCAAGCGTTTAGTCGCGAGAGGCATGGATGTCCCTCCTCCGCCCACCGTTCGGCAAATCAGATCACCGCTCGATCCAACTACTCCCCGCCTACAGGCAGAGACTGAAGCAGCAACCAATCGCTGTGAAGGAGGTCCAATGCTGGTCGGACCAATCAGAGTCTATGCTGCAAGATTGTTTTGATCACGTGATCTGGGATGCGTTCAGGGTTGCGTCGGACAATAACATCAGCGAGTACGCGTCCTCAGTCACCGGGTTCATTAAGAAATGCATAGATGACGTTGTTCCTACTAAGTCGGTTCGGATTTATCCCAACCAGAAACCATGGATTAATGGCGATGTTCGCGCCACACTCCGCACGCGTAACGCCGCCTTTGACTCCGGGAATATGGTGGAATATACGAGAGCCCGCTACGACCTCCGCAAGACCATCGGCTCTGCCAAGCGGGAGTATAAGAACAGGGTGGAGGACAAATTCAAGAGCCACGACGTGAGGGGTGTGTGGAAGGGGCTGCAGACAATCACGGACTTCAGAGGGAGAACCAGCGGTGTAGAGAACTCCTCTACCTCCCTCCCAGGCGAGCTAAATACATTCTTTGCTCGGTTCGACGTGAACGGCAGCCCGCCGAAGTCAGCGCTGCCTGAGGAGACCAGCCTGCTGAACATCTCAGAGGCTGACGTGCGCAGAGCCTTCAAGCGGGTGGACATCCGGAAGGCGGCGGGCCCAGACCACATCCCGGGGCGCGTCCTCAGAGCATGCGCAGACCAGTTGGCAGGAGTCTTCGCAGACATCTTCAACCTGTCCCTGTCCCAGGCTGTTGTTCCCGAGGTCTTCAAGATGTCCATCATCGTGCCTGTCCCTAAACACCCCAAGGTAACCTGCCTGAATGACTGGAGACCCGTAGCCCTCACCTCGATTGTCAGTAAATGCTTCGAGAGGCTGGTCAAGGACTTCATTTGTTCCATGTTGCCTGCCACGCTGGACCCATGGCAATTTGCGTACCGTCAAAACAGATCCACCAACGACGCCATTGCCATGGCACTTCACACCGCCTCTCACCTGGAGGGGAAGAACTGTTGTGTGAGAATGCTGTTTGTGGACTTCAGCTCAGCGTTCAACACGATAGTTCCTGCCAAGCTCGACACCAAGCTCAGGAGTCTAGGCCTGCACCCGGTGGGCGGAGGAGGGCCTTGTAGCCGTCCCGGAAGGGGGTGTAGCAGTGGTTGAGGATCCGCTCGCCCCATGTGTTGCTTGTTATGTGTTGTTAGAACTTCGAGAGAACTTTCTTCAGGTTCGCCTTATTGAATTCCCCGCCACAATGAAAGCAGCCTCAGGGTGGGCCGACTCCTTTTCACTGATAACCATAAGGTTCCTTCAACGCCATGTCCGTGTTGGCTTGAGGGGGAATGTACACAGCAGTCACGGTTACTGCTGTAAACTAGCCAGAATGGTCGGCACATAAGCATCAGGTACTCCAGGTCCGGGGAACAGAAAGACTTGAGGGTATGCACATGACTCTGGTTGCACCAAGATCTGTTTATCATGAGACATACCCCCCCTCCTCGATCTTTACCATGTCTCCGTCAGGCAGATGATACAGTTGTCCTTAGTTCCCGGTGGAATTGAATACGAGCTTGTAGCTCGCATAACTTATTGTCCAGAGACTGTACATTAGCCAGCAGAATGGTGGGTAGTGGAGGTCGATTGGCACGACGTCGCAGCCTGACTAGCACGCCGGCTCGCTTCCCTCTCCGTCGGCGACGCTTGTGTGTGATCGCGCCTAAGATGGACGGAGATAGTCCAGCCCACGACTCCGGGCGGGACGTCCAAGCCGAAAGACTTGAAAAACTCCGGTAGGCGGCGAGCGACTGTCGTTCTAATCTCTAGAAGTGTACAACTGTCGTAAGTGAACTTACTGCTAACTTCCTGTGCAAGGATAGTCGCAATTAAAATAATAAATAACAAAAAACTGCGTCGGCTCACAGGAGCTCGCAACACGGCAGCCATCACGTACGGCGCCATCTTACACATTTCAAGTGTAGGTGGGACACAGAGTCAAATGCTTTTGCCAGATCAATGAAGATCATGGCCAATGGCGATCCCTCCTTTCTACTCTTGAGAAGAGCCCTCTCAAACAATAACAGGTTTTCCGAGCAACCCAGGGTGTCAATGAAGCCTTTTTGTCTCACATTGATCGGACATGCGCTGGCTCGCCTTTTATGCAGAATGGAGGAGAAGAGCCTGAGCACCATGGAGCCGTTTTTTTATTATTTACCTCCCAATGAGGACTTGTGCTGCCGAGATGGGATCAGCCATCATTACGTTAGAACAGAACTGATCAGCCACAAATTGGCCTAAACCCTTGAAACCCTCCATGGACTCCCACCATTTCTTGAAGTATTTTTCAACTCCAATAGTCCCAATAGGATATAAGCCTTCTTTGACTTTATCCAGTGTTATGCACAGTTTCGAGTGGTCATCTACTGTGCCTGGAGTTTGGGTTCTGGTTCAGGTTCAGGTTCTGGATTGTCTGTAGCAAAGCAGCGAGCTCGGGAATCAATGTGACACAAGGCAGTATCACTCGGAATGATTCCAAGTTTATTCAGATATATAGAGCATATATACATTTTGGGATGGGAAGAACAGAGGAGCATTTACATATAGACACATCAAATCATCTTGGGAAGCAGATGTGGAGACACACCCCCTCCCCCTCTCAGACGGCCATTCAGGGAGCAGGGACAACAAGGCCTTACATGGAGACCCTTCCGTCCCCACCCCCCAGACAGCCACTCCAGAGAGGCCAGGACACCAGGCCCCACGTGGATATGTAACAGACAGACAGACAGTTAACTTGTGAAGCAGGGATACCACGGCCTCACGTGACCCACATAGAGATGCACCCATCCCTATCCCCCCCAGACCGCCAGCCCAGGAAGCAGGGACAGCAAGGTCTCACGTTGCGACGCTCCCGTTCCCACCTTCCAGACAGCCAATCCAGACAAAGGAGGCAACACGTTCCCACGTTCGACGACAACAACACTCGATGACAACAACACCTGCGAGTGCATCTCAGAGGCCTCCCAGGGCCAACAGATAGGAGTGAAGCTAACTAGTCACGTAGGCCAAACAGCTAACTAGTCATGTAGGCCACACGGCAGAGTGGAAATTTACTGTACATTTTTGTAAATATTAATACATCCACAACTCCCAACATCCAGTATGAGATGTGCCAATCTGGACCTATCAGAGTAGAACAGCCTCTGAGTCCGTCTATATGTTCCATCCAATAACCTCTTGTCTTGTGATACAAGGGTTGGCTTGGAACGCTTGATCTTCCATAGTCTTCCCACCATAGTAGGCCTCCTCCTCCTTATACTCGCCCTGGTCAACTCTGCAAGGGTCACCCTGCAAGGGAAAACCTCTGGGTGGGGACAGGGGAAGCCCCTCTCACCTTCCCGCCATCATCCCTAGCCAGCGCGCTGAGAATCTGGTTCTGAACTATACTCCTTGGAGACTAGAGAGGCTGCACCCTCTCCACCGTCAATTCCTTTATCAAGTCATCATACCCCTCTGGCTGGTCGGATGAGACAGAAGGTTGTGCAGCCCTTTTTAGCTGTCCCATTTTGTACCTAATTTGGTTTTTTGTACGTTCCGTGAGAAGTGCACATGCTTTTTCGAGCATTTCCCTGGTTCCACCCTTGTCCTGCTGGAGTTTGGTCAGAACTCCAACTACATATCCTCCTCGTTGGGGCCACCCGCCTGTGAGCTTTGGTTTGCTGAGCCAGGAATTCCATCCTGTGGGTTGCTCGTTTGTGCAGAGACAAGCCTCTTTGTGATTTGCATACCTTGTTGCATTGTAGGCAAGCCCAATTGCCTTTGGAGACCATCTTTGGAGTAATAACACATTTGGCTGCATGGTATTCCATACTATGTCTTCGTTTATGGGATTCTGCAATTGACGCAAATGAGGATAATGTACTCTTTGTAAGTCGCTTTGGATAAAAGCGTCTGCCAAATGCCCTAAATGTAAATGTAAAATAATCTTATTAAAGCCGTGTTTTTTGTGGAGATGTGTGCAACAGGCTAGGGACGTAGCCAGATGGGTTTCACAGAGGCTGCAATCTTGAGGTATGTGGGGTAGCTGACCTCCACCAACATACTGTCAGGCGGACGGCCTTCAACTGTTTCTGGGTTAAATGAGAACAGGGATAGGCTCTTGGATGGTCCCGTGGAACCAAACAGCCTCTTCCTCAAGCTCAACCAAGGTCTCTTGGGTGTAGAGTTTCTATCACCCACAGGCTCACCTTGACTATCTTCTGATTCGGTCAGGGCCATGGATTCGACCAGCCGGTATCTCCTCGGATGGGTGCCCAGCTGGGTGGCCATCCCTAAGGAAGGCACACCTGAGACTGTCCACCTCGCATCCAAGGGTGGGGCCTTGGGATGAGCAATGGGGGAGACCCCACAGGGAGGATGGGGGGGGGGGGGGTGCCTAGTACTCATCCGGGGCCCTGTATGCTTACTCCCAAGTGCGCTTGTGCCGGGGGTTCCGACCCATCCGGGGGACCGCAAGACACTCCGATTACAATCGGAGCAGCATTTTCGTGGGTGCACGCCAGAAGGAGTGGTCCCCCAGCCGGGCGACTGAGCCAGCCTCGGGCGCTTCTCACCGCCGTCATGAGCTAGTGTGTGCCTGTGGAGCGTTATGCCCCTCAGCCACTAAACACTTAGCTTCCCGCCGCTCCTCCAAATGTTTCCACTTTGCGTGTACCTTACCGGGACAAGCTTTTTCCACATCGATAGATTTCATTTCCACAATCAAATAAGTCTTGGTGGTGGGTCTGACACCCTGGCCCACCAAATCTCCTAGGACGGGGAGATAAATCACTGAGATAGGTCTGGTATCACACGATACTTTCCGCCTGGCTGAACCAGGTATAGCCCTCCTCTCACGAGGTGGAGGTGTAGTACGCCCTTCCGAGATCCAACGAGGGATTCATAAACTCCCGTGTGCCTTCCATTCATACAACCACCAACAAGCATGAGCGCGGGCTCGGACACGCAATTGTGAGGCACGAGTCATGTGGAGCGAAAGCCACACTCAAGCCATCACAGAGGCATGCCACTTAATACTTTTCTGCTCAGAGATCTGTCTCATCTCTGAGACCAAGCTGCAGGCTCCACTCCTGGTGGTGCCCTTCCGTCAATTCCTTTAAGTTTCAGCTTTGCAACCATACTCCCCCCGGAACCCAAACCCCCCGGATCGCTAGTTGGCATCGTTTATGGTCGGAACTACAATGGTATCTGATCGTCTTCGAACCTCCGACTTTCGTTCTTGATTAATGAAAACATTCTTGGCAAATGCTTTCGCTTTCGTCCATCTTGCGCCAGTCCAAGAATTTCACCTCGAGCGGCGCAATACGAATGCCCCTGGACGTCCCTCTTAATCATGGCCCCAGTTCATTGAGAAAACCCACAAAATAGAACCGGAGTCCTATTCCATTATTCTTGGCTGCAGGATTTGTGCAACTGGGCCTGCTTTGAGCACTAATTTGTGTCCCCTGGAGGTCGGATGTGGTGGTAGTGAGCAGGGGCTCACGCAACAGTGCGTGTCCGACGTAGGTGGACCCTCCAGCCGGACTTGTGTAATGTCCCGATGTCCCGGGACCTGTAATGAAAATAATTTAATAAATATATGCCTACCTGCTGGTGAAGACAACAGAGGAGCAGAGTCGAGCGAAGCCCACAACAGTGTCTCCACGCGTGCAGGTTCAATCAACACACAACAGATTTAGAACGAATGTTGAAAACATCGATGGACACGGCCGTTGAACTGACACTCAAACGATGCTGCTGGCGCTTGGAAAGCGTATCTACATGCTATTATCGACAAACAATTAGACTGAATCAATTACTGTCGTCTCGGTTCAACTGTAAAGGCGTCCTTCCAGAGTTCTCGCGAGAGCACAATTAGAATTTGCTCAGCGAGTACTCTGGTAACGAGTAACATGCTCATTAGCTATGCCCGTTGTTTCGAACATCAACCAATCACATCGGTGTATCTGATATAGGCGGGCCAGAGGCGGGCTAAACAGATGACGTCAGCGCTGCGATGGAATCAGTCAGTAAACATTGCAAGATGGCTATCGAAAATGTTGACTGAGTATCTGTACAAACTAGGGATGCACCGATACCACTTTTTTTTACTTAATAAAACCATTACAGTTCTAATGACTTTGAAAACATGTTATTTTTTGTCTGGGGGGGGGGGGGGGTGCTCCGTTAATTCGCGGTTCTGATGGGGGGGGTGCTCCGTTAATTCGCGGTTCTGATGGGGGGGGGGTGCTCCGATAATTCGCGGTTCTGATGGGGGGGGGGGTGCTGTAAAAGTTGAAAAATGAATGTGTATTTATTATGCTAAATACTAGTTTTCTTACTAAGTAAAATAGAAAAGTAAATGAAAAATAGAAATAAACACACATATATGTATATATGTAGAAATCACGTGTAAAGCATATATGAATAGCTTCCCTATCCACCTGTAACCACTATATAACGTTCAAAACCTTACACCAACATCCACTTCACCAGAGTGGCTCAATAACACTTTCACAAGTTGGCTTAACATCACAATCACACAACAGTAACATTAGTATGTCGATTGTAACCTCAGAAACGGTTTTGCACCATACACATCATAACACTCAATAGCAATATGTCCACTCTCGGTTCAATGTTCCTTTTGGTTCGGATTGTCCACGTGTGTGCCGACCGTTCACCAATTAGACATGTCCATCACGAGTGCGTCGCTGTCCATTGAGAATGATAGTCATGTGTGGCAGGGTAGCCTATTTACTCACCCACCGCACCGTGCATTAATGGCGGGAGAGAGAAGGAGAGGGAGAGAGCAGGAAGCCACAGACACGTCCCGGTCTGTAGCAGTGAACTGGCTGGCTCTTCGTCCTCTGGCGTGACAGGCTTCCAACGTTGGCGACGGGCTAGTAATATAACTGAATAGTCAACACTTTGCACTACCTAGCGAGGACGGTCGCCTCGGACTACGCGACAATACTTGTTCATGATACGACCCCGGATGAATCTTCAGCGCTAATGGCGTGGAGTCTTCCGCTCTTCCACACGCCACTCAAGCCGTAACTGTTCCGTAGCTCAGATTAAAACATGTCGCACACGCAATAACTAAGAGCTAAACTGTTATTCAACTGATCTATCATACCAAAATCTCCGTCAGCATGGGACCTCTCCGAGCGCCGCCATCTTCTTCGTTCTTCTTCGCCCACTCTCTCAAGTCCCGCTCTCTCAAGTCCCGCTCTCTCCTCTCATTCGCCAGTGCACCTGCATGCGAGTCATTGATTGGCCGAGCCTATGGCGAAGTTCATGGGTGCGATTGGGTGAGGCTATTTTGAGGGAAAGGTTATCGTAGGGGCTACATATCAAGAAATATATGCACACTCTAGGTGTACACCTACATTCCCCCCTTCCAAACCCTGCCACATCATAGATTTCTCCACTGTTTGGGTCCCTTGCTAAACCACAGTGAATGTTCTTTTTTTTTTTTTATACAATGTAACATCAATAGACCAAGAACAGAAGTACACATGCATTCATTTCCTTTAGATTTTCGTTAGTGTTAAACAAAATCACATAACAAAACAAAAGATAACAAAGGAAAAGGAGCTCACTTCAGAACATACCCCTCCCGATACCTCACAGGTAACTGACCCCTAGTGTTCCTCTGTGGGCGTCTCACTATTACGGACTCATTATCTGACTCTGAGTTATCTGCATCTTCAGATAAACCCCCCATAACAGACCCCTCCCCAGAGCTAGCATTAGAGGCTCCCCCACTTTCATGATCAGATACCTCCCCCAGGCTACCACCCAAGACTGCCTCTGGCTCAACATCCCGCAACACCCCTTGACCAAACCCCCTACCCCCGCCTGGTGTTGGTGTGTTGTGAAGGGTGTGGGGAATGCAAACCAACCCTACAGAGTCAGTGTCTGAACCAGATGCAGCTCTCTTGCGCCTGGGAGCAACTACTTCTTTAATAGGTGTCTGAAAGGTGCAATGTTTCATCTGATTTCGATGCACTACTTTTGACGGCCCCCCAGTTTCGGGCCTGACTGTAAAGACAGGTAAGTCGGGGTGGTTCTGCTTGACAACTAAATATGGCTCTGGCTCCCACTTGTGCTGGATCTTGTTCCTTCCCCTTGGTCGATGATTCCTTAGCAGTACTCGATCACCCGATCTGACAAGTGCAGCGCGTGACTTCCGGTCGTAAAGACGTTTGCGTCGCCGTGACGCATCCTGAGCGGCGTCCCCAGCTGCCTCCGCTGCCACTTTCAGCCTCTCATGGTGGTCGAGGACCCAATCATCGAGGTTGTCAATGTCGCTGGGCCCCAAGTCTCTTCCCCCCCAGAATGTCCTGAGGCAGTCGTGCATCTCGACCGAAGAGGAGATAAAACGGGGAGTATCCCGTCGAGGAGTGAACATGACTGTTATAAGCCATCACGAGCTCAGGAAGATACTCCTTCCAATTGCGCTTCCTCTCTGGCGTCAAAGTTCTAAGCATATCATGCATCGTTCTGTTGAATCGCCTCGCATTGAGCGTTGCCCTGGGGTTGATATGGGCTTGTACGACTCTTGGAGATGCCATAGATACGACAGAGTTCTTTGATAACACTAGCTTCAAAGCTGCGCCCCTGGTCTTGAGTGAAGCCTAGAGGGGCAGCCATAATACACAAACCAGTGTTTGACAATGGCCCTGGCTGTAGTTCTTAGCCGATTGGTCTTTCGTGGGTACAGCCATTGTAAAACCGTGTGAACATGTCAGTCATGGACTAAAACATTCTCATAGCCACCCACAGACATCTCCAATCGGGTGTAATCCATGGCCAGCACCTCCAAGAGTGTGGTCACATTAGTGCATGTCAATGGGGCTCGGATAGTCGGAAATACGTCTTGGCAAGTGCACAACGCTTACACTGCTTCACCCACTCCTGTACATCTCGGCTCATTGAGGGCCAGTAAAAACTGCGTGTCATCCGTGCAAGTGTACCCTTCTGACTAAAATGACCCCCGTGCTCATGCTCCATACTGAACACATGTTTCCACAAGGACTCTGGTAATACCAGCTGGTGCACCTCTTCGCCGTTTCTGGGGATCACCAAATGCTACGAAATAGGACACCCATGACGGATGCTCAGTCGATCCCATTGCGAGGCCAGCTTTTTTTAGTTCCGGGCCATTTTTCTGTAACTGGTCCTTATTGGGCCGAGCGTTACATTTCGTTGCCCTTGCTATAGCGGGCCACGACAGGATCGTCTGCCTGAAGTTGCTGAAGCTCCTCCCAGCTATACCCAGAAACCTTCGCTGTAACAGCAGCTTGGGAAGCCACCTGTACGCTAGGCCTTCTTGCATTTGCCTCCTCAGAGCTGAGCAGTAACCAAACTCCCTCTGATTCTAACAATAAACAGGAGGAGGCCAAAATAGGATTCATGAATATCAGATCGCTTTCAACTAAAGCACTCTTGGGCCAGGATCTAATTGTTGAGCATAGGATAGATTTCCTGGGCATGTGTGAGACCTGCTGCAGAAAACTTGAGCGTGAATGGCGCTCGACTAAACTTGAAGTCTTCTACCTTGCATGGCACGACAGCCTGCTTAGCTACAAAACTGCGTTAACTAACTCCAGAAGTGCCTACTTTTCCAGTGTCATCAACTTAAACAAGAACAACCCGAAGTTCCTCTTTGACACTGTAAAAGAGCTGACGCAAAAACAACCTCACAAATTGGACTCCTCCCGCAACTTCCTGGAGTTCTTTGATCACAAGATCGAAGGTGGGTTTTTAGTCTCGCCTTAAATATATCAGCAGAGTCAGCCTCCCTGATTACAGGTGGCAGACTGTTCCACAGATAGGACGCTCGATAAGAGAACGCCCTGTTTCCTGCAGATTTTTTATTCACTTTGGAATTGACTCAAGGATACTTGCACTGTTCTCTAGCTCTACTACAAAAAACCTCCAGCTCGTACAGAACGCTGCTGCTAGGCTTCTAACGAGAACTAGGAAGTTTGACCACATTACTCCTATTCTCACTTCCCTCCACTGGCTCCAAATAAATGCCAGATCAGATTTTAAGGTGCTACTTCTTTCCTACAAGATCCTGCATGGGTCCGCACCATCATACCTGAAGGACCTTATTGTTCCCTATTGTCCTTCTCGGCCGCTCCGGTCTTCAGAGGCTGGCCTTCCATCAATTCCAAAAGTGAAAAAAAAATCAGCAGGAAACAGGGCGTTCTCTTATCGAGCACCCTATCTGTGGAACAGTCTGGCAACTGTAATCAGGGAGGCTGACTCTGCTGATATATTTAAGGCTAGACTTAAAACCCACCTATTTACCAT
Organism: Coryphaenoides rupestris; assembly: GCA_002895965.2. Taxonomy (NCBI): domain Eukaryota; kingdom Metazoa; phylum Chordata; class Actinopteri; order Gadiformes; family Macrouridae; genus Coryphaenoides; species Coryphaenoides rupestris. Next base: position 242,966 of record PIJE02000121.1, read on the forward strand.
TGACTTTGGCTGCTAGGAGTGCCCCTCAGCTCTAATTACAGCTAAATCAACACTGTTAGCACTAGCCTACCCTAGCTGCTGATGGGTACTAGGTTTGACGTTACTTGTATGTTCCCTGTGCTCCATCTAACCTTCATGTTGTCTCCATTATCTAAGGTGCTGCTGTGATCATGACTGGATACCTGACCACCCCACCTGACGGCTACCAGCTTGCTCTCCAGCCAGCACCCCATCACAATATTACTATTTCATTTACTATTTGCACTTTGTCGTTTATAATTTGTCATGCTTTGTTACCCCTGTTTTTAATGCCCGTATGACACCCATTGCACTCCGAACCATCCCTGGAAGGAGGGATCCACACTCTGAGTTCCTCCTCGAGATTTCTTCCTTGTTAATTAAGGGAGTCGTTTCCTGCCCTTAGGGGGGCGGGGCTAGGGGGGTGTCATAAATCACTTTTGGCTCACAATAATCTGGCCTGTAAAGCCCTTTGAGACTGTCTTGTGATTAAGGGCTATACAAATAAAATTGAATTGAATTGAATTGAATTGTATCCTCATACCCAGAGCCGTTTCTACCTTTTTAGGGGCCCTATGCGAAATTTTGTTTGGGGGACCCTATTTTGTGAAACTACTGTAGGGGGAGTCCAAACCCTCTAAGGTGGTCTGGGGGCATGCACTTAACATTTAAATACATCATTCTGGTGCACCTTAAGAGGAAAAGAGGCTAGATCCGTGAAAAACTCGTAAAGACATATTATACCACCAGGTGTGAGCGTGATTAGCCATTCCAAGCGATTTTTGAAACCGCATGGACTGTCTTTTCACATCTTTTTTTCTCTCAAACATTTCAAGTTGACCCCAGCAATTTAAACCTACAGAAAGTGAACACTGGGGCTCCCCTACATCAGGAACATTCCTTAAAACATACAGGATTTACCAAATCTGCATTATAACATCTCCCAAATGCGCATAAATGAGACAGATGCTGCATTTTCCTTCAAATGAAATATTAAACTTATTAAGGAATCAAAATGAATGCAAACATTGCTGATAAATACTAAACAAACCACCCTGTCCGACTATCCTCCCAGTTGCTGAACCTCCACCTGTTCGACTACCCTGTCCATTGCTGAACCCCAGACTATTCAAATACCATGTCCATTACCGAAACCCCCCACTAGTCTGACTACCCTGCCCATTGCCAATCCACTATTGTTACGACCCGCTAGGCTGGGCCTTGTTTTGTGTTTCCCTTTTGGTGTGTTTTCTGTTTCTCTTTGTTTCCTGCAGGAGTGGATTGGCTTAATTGCTTGAGCTGGCGCACAGGTCTACGCTATGAAGCAATTAAGCAGGTCCATAAGAGTGCAGCTGCCCTTCCTCTCATGGCAGGCAGCATTGTGGCAGACCTGTGGCATCAGACCTGCCTGGAAACGCTGGCCGAGTGACGTGTGGCTTAAGAGAGGGCATCTCAGATTCGTTGTTGGATTCGTTGTTGGACCGTTGGATTACTAGCTTGGACCGTAGGGACCTTGGGCCATTGAACATTTAAAAACACGTTTGTACTTTTGACTCCTCCGTTTCCCCCCCTTATTTCTTGTTACACGCAGCTCGAGGCCGTAACATGGGGGCTCGTCCGGGATACTAAAAGTGGACCTGGTCGTAAGTGTGTGGGTTTTAGAGTTGCCCCGTAACAACGACTGATTGTTTTTACTACTCTTCTGGATTAAATCCCATCCCTTATTCCCTCTCAGCCACAGTCTTCGTGTCATGCTCATAACAAATCCTGCCCCCAACACCGGGTGTCGGAGGCCCGGCCGGTGTAGTTGTGGACCACCTGTAGACGATCCCTCAGCCTGGCGAAAATAATCACTTTCTTTCCCACTGTTAACCTCAGGCTTTGGTGGGACCTCCAAAGTCCACCAGTGTCCAGAGCTTGCGTCCAAACATGTGAGTGGTGGGTGTGCACTGGCAGGACTCTTGGACGGCAGTTCAGTAGGATCATAGGTCCAAGTGTAGGTGGCGGTCCCAGTCCTGTTGGTGTTGACAGGTGGGGATGGTGAGCTGGGCGGCCAGGGTGCAGTAAAAACTTTCCACCAACCCATCACTTTGGGGATGGAGTGGGCCGGTGTCATCCTTGTCTTGCTTGCCCCCAGCCACCTGCAGACCTCCCCAAAGACCTGGGCCTCAAAGATTTGTCCCTGGACACTGTCTAGCTCAGCAGGGACCCCGAAATGGGCAAAATCTCCTCCACCAGCCCCTGAGTGCCATGGCAATGGCACTCTGGTCTGGCACCACACACACATCAGGCCACACACCAAGAGTCATGTTGTCCCATCCCATTGTGATGTGGGAAGCATGCTTAATTCTTTCCTGTCCAGTCTGTCACCCGTGTGCCCATTTGCTTGCCCTGTTTGTATCCTCTAAGTCAGTGGTTCCCAACCTTTTTTGTCTTGTGTACCCCTTCAGCTGGTCGCCATTCTATAAGTACCCCCTCACTCATCTGTGATGATTCGCCAACATTTTCTCTTGTATTAAACCCTTTGTAATTGTATTTAACCCAACTGCTCATTAAATAAATGAAAATCACTTGTATAACTCACCCTTAATACAAATGAATTTAAACTTGACATTTACACTTATTGTGAGTGAAAGAAATAATATTAAGACTCACTTCTAGCAGTTTAAACATGTTGTATTAAGTCACTAGAGCTTTTAATGAGACACTTGAGCTTGCTTTTCTTTCATAAGCGTTGATAGTTCTGGGGGCAGTGTGGCCACAGCCGTCACCAGGCTGCTCTCCACATTCAGTCTGTTCCTCTGCTTGGTTTTGATGTGAGTCAGGGCCGAGAAGGTAACTTCACACATAAGTAGATCCAAAAGGCAAGAGTTCATTCAATGCACATTTCTCCAGCTCTGGATACACCTTTGCAACATCACACCAAAACTCTGTCAGTGACTTTTCAGCATATGCCATCTTTTGCCCACGATCAGAGAACAAATCCACCAGGTTTTCCTGCAGTTTGGCAGGAAGGCTGCTGCTGCTTTCAGTCCCTCTGAATGGGTTCCTCACCCAGTCCAGCTGTTCTGACTTTGCTTCAATGTCATGAAAGTACTGGTTGAACTCAGTATTGAGTTTGGACAGATGTGTTTTCACAATTGTCACCATGTGCTTTTTTTCAGCATCAGTAGTGGCAAGATAGCCATCAAGCAGCGGGAAACAGCGTATATCCCCCTTGTCGCATTTCGTCTCCCATAAATTGACTTTATTTATGAATCCATTCACTCTGTCATACATGTTAAGGACAAGTGAGTCCTTGCCTTGAAGTGAGAGGTTAAGCTCATTAAGCTTGGAGAAGACATCGGCAAGATATGCCATCCGTGCAACCCAGCCTGCATCCTGAAAAACAACTGCGAGAGGATGCAAGTACTCTGTCAGGAAAGCAGACACCTCAGTGCGAAGTTCAAACAGCCTGAGTAGTGGTAGCTGCTCTGCTCTGCCCGCTGTCTTGACAAAGAGTTTGAAATAGTCGGTGATTCGTTGGTCTGGACTTAATGAAATGAATCACCTTAACTGCGTCATCCATAACAGCACTTAACTCGGGGCTCATCCTTTAACTGGCGAGAGCCTCCCGGTGGATAATACAGTGATTCCACTTAATTTCGGGGTTTACCTTCATGACGCGTCCGTGCAGCCCACGCACTTTCCGCGTCATCGCAGCTGCGCCGTGGGTACAGATTAGTGATGGGTCGTTCGCGAACGAATGGCTCTTTTTGAACGGCTCTCTTTGGTGAACGTAGGGAACCGATTCTTTTTGGTGAACGTGTAGGAGTGTGGGAAACAAAAGGGCTGAGAAAGGCTGTTTGTGGACGGAGTAAATAATCGTCGGCTTTATTTCACACTCTGCATTCGCTCTGACAACACAACACGCGCTCCCCCGTCCCACTTGATTAACGTCATCAACCCGCTAACGGTCATGGGTAATGTAGTTGAATAAACCTATCAAGTAACTATAACGTCAACAAGGCTAGCTCGCTGTGAATTCTAACCTATATTGTCCTGCTAGTGAGTGGTCACTACACACGTCCCCCCAGAGTTCACAAGAACTAGCCCAAAAAACGACCAGGGACCCTAATGACCCGCCCAAAACGATTCCGGGGAAACCAAGCAGGCAGGCGACGAGCAGGCACCGGACGGCAAGGCCACAGGAGCCAGGTTTGACATCGGGGACGTCCCAACAGGGGGGCGACCGCGGCGAGGCGGCTGGGCCACCACAACAGGGCGGTCCAAGTCCAGATGGGCTGGTTTGAGGCGGTCCACCGAGATGCGTTCACTACCACCACCCACATCAACGACAAAGTTTTTGTCGCCAGCCTCCACGACCCGGTACGGACCATCATAGGGCGGCCGCAGTGGGCCCCGATGGGCGTCGTGTCGGATAAACACATACTCCGCCGCCTGCAGATCAGGCGGGACACGCACCCGGGGGACGCCATGGTATGAAGTAGGGATCGGCAGAAAAGACCTGGCCCTGTCCAGTAGAGCACTCCGCTGTTCCGGTGCTGACCAGGGGACCGTAGCGCAGGGAAGGAAATCCCCCGGGACCCGGAGGGGCTGGCCATAAACTAGCTCAGCAGAGGACGAGAGAAGGTCCTCTTTTGGTGCAGTACGGAGTCCCAGCATCACCCAAGGGAGTCTGTCGACCCAGCCGTCGTCCCGGAGACCAGCCTTGAGGGCAGCCTTCATAGACGGATGATAAGCCGTAGTGTGGTGGAGGGAGACCCCTAACTGCTGGGTAATGGAAGTCCATAGCTCGGAAGTGAACTGGGCCCCCCGATCAGAGGAAAGGTCAGAGGGGACTCCGAACCGGGCGACCCAGGTGCCGATGAAGGCGCGAGCTACATCAGCTGTAGTAGTCGCGGACAGTGGGACAGCCTCTGGCCAACGGGTTGTCCTGTCCACCATCGTCAGGAGGTGAGTGTACCCCCTGGAGGGGGGAAGGGGCCCAACCAGGTCCACGTTCACGTGGTCGAAACGCCTTTCCGGCACTGTGAACTGCTCCAACGGGGCCTTAATGTGATGATGGACCTTGGCACGTTGGCATGCTACGCAGGTCCTCACCCAACCCCCCACGTCTTCATACCACGCCAGACGAACTTCACCGCCATCAGACGTTGCGATGGCTTCCTGCCCGGGTGCGATAAGCTATGTACGGCATCGAAAAAACCTGCCTTTTCCACGCCTGCGGAACCACTGGGTGCAGCTGCGCCATAGAAACATCACAAAGCAGCGTTGTGCCGCTGTCATCGAAGGGGACGTCCACCAACTGGAGGCCAGAAACCGCCGTCCTGTATGCCTGGATGTCAGGGTCCGAGGCTTGATCTGCAGCCATACGGGCGTAATCGATGCCGAGGTGGACAGCTCCGACGGCGGCACAAGAGAGGCAGTCAGCCACGGGGTTGTCCTTCCCCGCCACATGCCGGATGTCCGTGGTGAACTCCGAAATGAAAGCCAGATGACGCTGCTGCCTGGCAGACCACGGTTCCGAGACCTTAGCCATGGCGAAAATCAACGGCTTGTGGTCCACAAAAACAGTGAACGGGCGAGCTTCCAGCAGGAAACGGAAATGCCTGACCGCTAAGTACAGGGCGAGGAGCTCACGGTCAAAGGTGCTGTACTTTTGCTCACTGGGCCGGAGCTGTCGGCTGAAAAACGCCAGGGGTTGCCAGATCCCCTTGACCAGCTGCTCAAAAACGCCACCGACGGCATAGTCCGAGGCATCAGTCGTCAATGCCACGGAAGCCTCAGGCACGGGGTGAGTCAGCATAGTTGCGCCCGCGAGGGCCTCCTTAGTATCCGAGAACGCCTTCAACATGTCGTCGGACCAGGCGATGGCGTGCTTGGGGGTCTTTGTCTTGAGAGCCTCGTACAGGGGGCGCATCAGATGAGCAGCCTGGGGGATGAAGCGATGGTAAAAATTCACCATCCCCAGGAACTCCTGCAGAGCCTTGACAGTGATAGGGCGTGGGAGCTGCTGCACAGCCTCCACCTTTGACGGCAGTGGGATCGCCCCAGCAGCAGTGATGTGGTGGCCAAGGAAGTCCATGGAAGGCAGCCCAAACCGGCACTTTGCTGGATTGATGATCAAGCCATGCTCGTGGAGGCGACCGAAGAGGAGACGGAGGTGTGATAGGTGCTCTGCCTTGGATGTGCTGGCTACCAGGATGTCGTCCAAGTAAACAAACACGAAAGACAAGTCGCGCAGCACGACGTCCATCAAACGCTGGAAGGTCTGTGCAGCATTCTTGAGGCCGAACGGCATCCGTAAAAACTCAAAAAGTGCAAAGTGATGCCAGTGATGTTGGGTGTTGGTGTGTTTGGGTCATGTACGCTACTGTAGGACTCTGGAGCAGATGATGCTCAAAGGGACCTGGAGCAGCTCACCCTGGCAGTGTTTGTTATTCGGAAGGAGGGGGAAGGACTTCAGGAGCCACCTGATGACATTGGCATTGTCACCGAGGGCGTGGAGGTGTTGCGTGAACTGACTTCAGTGGCCTCAGCTCTTCTAGGTTTGATGCACTCAACCTAGCTTATCCAAAACCCCTTCATTTCACTTTTGAAGTGCTCCAGAAGATCTTCATGCAACTTGAGCAGCACAAGATGTCCCCCAAAGTCCACACTCTGTATGGCAGACTTCAAAGCTCGCAGTAACAACACATTACGATGCATTGCTCCTCTGGTGCCTTTTTATATATTTTCTCCGTCCAATAATATTGTGTTGCTATGATTATTATTATTGTTATTATTATTAGAGCTGTGAATCTTCACTGGCCTCACGATTCGATTACGATTCAGCTGTCCACGATTCGATTCGATTCTACGATGCATCTTGATGAATCTCGATGCAGCTCAATAACCACAACCTCTTTTTCAGAGCGCTTCTCACGTGTTTCTTCTAGCGCTTCCACATTCCTTCGTTGTGACGTCACACTAGCGCAGGGGTGGCCAACCAGTCAGAGACGAAGAGCCAATTTTTTTACTGTGTTACTGCAAAGAGCCACATCATACACACATGAACATCTCCCCATCTCTTCCTCTCACACACACCAAAAATATTTGTAGCCACTGCCAGGGCAATAACATTTTCATAGTCTTATCTAGTTAATTCGGGGGTGCTCCGAATTAACGGAGCACCCCCCCCCCCATCAGAACCGCAAATTAACGGACCGGCCCCCATCAGAAACCGTGATATTAACGGACCCCCCCATCAGAACCGCGGAATTAACGGACCCGCCCCCCCCCTATCAGACCGCTTATTAACGGACCCGCCCCCCCCCCCGCCCACCCAGGAGCCCGTCGCGCACCTCACGGTAGCGTCATTGCGCATCCTTGGCGCAACATCTGTGATAACACGTTAACTTTGACAGCAACCAAAAAAAACCACAAAATTCAATATGAACGTAAGAGCATGAAACCAGACAAAGAGCCGCGGGTTGGCCAGGCCTGCACTAGCGTATCCCGTCTATTTTGATTATAAATTAATTTGAAACAATGGAGAGACATCGCGTCCTGGCATTGGCAGCAGCTCTCCACATGAGTGGTGCCTTCGAAAAGATTTGTGTGTGTAGTACAACTGGGTTGTCCATGACGGCCTGTATAAGGTTCTCCTCCGCCTTTGTTGACAATGTTGATATGTCCCGCCCCCTCCTCAATTTTGATTGGCTGACAAGAGAGACGTGACATTGATGAGCGCGACGCTTCTCCAAAAGTTGAACTATTTTCAACTCAGAGCGCTGGGAGCAGAGCGACCAAAAGCGCTGAACTTCATAGGGTTTGCATTGAAAATAGCCGCTGCCAGCGTTTTTTTTTTTATTTTTTTTTTTACATCAACGTTAGTAGGCTATTGTAGTGACCACTCACTAGCAGGACAATATAGATTAGATTTCACAGCGAGCTAACCTTGTTGACGTTACAGTTACTGGATAGGTTTATTCAACTACATTACCCATGACCGTTTGCGGGTTTATGACGTTAATCAAGTGGACGGGGGAGCGCGTGTTGTGTTGTCAGAGCGAATGCAGAGTGTGAAATAAAGACGACGTTTATTTACTCCGTCCACAAAAAGCCTTTCTCAGCCCTTTTGTTTCCCACACTCCTACATTGGTGACCCCGATTTTCTCTGGACGTTTCCAGAGTTGACTGAACATGGCAACAAACGCAGTTTCTCTCAAGTTGCCCGAGTTTTGGGAACAGAATGCAAACGCATGGTTTGTTCAGGCGGAGGCGCAGTTCGCCCTCAGGGAGATTACCGCGGACAGCACCAAATACTATTATGTAGTGGCGGCTCTTACCAGCTCAACTGCGGGGAGGATGGTGAGTCTGATTGAAAATCCACCAGCAGACAACAAGCATGCCAACGTGCCAAGGTCCATCATCACATTAAGGCCCCGTTGGAGCAGTTCGCAGTGCCGGAAAGGCGTTTCGACCACGTGAACGTGGACCTGGTTGGGCCCCTTCCCCCCTCCAGGGGGTACACTCACCTCCTAACGATGGTGGACAGGACAACCCGTTGGCCAGAAGCTGTCCCACTGTCCGCGACTTCTACAGCTGATGTAGCTCGCGCCTTCATCGGCACCTGGGTCGCCCGGTTCGGAGTCCCCTCTGATCTTTCCTCTGATCGGGGGGCCCAGTTCACTTCCGAGCTATGGACTTCCATTACCCAGCAGTTAGGGGTCTCCCTACACCACACTACGGCTTATCATCCGCAAGCCAATGGCCTCTGTGAACGTTTTCACCGGTCTATGAAGGCTGCCCTCAAGGCTGGTCTCCGGGACGACAGCTGGGTCGACAGACTCCCTTGGGTGATGCTGGGACTCCGTACTGCACCAAAAGAGGACCTTCTCTCGTCCTCTGCTGAGCTAGTTTATGGCCAGCCCCTCCGGGTCCCGGGGGATTTCCTTCCCTGCGCTACGGTCCCCTGGTCAGCACCGGAACAGAGGAGTGCTCTACTGGACAGGGCCAGGTCTTTTCTGCCGATCCCTACTTCATACCATGGCGTCCCCCGGGTGCGTGTCCCGCCTGATCTGCAGGCGGCGGAGTATGTGTTTATCCGACACGACGCCCATCGGGGCCCGCTGCGGCCGCCCCTATGATGGTCCGTACCGGGTCGTGGAGGCTGGCGACAAATACTTTGTCGTTGATGTGGGTGGTGGTAGTGAGCGCATCTCGGTGGACCGCCTCAAACCAGCCCATCTGGACTTGGACCGCCCTGTTGTGGTGGCCCAGCCGCCTCGCCGTGGTCGCCCCCCCTGTTGGGACGTCCCCGATGTCAAGCCTGGCTCCTGCGGCCTTGCCATCTGGTGCCTGCTCGTCGCCTGCCTGCGGTTTCCCGCTGCCTCGGCCCCCTGTGCCTGCTTGGGAGCCCCGGAATCGTTTTGGGCGGGTCATTAGGGTCCCTGGTCGTTTTTTGAGCTAGTTCTTGTGAACTCTGGGGGGACGTGTGTAGTGACCACTCACTAGCAGGACAATATAGATTAGATTTCACAGCGAGCTAACCTTGTTGACGTTACAGTTACTGGATAGGTTTATTCAACTACATTACCCATGACCGTTTGCGGGTTTATGACGTTAATCAAGTGGGACGGGGGAGCGCGTGTTGTGTTGTCAGAGCGAATGCAGAGTGTGAAATAAAGACGACGTTTATTTACTCCGTCCACAAAAAGCCTTTCTCAGCCCTTTTGTTTCCCACACTCCTACACTATAATCGATTATGTTCTGTCACTGCATCGATGCAGAATCGTACATGTCCGCATCGCGATGCATCTTAGAATCGAGAAATTTCCACACCCCTAATTATTATACCGTCCAATTGCACTGTCATTGGTTATAGCTGGTTAAAGGGATTTGCCCAGCTGTTGCACTTTTTCATGTTCATGTTCAGCATTACTTTTAGACTTTCTAGGTTACTGATAAAAGTAAATCACAAATAAATCAAGATCGCAGCGGTGCCTCCATTTTATGTAACGCTGGCCCTGTGCTAATCCCTGAGCTACAGCGCCCTGAGTTTTTTACTAAACCCCAAACCAGTAGGATAATGTGTGTTACCCTTTAAATCTTTTATACACATTTTATTATTAAGGTTCCGATTAATTTATATTTATTTATTTTCATGAATGACTTCAACCATAATATATGCAATTACTTATTGAAACAGAATAATCAATCAGGCAATGTTGAAACATCTTATATCAACGTGTGGGCCACTCTATAACTAACACAACAGTCGGCAATAAACTTCAAAGAAATAAAGCCCCGTTGCAGGCCTGGTCGTGGAGTTCTGTGTTGAACGAATATTCTTCACCCGCGAGAGCGATGAAGCATAGAGTTAACTCACCCATCCGCAGTGTCCCCGAGATCCTCCTCACCCCAGAGAGCGACGAACCGTAGAGATAACTCACCCATCCGCAGTGTCCCCGAGATCCTCCTCACCCCAGAGAGCGACGAAACCGCGCAGTGTCCCCGAAACGGCGAACAGTTCCGCGAGACACCTCTCTCTCGGATGGCTGAACGAACACCAACACGAGGTCCCCAAGGTTATATGAAGCGCGGGAACCGCTCCCACGATGCCACAGGTGCAGCCTGGCTTTCCTGGCCGCTAGGTGCGCTGTCTGCTCTCCGTCTGGACTCTTCGGTGGAACGAAGTCGGCTGGAGTGCGCGTCTAATAGTCGCGTGGCATGCAAACTGCGGCCACTTTGACGTCCCAAACACTATCGACACTTTATCCCGCACTTTTTCTTTTCCGCACCGTCCGTCGACCTGAACCACTTTTTTTTTCCCGCTCCAAACATGCTCCGCCCCTCTCATACCCCCCCCCCCCCAACCAATCATATTAAAGGAAACGTTAGGTCCCTGCATATTGATAAATCAGGTGGTGGATATCACAAAACATTCTGAAAAACAACATTAGTCTGTCACCCCTCGTGTCAAAGATGTACATTTCTAACAAACTATAACAAATCGAGGCCCTTAAAGAGACATACTCATTATAACAACAATTGTAATGGATCTTTCCACACTGTCAGTAACGCGGAGAATAATAACCAATAAGATTGCCTGATTTCTTAAGACCACGCCCCTTGCAATAGAGCCGCCATGATGTCCCACAAACAAAGCTTGTCCCGCGTTGTTGTGTTCATAGATTAGACTACAGCTACATTTAGTTAGAACAACATGGTTCTTAGATGCGCTTGGGGAACGTGAAATAATGACCACAGATATCCAGAGAGATTACAGGGAGCGCGTTTTCATCGAGATTTGGAGTATCCATGCAGTCTGCAGGACTTGTTTTTAATACATGGATAGAGATTATGTATTTTACATTTGGTGGACATTATTATTAAAAACATGCCTGAAAACTTTAGAAAATAATTTCCTTCTACTTTAGTCATTATTGATGGTACTGAATGTAAGACCCAGGTGCCATCTGCACTGGCTTTACAGAGTCAGCTTTATAGTGACTATAAGTCAAGCACAACCCTTAAAGCATTGATTGGATGTGATCCAAGTGGTTCACCTTTGTGTCTGAGTTATTTACAGGTGCTGTATCTGATAAGGCAATTACTGAACGCAGTGGTTTTTATGATGTACTTAAAATAAGTGCAACAATCAAATGGTTGATAGCGACTCCACACATCAATTTACAGCAGCGGCGACACAAAAAAAGCTACAAAGCTAGCTAATTAGTTGAAATTCAAAGGTTTATTTGTCACCTATTTCAGTGTACAGGTAGCCTGGAAATCCAGACCTACATCTAGAAAGCTGTAGGTCTGGTAATGAGCAATGAAAATGACCCAACTCGAGGGGCGGCACCAAGAATGCGTTTGAAAATATTACTGCACGCAATTGGATAACACTACGACCAATCAGAAGAATACACGGGGTGACGTATCCAGAGAGATGGAAACGAGTTTGTTTTGGAGAATAGTTTGACAGAGAGACGTAAATGTAGCTTAATGGAAATACCACGAAGATACCACTTTGGCAACGCAACGTTAACCTTGTAATATTCTTAGTGTAGGTGTACACCTAGAATGTGCATATATTTCTTGATATGTAGCCCCTACGATAACCTTTCCCTCAAAATAGCCTCACCCAATCGCACCCATGAACTTCGCCATAGGCTCGGCCAATCAATGACTCGCATGCAGGTGCACTGGCGAATGAGAGGAGAGAGCGGGACTTGAGAGAGTGGGCGAAGAAGATGGCGGCGCTCGGAGAGGTCCCATGCTGACGGAGATTTTGGTATGATAGATCAGTTGAATAACAGTTTAGCTCTTAGTTATTGCGTGTGCGACATGTTTTAATCTGAGCTACGGAACAGTTACGGCTTGAGTGGCGTGTGGAAGAGCGGAAGACTCCACGCCATTAGCGCTGAAGATTCATCCGGGGTCGTATCATGAACAAGTATAGTCGCGTAGTCCGAGGCGACCGTCCTCGCTAGGTAGTGCAAAGTGTTGACTATTCAGTTATATTACTAGCCCGTCGCCAACGTTGGAAGCCTGTCACGCCAGAGGACGAAGAGCCAGCCAGTTCACTGCTACAGACCGGGACGTGTCTGTGGCTCCTGCTCTCTCCCTCTCTCTCCCGCCATTAATGCACGGTGCGGTGGGTGAGTAAATAGGCTACCCTGCCACACATGACTATCATTCTCAATGGACAGCGACGCACTCGTGATGGACATGTCTAATTGGTGAACGGTCGGCACACACGTGGACAATCCGTACCATAAGGAACATTGAACCGAGAGTGGACATATTGCTATTGAGTGTTATGATGTGTATGGTGCAAAACCGTTTCTGAGGTTACAATCGACATACTAATGTTACTGTTGTGTGATTGTGATGTTAAGCCAACTTGTGAAAGTGTTATTGAGCCACTCTGGTGAAGTGGATGTTGGTGTAAGGTTTTGAACGTTATATAGTGGTTACAGGTGGATAGGGAAGCTATTCATATATGCTTTACACGTGATTTCTACATATATACATATATGTGTGTTTATTTCTATTTTTCATTTACTTTTCTATTTTACTTAGTAAGAAAACTAGTATTTAGCATAATAAATACACATTCATTTTTCAACTTTTACATTATTGCTTTTATTGTGGAGTTTTTCCATCTTCTCTGAAGTAGGGGCGTCTCACCCTCTGTCCTTAAAGTATAGTAGTTAGGGGAAATACAGGGTAAGTCACACACACCGCTACTTACTGGTATTCTGTTCTTTAGGTCTTCACCGTGACAGGTCCAAATCCTAAAGCCTAAGCTATTGTACTTCAACTGAGCAGGCAGAGTAGACACGAGACTAATAGGCCTGGGGGTCAGGGACCTAGATCCTCTGATTTCCAGCCATTCAGGGAAGAGTGATTTACCCCTACTAAGCGGACGTAGGTTCCGTCCGCTACATATTGGCGTCACGAACAGGATCAATTTCTTGTAGCTTTGTAGTTTATCCCTCATCATGGCCGAGATGGAAGAGATAAGGAAGCAATTTGCGGACCTCCAGAAAACAGTTACAGCTCAGACGGCTAGGCTGGGGGAACAAGCGGCACTTCTTGATCAGGCCAGACAAGATCAGAGGGAGGCGCTGTCAATGGCGAAGACTGTTATCGAACAGCAGGCCAAGACCCCTGCATCGTTGTATATTCCAAGAGAGAGAAAATGTTCAGATTTCACTGGTAGCCCAGCCCAAGGTGAACCATGCGTTGAGGAGTGGATAACATCCATGAAGTCTAGTTTCAAGGTAGCCAGAGTCCCGGAAGAAGATAAAATTGAGTTGCTTAGACAGCACCTCAAGGGAGAAGCAAAACTGACAGTTAGATTTCTGTTAAGTGAAGGAAATACTGATGTCACAAAAGTCTTTGATGTTCTGGAGAAAACATATGGCGACAAGGCCCCTGTTGGTGCTCGCCTTAGAGAGTTTTATGACAGGAAGCAAGGGCCAGGTGAAAAGATACGTGCATATGCTTATGATCTTCAGGAAAAACTGCGTAAGCTGAAACGGCGAGACCCGGAGCGAATTCAAGATCCCGACAAAATGCTGAAAGAACAATTTGTACTGGGGCTAAGAGATGACTTCTTACGGCGTGAAACAAAGAGACAGGAGAAAGCGCAACCAGATCTGGCCTTCCTTGACTTGATGAATGCAGCCATCACGTGGTCTGAAAAAGAAGAAGCCCCCGAAGCTGCAGCCAGGGGTCCAGTGCGAGGAGCGGTTCATGCAACAGCTGCTGAAGAAGCATCTTCTCCACTGACCTTGACATCACTCTACGAAGCTATCCAAAGTCTTGCTGCCCGCCAGGAGGAGCTCTTCAAAGCAGTTCATGGCAGGGAGCAGGCGGCAATGCCTACTAGACCAGCTAGACCACCTCTAAGAGACGACGAAGGGCGACTCATTTGCTATTCCTGCAATCAACCTGGTCACACGAGCCGCATGTGTCGGCAGGGTAAACCAGCAGAGCATAGGGCAAAGATGGCAGCTGTTGCTACAACAGAGGGCCAAGCCGAAGGTGACACACAAGGCCCTAGTGGTTTGGCTAGTGGTTTGGCCTCAGCTGGCATTAGAGCTGTTACCCAGGCAAATGCAAGAAGGCCTAGCGTACAGGTGGCTTCCCAAGCTGCTGTTACAGCGAAGGTTTCTGGGTATAGCTGGGAGGAGCTTCAGCAACTTCAGGCAGACGATCCTGTCGTGGGCCCTATAGCAAGGGCAACGAAATGTAACGCTCGGCCCAATAAGGACCAGTTACAGAAAATGGCCCCGGAACTAAAAAAGCTGGCCTCGCAATGGGATCGACTGAGCATCCGTCATGGTGTCCTATTTCGTAGCATTTGTGATCCCAGAAACGGCGAAGAGGTGCACCAGCTGGTATTACCAGAGTCCTTGTGGAAACATGTGTTCAGTATGGAGCATGAGCACGGGGGTCATTTTAGTCAGAAGGGTACACTTGCACGGATGACACGCAGTTTTTACTGGCCCTCAATGAGCCGAGATGTACAGGAGTGGGTGAAGCAGTGTAAGCGTTGTGCACTTGCCAAAGACGTATTTCCGACTATCCGAGCCCCATTGACATGCACTAATGTGACCACACCTCTGGAGGTGCTGGCCATGGATTACACCCGATTGGAGATGTCTGTGGGTGGCTATGAGAATGTTTTAGTCATGACTGACATGTTCACACGGTTTACAATGGCTGTACCCACGAAAGACCAATCGGCTAAGACTACAGCCAGGGCCATTGTCAAACACTGGTTTGTGTATTATGGCTGCCCCTCTAGGCTTCACTCAGACCAGGGGCGCAGCTTTGAAGCTAGTGTTATCAAAGAACTCTGTCGTATCTATGGCATCTCCAAGAGTCGTACAAGCCCATATCAACCCCAGGGCAACGCTCAATGCGAGCGATTCAACAGAACGATGCATGATATGCTTAGAACTTTGACGCCAGAGAGGAAGCGCAATTGGAAGGAGTATCTTCCTGAGCTCGTGATGGCTTATAACAGTCATGTTCACTCCTCGACGGGATACTCCCCGTTTTATCTCCTCTTCGGTCGAGATGCACGACTGCCTCAGGACATTCTGGGGGGAAGAGACTTGGGGCCCAGCGACATTGACAACCTCGATGATTGGGTCCTCGACCACCACGAGAGGCTGAAAGTGGCAGCGGAGGCAGCTGGGGACGCCGCTCAGGATGCGTCACGGCGACGCAAACGTCTTTACGACCGGAAGTCACGCGCTGCACTTGTCAGATCGGGTGATCGAGTACTGCTAAGGAATCATCGACCAAGGGGAAGGAACAAGATCCAGGACAAGTGGGAGCCAGAGCCATATTTAGTTGTCAAGCAGAACCACCCCGACTTACCTGTCTTTACAGTCAGGCCCGAAACTGGGGGGCCGTCAAAAGTAGTGCATCGAAATCAGATGAAACATTGCACCTTTCAGACACCTATTAAAGAAGTAGTTGCTCCCAGGCGCAAGAGAGCTGCATCTGGTTCAGACACTGACTCTGTAGGGTTGGTTTGCATTCCCCACACCCTTCACAACACACCAACACCAGGCGGGGGTAGGGGGTTTGGTCAAGGGGTGTTGCGGGATGTTGAGCCAGAGGCAGTCTTGGGTGGTAGCCTGGGGGAGGTATCTGATCATGAAAGTGGGGGAGCCTCTAATGCTAGCTCTGGGGAGGGGTCTGTTATGGGGGGTTTATCTGAAGATGCAGATAACTCAGAGTCAGATAATGAGTCCGTAATAGTGAGACGCCCACAGAGGAACACTAGGGGTCAGTTACCTGTGAGGTATCGGGAGGGGTATGTTCTGAAGTGAGCTCCTTTTCCTTTGTTATCTTTTGTTTTGTTATGTGATTTTGTTTAACACTAACGAAAATCTAAAGGAAATGAATGCATGTGTACTTCTGTTCTTGGTCTATTGATGTTACATTGTATAAAAAAAAAAAAAGAACATTCACTGTGGTTTAGCAAGGGACCCAAACAGTGGAGAAATCTATGATGTGGCAGGGTTTGGAAGGGGGGAATGTAGGTGTACACCTAGAGTGTGCATATATTTCTTGATATGTAGCCCCTACGATAACCTTTCCCTCAAAATAGCCTCACCCAATCGCACCCATGAACTTCGCCATAGGCTCGGCCAATCAATGACTCGCATGCAGGTGCACTGGCGAATGAGAGGAGAGAGCGGGACTTGAGAGAGCGGGACTTGAGAGAGTGGGCGAAGAAGAACGAAGAAGATGGCGGCGCTCGGAGAGGTCCCATGCTGACGGAGATTTTGGTATGATAGATCAGTTGAATAACAGTTTAGCTCTTAGTTATTGCGTGTGCGACATGTTTTAATCTGAGCTACGGAACAGTTACGGCTTGAGTGGCGTGTGGAAGAGCGGAAGACTCCACGCCATTAGCGCTGAAGATTCATCCGGGGTCGTATCATGAACAAGTATAGTCGCGTAGTCCGAGGCGACCGTCCTCGCTAGGTAGTGCAAAGTGTTGACTATTCAGTTATATTACTAGCCCGTCGCCAACGTTGGAAGCCTGTCACGCCAGAGGACGAAGAGCCAGCCAGTTCACTGCTACAGACCGGGACGTGTCTGTGGCTCCTGCTCTCTCCCTCTCTCTCCCGCCATTAATGCACGGTGCGGTGGGTGAGTAAATAGGCTACCCTGCCACACATGACTATCATTCTCAACGGACAGCGACGCACTCGTGATGGACATGTCTAATTGGTGAACGGTCGGCACACACGTGGACAATCCGAACCAAAAGGAACATTGAACCGAGAGTGGACATATTGCTATTGAGTGTTATGATGTGTATGGTGCAAAACCGTTTCTGAGGTTACAATCGACATACTAATGTTACTGTTGTGTGATTGTGATGTTAAGCCAACTTGTGAAAGTGTTATTGAGCCACTCTGGTGAAGTGGATGTTGGTGTAAGGTTTTGAACGTTATATAGTGGTTACAGGTGGATAGGGAAGCTATTCATATATGCTTTACACGTGATTTCTACATATATACATATATGTGTGTTTATTTCTATTTTTCATTTACTTTTCTATTTTACTTAGTAAGAAAACTAGTATTTAGCATAATAAATATACATTCATTTTTCAACTTTTACATTATTGCTTTTATTGTGGAGTTTTTTCCATCTTCTCTGAAGTAGGGGCGTCTCACCCTCTGTCCTTAAAGTATAGTAGTTAGGGGAAATACAGGGTAAGTCACACACACCGCTACTTACTGGTATTCTGTTCTTTAGGTCTTCACCGTGACAGGTCCAAATCCTAAAGCCTAAGCTATTGTACTTCAACTGAGCAGGCAGAGTAGACACGAGACTAATAGGCCTGGGGGTCAGGGACCTAGATCCTCTGATTTCCAGCCATTCAGGGAAGAGTGATTTACCCCTACTAAGCGGACGTAGGTTCCGTCCGCTACATATTGGCGTCACGAACAGGATCAATTTCTTGTAGCTTTGTAGTTTATCCCTCATCATGGCCGAGATGGAAGAGATAAGGAAGCAATTTGCGGACCTCCAGAAAACAGTTACAGCTCAGACGGCTAGGCTGGGGGAACAAGCGGCACTTCTTGATCAGGCCAGACAAGATCAGAGGGAGGCGCTGTCAATGGCGAAGACTGTTATCGAACAGCAGGCCAAGACCCCTGCATCGTTGTATATTCCAAGAGAGAGAAAATGTTCAGATTTCACTGGTAGCCCAGCCCAAGGTGAACCATGCGTTGAGGAGTGGATAACATCCATGAAGTCTAGTTTCAAGGTAGCCAGAGTCCCGGAAGAAGATAAAATTGAGTTGCTTAGACAGCACCTCAAGGGAGAAGCAAAACTGACAGTTAGATTTCTGTTAAGTGAAGGAAATACTGATGTCACAAAAGTCTTTGATGTTCTGGAGAAAACATATGGCGACAAGGCCCCTGTTGGTGCTCGCCTTAGAGAGTTTTATGACAGGAAGCAAGGGCCAGGTGAAAAGATACGTGCATATGCTTATGATCTTCAGGAAAAACTGCGTAAGCTGAAACGGCGAGACCCGGAGCGAATTCAAGATCCCGACAAAATGCTGAAAGAACAATTTGTACTGGGGCTAAGAGATGACTTCTTACGGCGTGAAACAAAGAGACAGGAGAAAGCGCAACCAGATCTGGCCTTCCTTGACCTGATGAATGCAGCCATCACGTGGTCTGAAGAAGAAGAAGCCCCCGAAGCTGCAGCCAGGGGTCCAGTGCGAGGAGCGGTTCATGCAACAGCTGCTGAAGAAGCATCTTCTCCACTGACCTTGACATCACTCTACGAAGCTATCCAAAGTCTTGCTGCCCGCCAGGAGGAGCTCTTCAAAGCAGTTCATGGCAGGGAGCAGGCGGCAATGCCTACTAGACCAGCTAGACCACCTCTAAGAGACGACGAAGGGCGACTCATTTGCTATTCCTGCAATCAACCTGGTCACACGAGCCGCATGTGTCGGCAGGGTAAACCAGCAGAGCATAGGGCAAAGATGGCAGCTGTTGCTACAACAGAGGGCCAAGCCGAAGGTGACACACAAGGCCCTAGTGGTTTGGCTAGTGGTTTGGCCTCAGCTGGCATTAGAGCTGTTACCCAGGAGGAGGAGATTGGGGAAATAACAATGACATCTTTCAGCTGAGTGGCAAGTTTGCCCTTCCACCTTGCGGGCTTTTACGCCTCTGGCAGCAGTCGGGCGGCGGGACAGCGTACACCACACTATGGCAGTAGGTAACACTATACAACCCTCCAATTGCAACAACAACCCGACCGCTGCTCGTCGCGCCTGAGCTTAGGAGCGCGCCCTCAGTGTGCTGCACTTGACAGTCCAGCTACCCCCTCACCCACTTCCAGAAGCCAGCTTAAGTTAACCCCACTCAGCAGGTTCTAGACCTCCTGCAACGGCCTGACTATTGTGTTCTCCATGATAAACTGCATGGATCACACCGGGGGAAACACAGAACACGCCCAAACACGTCGGAGTAGAGATTAACTCGAAGCATCGGAAATTTGTCTACTGCAAAGTGAAGACAACAATCTGATGGACTGCTGGAAAACAGGGGTTTATATACTGCAGACTGATGAATAGATAGACGGCAGGCATGTAGGCAGAAAGATGAATGCATGATGTAATCAGGAACCGGCAATTGAAAACCACTATTGCCAATTGGGTTCCAATTGTGTCTGTGACAGACACGAACAGAGAGGAGAGACAGTGCGCCTGGCCGCCACTAGGAGGCAGAAGTGGACGGCACGCGGCAGGCTTTCCAGCCAGGGGACACAGGTGTGGGCCCTGTTCACAAGAAGGGTTTTTTTCTGTCGCCCTATCGCCCAGACTAGTGGGGCCCTGCTGTGTTTTCACACTCAGGATTATGAGGGTATTTAGTAGAGTTATGGTGATGTGTATGGTGTGTGTTGTTAAGTTCGATGTTTATATGACACAGACCATTGTAACTTGACTGACTGACAATGTAGAGCCGTGGTGATTATGTTCAGGTCAGCCTTCTGTGTTTGTTCAGTGAACAGTGTTGAATAAACTAGCAATTATTGGAGTCGTGCGAATATTCTATTCTCATGTTGTCTTTATTTATTCTCTATTACTGGAGAGAGGGCTGCTATAAGCCACTAGAGTTGATTCTGCTGGGCTCCTCCAACACAAGGACACAGGAAGTTGTTGAATAAAACAGTTTATTGCAAAGCAATCAGAGACTGTAAAATATAACAACACAAACAACGATAAAGTGGAGTGCAATATTTTCAAATTGCATTCAAGGAAAGGCAACTTTATTTACACAACACATTTCATCGTAGTAAATGCACTGACAAAGCAGAGGGATGTGACAGATCATTGACATTAGGTCTGGCAATACGAGTAATTTGGTGCTGCTAAATGTCCACACATGCAAAATGTAATTATAGGAGCTGTTATTATGAACGGCTCTTGGAAAGGTAAGATCCCTTTCCCTGAAAAGAGCCCTTATTCCCATCACTAGTCTTCTTATACATTCTCACCCCAGTCAGTTGTGTGTAAAGTGTGTGCATGTGTGTGTGTGTGTGTGTGTGTGTATGTGTGTGTGTGTACATGTGTGAATGTGTGTGTGTTTGTGTCATATGTATACAAGAAAATGTCATTTTCAAGGGAACCCAATATTGGGCTAGGTATTGTTTCTGTATCTATGTTGAAATATTAGAGGGCCGTCACCACTTCACAGTAATTTGTCCTTCACCCAAAGCCGTAGCGTCCACATCACATGTCTTCAGTGTCGACCACATCATCAAGGACTACAGAGAAATAATTAAAAGCCATTAGGTAGTTGCTTGACTGTCTTATTATATTTAATTGGGGCAACAGTACAGTACAGTAAAAGTACAACCTTATCAATATAAAATTTAATAAAAATATGTTTAGTTTAATTAAAACATGCTCCTAGGCTGAGAGTAAGGCTAAAGGGTCCAAGGTGTGTGAAATCAAAGTCAGTACCTTAAGTTACTTACATTTCAGCACAGCGCTGCATACAAGCTCGTAGCCACGGTCGGGGTTTCTGCTGAGGTCGACAGACCAGAAGCACTTGAGTACCGGGGGGTACTGAGCACGGGGCAGGTTCTGGATCAGCGGAATAGTCCGGTTGGACATGGGCCCCGCCACCAACGCCTGTTGCACCATGTACTGACACCAATCTTCCCGTAGGAAGTGTGGCGTGATGAGCAGTGCGTTGCAGTGGCTGTCCTGCATGGCCTGGCACAGTTCTGAGAAGAGGGCAGCTCCTGGGCTGGAATCTCTGTGCCACAGAAAACATCTAAAGCAGCGGGGCTCCACCTCCAAGAATGTGACCAGACGCTTTGCCTCTTCGATGTCCATGTCCGCCGAGCTGTGGCACACAAAAACGTCATACTTTCGACTCCACCGCGCCACTGAGCTCAGAGCAGCGGCCGACGGCAGCAGTGGTTTGGAAGAAGAGCCTGTTTTGTTCAATGCTGAGGATGATGACGATGAAAAAGGAGTTGGTAACCTCTCAACAGAAGGGGCTGTGTTAGTCACCCTAGATTTGTGCTCATCCTGCGGTGCCTCTTTGCATGGCGAAGACACACGTGGCTTCGACAAGAGCTCATGAAACCAACCTTGAACAGGATAAAAAAAACCTCTTTAATTGTATATTACATTACAATGTAGGCTAGATGGAATATAAATAATCCTGAATTGATGTTAGCTCAATGTCTCTATAGGCTGCTGTGGACAGAACTATTATAAATAGGAACAATAATCTAAATATGTCACCTAACAGGTAAACTAAGCAAGAAAGAACAAGAAAATAAATTAACTTACGACGCATGATAACATCATTGTCTGGTTTCTAATTTTCACAGCAAACACCGTCTTTTACTCCTTTGAATGAGCCCATCTTTTGAATGCACTGACAAATAGTTGACAGATTAGACGACACAAAAGAGGAAGCAGCAGGCTTATTTCACTTTTGCTTCATGCTCATTTTAATATTGATCTATATATAGTGACCTATTCTTGAATGCAATGACACACATCAGCAATTATTAAGGTTAGAAAACCAAAAGACATACCTATCAGGTTTGACATACAATACATTTACAATTACATTAAACTAATCTGTAGAAAAAAAGCAATATTCAATTATTCGTTTGGTGTACACAGTGTTTCAGTGAATGAAAATTAAGGAAGTGAAAGAAGGATGTGAAGTTGTACGGTACAGGCCTACACACACACACACACACACACACACACACACACACACACACACACACACGACACACACACACCACACCACACACACACACACACACACACACACAACACACACACACACACACACACACACACACACACACACACACACGACGTTGTTCCTACTAAGTCGGTTCGGATTTATCCCAACCAGAAACCATGGATTAATGGCGATGTTCGCGCCGCACTCCCACGCGGTAACGCCGCCTTTGACTCCGGGAATATGGGTGGAATATACGAGAGCCCGCTACGACCTCCGCAAGACCATCGGCTCTGCAAGCGGGAGTATAAGAACAGGGTGGAGGACAAAATTCAACAGCCACGACCGTGAGGGGTGCTGTGGAAGGGGCCTGCAGACAATCACGCGACTTCAGAGGAGAGACACCAGCGGTGTAGAGAAACTTCCTCTACCTCCCTGCCCAGGCGAGCTAAACACCTTCTCCGTCGGTTCGACGGTGAACGGAGCCTGCCCCGAAGTCAGCGCTGCCTGAGGAGAAGCAGCCTGCTGCATATCAGGAGGCTGACGTGCGAGAGCCTTCAAGCTGGTTTGGACATCCGGAAGGAGGCGGGCGCCAGACCGCACGTCATCTAGAGCATAGCGTGGACAGTGGGCAAGGAGTCTTCGCAGACATCTCAACTTCCAAAGGGCCTGTTTGTTCGAGGGTCCTTCAAGATGTCCATCTTGTGCCTGGTCCCTAAAACCCAAGGTAACCTGCCTGAAATGACTGGAGACCGTAGCCTACTCGATTGTCATGTAAATGCTTCGAGAGGTTGGTCAAGGACTTCATTTGTTCCATGTTGCCTGCCACGCTGGACCCATGGCAATTTGCGTACCGTCAAAACAGATCCACCGACGACGCAATTGCCATGGCACTTCACACCGCCCTCTCTCACCTGGAGGGGAAGAACTGTTGTGTGCAAATGCTGTTTGTGGACTTCAGCTCAGCATTCAACACGATAGTCCTGCCAAGCTCGACACCAAGCTCAGGAGTCTAGGCCTGCACCCGACCATGTGCAGCTGGATACTGGACTTCCTGTCGGGCCGCCGCCAGGTGGTGAGGATGGGTAGCACCACCTCAGAGCCACTGACCCTCAACACTGGAGCCCCTCAGGGATGCGTGTTGAGCCCTCTCCTCTACTCACTGTACACCCACGACTGCATGGCTATGCACAGCTCCAACGTCATCATCAAGTCTGATCGCCGACGACGACGAGACAGCCTACAGGGAGGAGGTCGGATCACTGGCACAGTGGTGCCAAGAGAACAACCTCGCCCTCAACGTCAAGAAGACCAAGGAGCTGATTGTGGACTACAGGAAGCGGAGAGGAGAGCACGCCCCCATCTCCATCGACGGGGTTGCAGTAGAGAGGGTCAGCAGCTTCAAGTTCCTCGGCGTGCACATCTCCGAGGACCTCACATGGACCATGCACACCACACACGTGGTGAAAAAGGCCCAACAACGCCTGTATTTCCACAGGCAACTGAGGAAATTCAACATGTGCCCCCGCATCCTCAGAACATTCTACTCCTGTACCATCGAGAGTGTTCTCACAGGATGCATCACCGTCTGGTACGGGAACTGCACCGCACTGGAGCGTAGAACACTACAGAGGGTGGTGCGGACGGCCCAGTACATCGTTGGAGGTGAGCTTCCCTCCCTCCTGGATATATACACCAGGCGTGCGTGGCCAAGGCCAAACAGATTATTAAAGACAATAACCACCCAAGCCACAAACTGTACACACTTCTACCGTCAGGCAGGCGATACCGCAGTATCAAGTGCCACACGAGCAGACTCAGAGACAGCTTCCACAGTCAGGACATCAGGCTGCTGAACAAGTTCGGCATCAACGTTAAGAGCTAAGTGCTAGTGCTAAAGGCTGTTCCATACTCCGCGAGACGCGAGAACTTTGTTCTCGCACCTAGGTCTGCGAGAACAAGAACAAAGTTCTCGCCGCCCTGGACATTTCATACTCCGCGAGAAACTCCTCAAAGGCCCCGCCCACAGCAGGAAACTTCTGCGCTGGCAGAAAGCGCATTAACCACGGCCACTTCAAATTGACCAATCACAGAATAGTTCTCGGACAAGACGCGAGAACAAAGTTTGGCCCGGCTGATGTGTCGAGAACATCTTGCGAGAACACCTGACCTAGGTCTGCGAGAACAAAATGACGTCATTTGTGGGCGGGGCCTTAGGTGCGAGAACTTTGTTCTCGCGTCTCACGGAGTATGGAACAGCCTTAAGTGTTACTGCTAGTGCTAGTCCTGGTGATAAGTGCTAGTGTTACTGCTGGTGCTAGTGCTAGTCCTGGTGCTAGTAGTAGTGTTAAGTGTTGGTGCTAGTGTTACTGCCAGTGCTAGTGCTAGTGCTAGTGCTAGTGCTGGTGCTAGTGCTGGTAGTAGTGTTAAGTGTTGGTGCTAGTGCTGGTGTTACTGCCAGTGCTAGTGCTAGTGCTAGTCCTGGTGCTAATTGCTGGTGCTAGTGTTGTGTTGACTGTCTGAGAAGGTAGTCTGTGACATTCTGTGAATGTCAGCATATAACAATGTATATTTTAGTACATTGATTTATATGTGTACTGCTCACCTGGATATTTTGTTGTATATTCCATTTCATTTTATTTTATTCTTATTTTACACAGAATTTATATTTAGTTATTTCTATTTTGTTCGTCCTATTTCTATTTTGTATTCTTTTATAATTACTGTCGGCTGTCAGGTTTTTCACTCACTGCTTATACTCACGTGCAAACTGTGAAGTGACAATAAAATACTTGAAACTTGAAACTGAAACACGCACACACCTATCCAGCACACTTCTAGCTCTGCTAGACACACTGGCAGCAGCAGGTGGCAGCACCGAGTTGGATGGTTGGATTCATGACACTACTACAGGCCACGAGCAAGAAATACATCTAAGAGATAAGATAGAACTTTATTAATCCCGAAGGAAATTATTGTGCCAGGTTGCGTAGCAATACAGTACAATAAAACAATAGAGAAATCAACAGAATAATACAAATAAACTAACAGATTTACAAATGTACAGTCAAAATATACAAATATAAAGGCAAGAGAAGGTATTCAGACAAAAACAATTGCATAACTGAAGTGTAATACTGTGATAATAATGGTTAGGGGACGTATTGCAGCTGATAGAAAGAATATTAAGAATATTGCACATAATGTTGAAAGGTGGAGAGGTATTGCACATAACATTAAGAATATTGCACATGATGACAGGAGATGAGAGGTAGTATTACAGGTCATATTTAGAGATAACATGATATTAATAATAATAATAATCATAACATAGCACATGATGATGAGAGGAGATGAGAGGTAGTATTACAGGTCATATTTAGAGATAACATGATATTAATAATAATAATAATATAGCACATGATGATGAGAGGAGATGAGAGGTAGTATTACAGGTCATATTTAGAGATAACATGATATTAATAATAATAATAATATAGCACATGATGATGAGAGGAGATGAGAGGTAGTATTACAGGTCATATTTAGAGATAACATGATATTAATAATAATAATATAGCACATATAGAGAGTAGTGCACATGATTGTGGGCAGTAATATTACAATTATATATCTACAATTACGTTCTGGTATCACTTGGCCTATATAAAGCTATAAAACATAATATTAGTACGAATAATGAACAACTACTAAGAGTTTTAAATGCAGCACAATGTGTTACGGCGCCACGGTCCTGGTGCCACACCCCCTCCCGGAAGAGGGAACTTCCGTCACTTCCGGGTCCTGCATCATCTGACGTGTCTTATATTTTCGCATCGGCGCTGGGTCCTGCTTGTGCTGCTGTGCTATTTGTTATTTATTGGACTATATCGGGTAAGAATCCGCTCATTCCTTTAAGGCGACTACACCGACGAACCCCTTGACGTACTGTGTGTTGTTATTTACATGACACTTGTACTTGACACGTGTGTGTGTGGTGTGTGTGCGTGTGTGTGTAGCGACGTGGTGGTGGTGGCAAGATGCTGGATTTCTTCACCATCTTCAGCAAGGGGGGCATCGTCCTGTGGTGCTTCCAGAGCGCCGGCGTCACAGAGTCCTTCGCCGGGCCTGTGAACGCGTTGATCCGCTCCGTCATCCTCCAGGTGAGCGGCTCTGTGGTCTAGAATGGTCTGTAGTCTGTGGTCTGTGGTCGCTGCTATCCCTGACGTTAGCCCCGGTGATCAGCAGCACATTGCGTAATACGAGTGGCCCAACAAACAAACAACAAACCACACGCTTGTAATCAGAGGTGGTAAAAGTATCCACATCCTTTACTTTAGTAGAAGTACAGATACTTGTGTAAAAAACGACTCTGGTAAAAGTTGAAGTACTGATTCAAATTCTTTACTCAAGTAAAAAGTGAAGTACAGTCTCTGAAATGTACTCAAGAGTACAAAAGTAAAAAGTAGCCATTTTAATTCTTAATATATTGAAAATAATAAACTTAACGTGGACCAATATTAACGTGAGGCTCCAATGGAGAACATCAGCTTTCAATGCCAGCAACAGAACTGGAAACTTGACACTTTTGAAACTTTTTAGACTGTTTTGTCATAGTGATGATGTTTACTGACACACTATACATAATAGTTGTAACACAAACCACATGTGCACTGCACACACACACACACACACACACACACCACACACACACACACACACACACACACACACACGTTACACAAGACACCTAGGGGGGTGTTGTGTGTGTGTGTGGTGTGTGTGTTTAGTTCTCGCTAGTTACGTCACGTGTCCCTCTCCGTATTTTATTTTTAAGTCTGTTTCTTCTCGTTACGTCTGACGTCACATGCGTGACATCAGAGCTTCCTCTAAACGCGGATGGATAAACCCGCTCCCGTTTTTAAAATGTAAGGAGTAGAAAGTACAGATATTACAATGTTTAAATGTAGGGGAGTAGAATAAAAAAGCCTGTCAGAAAACATTAAATACTCAAGTAAAGTACAGATCTCCTTAAGTACAGTAACGAAGTATTTGTACTTCGTTACGCTGTCCCATGCAGCTGGCTTGTAAACCATGACCGGACATGTTCTAGCGGTACTGTATACCGAAAGGCATAGGAGTACGCCAAAGCTGACGACACATGAGCTGGCTGGACGAAGGAAACTGGCAGGATCATTTACTTGGGGTAATAAGTAGAAATACCACACTGCTACAAAATAATCTGTTAAAAAGTAAAAGGTCCTGCATTTAAAAATTGGTTACTGAAGGTAAAAGTATTGGCAATCATAAATTATAGTGCTGGATTATCAAAAGTAAAAAGTAACCCATGATGCAGAATGGCCCATTGTCAAGAGAAATATATATGTGGATATATATATATATATAAATTAGATTATTGTATTAGAATTATTCATGCATTAGGCCTAATGTGTTAACATGGACTTTACATGGTTGTTTGGTAGCTTGTGTTATTATTTAATATATTTCTGTATTGTTAATTTCCAACTGCAAAGTAACTAAGTAAATAGAAGCTGGTCAGATAAATGTACTGAGATAAATATACAATATTTGCCTCTGATATGTAGAGCAGTAGAAGTATAAAGAGTAAACAGTAAATAGAAATACTAATAATATAGTACATTACAAGTACCTCAGAGTTGAACTCAGTAAATGTACTTCGTTACTTTCCACCTCTAATAGAGACCGGAGATCTTTAATAAAACAGCATGCTTCTTAACAGCCACATGTCCCTGATGTTGTAGGAACGAAGTGGCAACAATTCCTACACTCATGAAGCCTTGAGTCTTAAGTACAAGCTGGATAATGAGTTTGAGTTGGTTTTTGTGGTAAGTATCCCAAGCTCGTACACACACACACACCACACACACACACACACACACACACACACACACACACACACACACACACACACACACACACACACACACGTGCATGTGAGTGCAATAATGGCATTATACATTGCAGTTTGAGCAGTATCCTCTTCTTTCCCTAGGTGGGTTTTCAAAAGATCCTCACACTGACCTACGTGGACAAGTTGATAAATGATGTCCAACTTCACTTCAGGGATCGCTACAAGAATGAGCTGGATAAACGGGGTGCTTTGAAACTTCTCAACAGCAATTTTGAGTTTGAAAACGACTTCACCATGCTGCTTAGGTAAAGTAGTCCATGAGTACAATGCATTTTGATTTTAGGTGTTGTTAATACACAAACATTTTGATGCTGTAAAGTGTGTAGTGATACTGGTAAAATCAAGTTTTGATGTCATAATGCATAATGAAAGACATGCATCTAAAACACAGCAAGTCTGTCAGCACTATCCTGGCTGCCTGCGTACTACAACTGTATATCATGAATGTGTTTGTAATGGACAATTACATATTTTAACCAGAGAGGCAGAGGATAGCAGCAAAGCTCGGGGTCCTGTCTCCATGCGGACCTTTAACGAGTCTGTGAAGTCCCAAAAAACTGTGAAGTCAATGATCGAGACCAAGGGTGGGGACAAGACCAAGGAGCAGGGGGGCAAGAAGAATAAAAATGCTAAAAAAGAGGGTAAGTTGGGCTTATAGTATTATCATTGTATTGTATTTTTACCTGGATATCCTGCCGTGCTTTTGAATGACATCTGAGACGGGACAGATTATAGTTTTGTTGTGGCTGTAATACATTCCCCCTTTTCTCTCCTGCCAGCTCCTGTGGACGAACCTGTGAAAGTGGACACAGGGAAGACAGCTTCTGCCATCCAGAAGCCGGCCGAGAACGGCAACCAGGGCCTGAGCCCAGAGGAGATCATGCAGAAGAAGCGGGAGGATTTCTTCCGTAAGCGCATCAGCGGAAACGTGGAGAAACCCAGGTCAGGGTGCACCCAAAGCGTCTGTTCACGTAGCTCTTTAGTTAGGCGGGCGACTGGACTTCAACTCTCCCTTACCTTTATGGGGGGGTTCTTGCTGGGGATGTTTAACACACAATGTTATTAACGCCGTATGAATCAGTGTTGTTTAGATGTGGATGACTAGATTAACTGGAAACCCCATGAAACATGGGAAATTACTGTATACTTCCAGCAATGTATCTCAGCCTCAAGATTATTTAGAATGGGATTTAGAATTTCCAAGCACCTATAAGAATATCCATATTTATTGTGTTGAGTTATGTATGATTTTACTCATTGCGCATTGTTCCTTAAGGCCGAGGTTTTGTGTTCACTCGTCACCTGCCATTCTAATTGCTATAGTAGCAGTAAGTCCCCCAAGCCTCAGAAGCCCAAGGAGAAGCAGATGCGTGTGTGGGACATGGGTGGCAGCAGTACCAAGGCGCTGGACTACAGCCATCCCAATGGCAATGGCACCCAGGATGCCGGGGACCCGGGCACGGACACCTCCATTGACTCGGTAAGAGACGGATATCTAAATATCTATTCCTTCTCATTGCTGACCCCTTTGGCCAGTAAGTGAACTGCAGCCTGCTGGGGCTCTTGCATATAGAGCACTGGAGTACGAGCTCCGTGGGTTGAGACAATAACAATCATAAACTAAGGTTTATGATATATGATTTATGAGTTATGACAGAACAGACCATTTTTTTCAATTATCTGTGCTTAGACGTCACTTCCTTCCCTTTTCCTCTCTGACCCCATTCTAATATAATAGAAATCAGCTGACAGGCTGTTCTACGCAGCGGAAGGTGTCATCTTTTAAGTTCTTCTTTTAAGTACAAATGCTACACATAGTCCCTTTTTAAAGGGGTTTCTTGATGTATTTAGCTCTCCTGTTTTATATTGTATTAATTGATTAAAATTATGGGCAGCATGGTCAGTACAGTGGTCAATGGTGTGGCCTGCCTTTCAGGGAATGCAGCTGAGCTCCATGAAGGGAGACCTGCAGTCTGTTCATTATGAATCCAGCGATGAAGAGGAGGAGGAGGAGGAGGAGGAGGAGCCGGAGAGGATGGAGATCGCCAACACTAAGAGAGTGTAAGATCACGTTGTGTGTGCTTGAGACATTGTTGTGGTTCGAAAAACATGCTGCTTGCTGATCCCTGTTGGTGCTCTCGACTCTCCATAGCCCCAAGAAGGGTGGTGGCTTTGGGGGCATGTTTGGGATGCTCAAGGGCCTGGTTGGCGCCAAAAGCCTGAGCAGAGAGGACATGGAGCCAGTTCTGGACAAGATGAGGGATCACCTGATCGGTAAGAAGTCTCATCTCATCAAGTCTAATCAGTCTATTCAGACTTGCCTATGCGGGTATCACTATTAGTCTCTCTGTCTCTCTCCCTCTCCCTGAATGTTGTCTCATAGCTAAGAATGTAGCAGCAGAGATATCCAGCCAGCTCTGCGACTCGGTGGCCAAAAAACTGGAGGGGAAAGTCATGGGCACCTTCACCAGTAAGTAGCATTTGGTACTTGACATTGGCATGTCAAGAGGGGTTAAGGTACTTTGACGGTTGTAAGATCTATAGCTTTAGAGAAATTCGGACTATGTAGGCGAGAAACGA
This sequence comes from Coryphaenoides rupestris, assembly GCA_002895965.2. NCBI lineage: Eukaryota > Metazoa > Chordata > Actinopteri > Gadiformes > Macrouridae > Coryphaenoides > Coryphaenoides rupestris. The sequence continues at coordinate 273,794 of PIJE02000121.1, forward strand.
TGTCGTCTTTGAACAAAATGCCTCTAACCCCTACCTGCTCATTAATGACTACTTAATGACTATACCATTAATTATTCATTTTGTCAGTCCCTCAGGATAAAAGCCTCTGCTAAATAGACTAAAGAGTAAATTGTAATTCCTCGTCTCCAGCTGTGGCCTCAACGGTTAAGCAGGCCCTGCAGGAGTCCCTGGTGCAGATTCTGCAGCCAAAGAGAAGGGTGGACATCCTGAGAGATGTCCTGGAGGCCCGGAGCCAACGCCGGCCTTTCGTCGTCACGTTCTGTGGCGTCAACGGGGTCGGAAAATCTACCAACCTGGCCAAGGTGTGTGTATAAACTAGGCTGAGTCAGCGTAGGCGTGTTTCCCAGAACCTTTAATCCCAGGGAACTACTTTTCAGGAACCACTTTTTAGGAACTATTTTTCAGGAACTCCTGCAGCCTATTGCTGCCTGTGTTTCCACCGTGGCCTAATGGTCTGCAAACATGAGGCGACATTGGTCCATTGGTGTATGAAAAACGGACAGCTGTCTTTAGATGCAACTGTCTCCAAAACATGGATGTATTAATGAATGCTCCAAATGCACACGAGACACACCCACTTATCATAAGCCCTCATCTGCGAACTGCCATACGCTACACTATTTTACAGTTGGTTTAAAAGGTGAAACTCCATTGTAATTGAATCCTCCAAATTCATTGTATGTTTGGGTGAAAGGGCCGAGGATACGCTTGTGTTGAGTAGGCTATATGAGGTTGAATCCATCCATCCATCCATCCATTTGCGTCCGCTTATCCGGGGCCGGGTCGCGGTGGCAGCTGGCTAAGCAGGGCCCCCCGGGCTTCCTTCTCCCCAGCCACACTCTCTAGTTCCTCCTGGGGGATCCCGAGGCGTTCCCAGGCCAGACGAGATATGTAATCCCTCCAGCGGGTTCTGGGTCTGCCCCGGGGTCTCCTCCCAGTTGGACGTGCCCGGAAAACCTCCAAAGGGAGGCGCCCGGGGGGCATCCTAATCAGATGAACCATCTCAGCTGACTCCTTTCGACGCGGAGGAGCAGCGGCTCTACTCCGAGCTCCCTCCGGATGTCTGAGCTCCTCACCCTATCTCTAAGGCTGAGCCCAGCCACCCTGCGGAGGAAACTCATTTTGGCCGCTTGTATCCGCGATCTCATTCTTTCGGTCACTACCCAAAGCTCGTGACCATAGGTGAAGGTTGGAACGTAGATGAATCCATCCATGCATATTAAAGTGCTTTGGGTGTCTTGAAAAGCACTATAGAAATTGAATTATTTAATGCAATTATGTAAATGTAATGAATTAATTGTTATACTGTATGTGTGTCATGACGTGAGTAGTGATTTCTGTTTGACTATTTTTCTGTTATCTTTATTTGTAATGTGCCTGATGTAAAAAGACTTATTGCAGTAAGGAAACAGAATTTACTAGCTATTGGCGAGATTTACCATGAGACGACTGAGACTGACTCACACGCAAGAAATGTTCAAGCCCCATTTTTACATTTAATGTTCCCGAACTTTTGGAATGCACATACCCCTGAGCAAGGACTTTTTGGGTGGTAAATAACTTAATTTAGACCCCGGTTCCAAGTTCCTGGGTGAAGTTCCTGGTGGAAACATGTCTTGTGTCAGTCTTAGTTCAGGGGGGGTGGATGGGGGGAGCGTTTGGGAAGAGTTGCAGGTGTCAAACTAAAACAAACATGAGTTGTACTGTGTTCCCACAGTGGGTCTACTCACCATTGGGTGGTAAGCATATGCTGTATATAGTGGGTAAATCACATTATTATTAATATCAGGAAAAGCAAGGAATAATTACGAGAGTTTACATTTGACCAAATTTTTCTTTAACTTATTGCGTACATTTTAGGGACATGTCTATTAATATAGGCCTGTTGGTTATTGGCAGCTGACATGAATGCAGCAATTAGGTGGTGATATTTAAAGGTACAATTGACAACATTCAGCCACTAGATGTCGCACACCCCTCTTCCATTCCAGTCCAGTGGTTGCCAGTTCGTTTGTAAAAGCTCTGTGGCTGCATTTCTTTTTTTTAATTCAGCATTAATCTCCAAAAAAGTTACTAATTGCACCATGTATTTTAACAAATTGAATTGCGTTTTAATAATATACATATTTATAAAAAACATTTACAATTCCAAATATCGATGCATTTTCAGTGTCAACGTTGTCGATTTATGTCGCTGAATTGGGGCAGTTGACATTTCAGTTCAGAGGAAAAATTCAAATGTAAAACTCAGCAAAACGAGGGGAAAACTCTTTCTATACACAAAGCCACGTCTCATCTCCCATCAAACTAAACTCCCGTCTCCCCGCCTCCTCCCAGATCTCCTTCTGGCTGATCGAGAACGGCTTCACGGTGCTGATCGCCGCCTGCGACACCTTCCGCGCCGGGGCGGTGGAGCAGCTGCGCACTCACCAGCGTCGCCTCAACTCCCTGCACCCGCCCGAGCAGCACGGCGGGCGGCCCATGGTGCAGCTCTACGAGAAGGGCTACGGCAAGGACGCCGCCGGCATCGCCATGGAGGCCATCGCATACGGTAGAGTCTCTCTGTTTTGGGTTTTAGCCTGGGACGCCCAGAACGTACACGGCTACGTTCATGCTTTGTTGTTCTAATGGCAAAACAAAGTACATTGGGAGAGAGTAGCGTTATGGTGATCTATACCAAGTCTATATATGGACCAGAAAATCAGCTCTTGTTAAGGGACCCCGATTTTACCACCAGGTGTGAGCGTAGTTAGCCATTATAAGCAGTATACAATTGTCATGTGACATAGTGACATCACAAATGGGAGTGTCCACCTAGAAGACGAGATCAGTCTACCAGTCTAGCCAGTGGACTGTACCAACTGGTAAACTGATCTCGTCAGCATAGATCTAGGTGGACACTGCCAACTTGTGACGTCACAATGGCAATTTTGGTCACATGACAATTTCAAATCTGTTTTAAATGGCTAATAACACTCACACCCGGTAGTATAATAGGGCTCCTTTAATGCCAAAGACTTTCATCAAATGGCCTGACAGTCATTCATTGTGAACTTTTGTCATCATCAAATGTGGATTTCGGATGCATGGCCTCTGTTCGTCAACACCCATCCTCCTCCGCAGCCCGTAACCAGACCTTCGACGTGGTGCTGGTGGACACAGCAGGGCGCATGCAGGACAATGCCCCCCTGATGACGGCCCTGGCCAAGCTGATCGCTGTCAACATGCCCGACCTGGTCCTGTTTGTCGGGGAGGCGCTGGTGGGCAATGAGGCGGTGGACCAGCTGGTAAGAGCGGAGTTCTCTCTGTGAGCGTGTTGCGTGACGACCAGGGCGGCGAGAGGAGAAAAGTAAAAAGAGATTGAAGTTTGAAAAAGAGACGAAATGCAAAGACACAGAAATATAAAGCAGTACTTGCGAACATATGCCTCATAAGATGTAAGCAAATTAAGAGGCTAGCTGGGGAAATGTATAGTTTATAGTTCGGTTTATACTTATAGAAACATGTGTAGTAACTATAAATGGCAACATTTGCTACAAATAAAATAAACGTCATATTGCATTGGTAATGTGTTGAACACACAATAAACGTGTGTACAGAGCGCTCCCGTCGGTTTTATAGGGTTAATGGCAATAAATATTTACACATTGCACTTTTCTCATCATTCAAGGTAAAGCTTTGACATAAAACAAACCTGGATGACCTGATAACAATTTGTGACCAATGTGTTCCTCACGCGTCCAGGTGAAGTTCAACCAGGCGCTGGCCGACCACTCCATGTCCGACAAGCCTCGCCTCATCGATGGCATCGTCCTCACCAAGTTTGACACCATCGACGACAAGGTTGGCACACAAGAGCCTCTCAATATCGTCCTGGCATTTGCCCGCCTTGCCACGTTTTGTTGAGATTCATGCCAATTTCGAGCCCCTCCCCCCCCCCCCCCTATGTTAGTTAGTTTCATGCTTTTCCTTTTGCCCAACGTCCTCCTTTCCTCTTTCTCTCCAGGTCGGCGCTGCCATTTCCATGACCTACATCACCGGCCAGCCCATCGTGTTTGTGGGCACGGGGCAGACCTACAACGACCTGCGCAGTCTCAACGCGCGCGCCGTGGTCAGCGCCCTGATGAAGGCTTGAGCGGACGCATGTTTGGTCCGATTCAGGTTGTTTCTGTTACTTTCCTCCATCCTGTTGACAACCCCCCCCCCCCCCCCCAACGATCTTATGCTTCTGCTGCAAGATGTCTCCCTCCCTCCCTGCCCCAGCCAACAGCAGTTGACCTCTGATCCCCTCACTCACAACAACAACAACAACAACAACAACCCCAGTCATGAACAGCCCTTTCTCCTCCCAGAGCCAGGCGAGAGAAAACAACAACCCCTAAAGGACCACATGGACTTTTGGGAAAACAAACAATGAAACTATGTGCTGCATAAATCAGTAGCCTCCCTTTTGCATCATCGAGTACACGTTTGGGCCAAAAATGAAACATATTTGTGTCTGAGCTTTGCACAAATGACTCCACAGATTTCGCGCTCTCTCAAGTCGCATACAAACGACATTTAAACAGACGTTGACCCAATCACACGGACCTAGGATATACATGGTATATTTTTTGTGTTACTGGTTTGTCCAGTCATCCGTTTAACTTATTTACCTGGTCTTTATTTTTGTTGTTTTATAAATGAGGCGACGTCACAAATGCTTGTTGGATGTGAAATTTCAGCAGCTGCCTGTCCCACAGGAAATTCTACAGACTATAGTGCCTGTCTCACGTCTTAGTCACACCACAGTCAGAGCACCCTACATTTTTAGCAGAGCAGTCTGAACAAGCGATCGAACATAATTTCACGTGTGTGTGTGTTACAAGTTGTTTTATAAGAGTCAAACGGGTGCCTGCACCCAACTATGTCAATATGTAATGTATAATCTTCCATGATAGTAATAATACTGGGAAATGGCACTTCATGCGCTCACCCTCAGTGTTCTGCTGGGAACAAGTACGCAGCTGTTTATTTTGGGGAAGTCGTAAAACTAAAAGGGACTTCCTCTGTAATATGGGTTAATAACGTCTATGTGCATCAGAGCCGAGTCCCACACAGCAGCTATGCTAACCCAAGCCTGGGAATGGGGCTGTTTCTGTGAATGCTAACCTCCATCTCAATTATTATTATTTTTTAAAATCCTTCCGTTTTCTGATTTGAGGGATGTGATGTTTTGATTATGTAATTATTTTCTAGGTTTAAGTTGTTCGAAATGTAAGACTACAGTTGTCTAAGTAGTCAAATAAAGTTGTACCACACCTGCCCCCCCCCCCCCCCCCCCACACACACACACACACACCTCTGGTTCATGCTACCTTTAAGTTTTCTTCAAGGCGGTGTCTTGGGTATTCACCATCTATACCTCCTTTAATTTGTGGTAGTGCAATATGAAGAGAATTATACAGATTTGCCCTAATTTATGAGAATGTAAACATTTCTAAATAAAGCTCCTTGATGCTATCACAACCGACGCAGTATTTTCATTGTTCTGTTGAGGCATATCAATCATGTATATTATTAAAAAATTATGAAATACTTGCAAGACACTGGGTGTGTGTGTGTGTGTGTGAGACCAGGTATTGGAGTGGGCTCAGGAGAAGAGGAATTTGAGTGTTCTGCACATCCACGGCGTTTACACCAACCCCAGTGGTATCGTGCTGCACCCTGCTGGCTACCAGAATGTACTGAGGAACACAGAGGTTATGGTAAGCAGGGCATTAGTTAGCCACCGCTAATCCTTTAGTCTTAGTTTGTCTTAGTGGTGGCTAGTGGTGCTTAGTGGTGTTGTTTTCCATATTGTTTTATTGTACTGTATCGCTATGTAACCTGGCACAAGAATTTCCTTCGGGATTAATAAAGTTCTATTCTATTCTCTGTAATGAGGAAACTTAGAATTGTTTGGGATAGGCTTGGGCAGCCTTACAGACCTGACCAGGGAGAGAATATGTGGGTACATGGGTGGGCATAAGTACAACATAGTAATGAAAATATACGTCTTATCTGCTTGTATTCAATGGCCATTAAACTCACCAATATTGCACCTCTAACGGACTAGCATCCTCTTTTTATCGGCATGCATTTGGTTTCACAGACATCATTGTGTGTTATGTATGAGCAACTTTCCGTCAGTAAAGTCTGTGAAGCGTTCAAAAATGGAATGATTGATTTTTGTGAAACCAGAGGCCTGCCGATACAAAGAGAATGAGCCAGGCTGTCTGAAGAGTTGCACTATTGGAGCGTTTATCACTGCTAAATACAAGATAAGACCTATATTTTCATGAACAGTGCACTCAGTAGAAGGAATTGCAAAGAGTTTGTGATTGTCCTCTTAGTCACATGCAAGTACAAGGTTCAGTGCAGGTCCAGATGAACATACTAGATTAAACCTCATTATCACCCAACTTGTGACGTCACAATGGCAATTTTGGTCACATGACAATTTCAAATCTGTTTTAAATGGCTAATCACACTCACACCCGGTAGTATAATAGGGCTCCTTTAATGCCAAAGACTTTCATCAAATGGCCTGAAAGAGTCATTCCGAAAATTACATTTGTGAACTTTTGTCACCATCAAATGTGGATTTCGGATGCATGGCCTCTGTTCGTCAACACCCATCCTCCTCCGCAGCCCGTAACCAGACCTTCGACGTGGTGCTGGTGGACACAGCAGGGCGCATGCAGGACAATGCCCCCCTGATGACGGCCCTGGCCAAGCTGATCGCTGTCAACATGCCCGACCTGGTCCTGTTTGTCGGGGAGGCGCTGGTGGGCAATGAGGCGGTGGACCAGCTGGTAAGAGCGGAGTTCTCTCTGTGAGCGTGTTGCGTGACGACCAGGGCGGCGAGAGGAGAAAAGTAAAAAGAGATTGAAATTTGAAATGTGTTTTGATGATGTAATTATTTTCTAGGTTTAAGTTGTTCAAAATGTAAGACTACAGTTGTCTAAGTAGTCAAATAAAGTTCTACCACACCTGCCCCCCCCCCACCCCACACACACACACACACCTCTCTGGTTCATGCTACCTTTAAGTTTTCTTCAAGGCGGTGTCTTGGGTATTCACCATCTATACCTCCTTTAATTTGTGGTAGTGCAATATGAAGAGAATTATACAGATTTGCCCTAATTTATGAGAATGTAAACATTTCTAAATAAAGCTCCTTGATGCTATCACAACCGACGCAGTATTTTCATTGTTCTGTTGAGGCATATCAATCATGTATATTATTAAAAAATTATGAAATACTTGCAAGACACTGGGGATATAAAGAATTTATTCTGAAAATTGTGCTTATAAATATCCAAAACAATTGTCACAAACACATGCAAGTATTAAATACAAAAAAGCTTACAAGGAAAAGTATACAATTTTTTTTTGTTATTGGGAGAGGCAAAGTAATTGCTACCGACAAACTGCTCCCCGCCTATGGCATCCTGGATCGCCTTTTGAGAACATACTCCCATTATATGCACGCTCTAACGTCATTCCCCTTACACAGCGAGGTTCAAGTCAAGTGTCCTAACTTCAAGTTCAGCATCAGAGGAACATTAGACATTCAAAATGTAATGCAAACTTTCTTTTCAATGAACTGTACCTGGTGTACACATCGTTGGCCCAAGGGACCGTCACACCAGCCCAGGGGGGGTTGTAGGCCAAAGTGATGATTCTTTCAGAGAGCCATTCATATTTGCATGCGACACTGCAAGGGATCATTTTGAATCTTCACCCAACCCATTGGACCTTTCCCCCTCATGAACCAAGTGATTCATTGCATGTGAGAAATCTGTTTCTATTCCATGCTAAACATCACTGCAGTATTCACATTACAACAGTTTGGGGTGTGAGGTGAATTGCAGACTTGATGCTGGCTGATTTTGGGAGCAGACTTTGTGCATCAATTTTTTTATTTTTTATTTTCCCTTTATAGAAACAAAATGAAAATAAATAAAAGCAAAGCAAACAGGGCATTTATTACTCATACTAACAGCAATATGGTCATACTTCTGGATCTCAGATCCAGAAGTATGACAACACTACTGCCTAACGTCTGCACAGCACCTGGGAAGGAAACGTGTGAGGCGCGGAGTTACCGCTTCCCGTTTTGGTACGATAAAAATAAGTGAAAGGGAAAAATAAAATAAGTGAAAGATGGAGGTTTCAGAAGAGGATTTTAACATGTGGACAGGTTAGATTTTATACCTTTATAGACACGTTGTCGAAGGGTGTTGGTGTACCGGCAGTACATTTTAACCCGTCTTCCGACCGGCTACAGGTATAGTTTAGTGTGCTAGCAGAGTTAATGTTCGTTGTTGGCCAAGGAGGACACCGACAATGGGAAGACGATGGTATAGCTTTTAGTTATCAGTCCTCTTCTGGATCAGAGATTAATGCTCAGCCATTTCATTTTTGTTGTGGTTCCGCTGGTCAGTTAGTTTCCAGTAGAGGCCCATTCCATGTAACACGCGTCTACAGATCCCGGTCCCCGCAGCAACAAGATTGGTCAATGCAATACATTTCAAGCCAAAAGGAAATAAAACGCCCCGTTCACCCAGATTTGAGCTCGTCCGCCATCAGACTATACATGTGTCAATCTAAAGTCTGATCCGCGAGACGTGTCCTCAACAATAAGTCCAACGAGTGAAATCTGACCTGCGCAGTATTGGAGTCTGTGAGGGGGAAACTGACTGAGTGAGCTCCCGACCGTGCGCCTGTCAAGAGCGATAGTCTGGGGCAAAAAACACAGAGAGGGGAGGGAACGGATTGACATGAACAGGTGGATCACAATGAGCAGCAACTGAATGGCACAATGCACGTGGGCTAAGAACCAAACAGGAAACCAGGAGGAGAGACTGAGCGTGCACATCTACTAGCGGGGAGGGCGGGAGGGAGGGAGAAAGGAAGGGCAGGGGACAAGAGGGATTTCTGCAACCGTATTGGTATTCTGCAACGCTACTGGAAAAACGGGGGTTTAGTTGCCTGACACGAGACACAAGCATTCGGGCCTAACCTTGGAGAAGGCTTTTCTGTGTGTTAAAGCCATTCTGTTGTTCGCCCCCGTTTTGTGAAGGAGACCCTGTGAGAAGGAAACAAAAAGAAACAAAACCTCATTTTATTCTCTTTTGCCAACAACCCGAAAAAAAGACTTAAAAGTACTCAAAACATGTGCAATGCGGAAAAACTAATCGGGATGAACCTGGCGGCAAGATACCCTCCGGTAAGTTAGGCACATTAATATTATCGAACATAAATAACAGAAAATTAAGTGTAGCCGTGCACGTCGTGTGAATGCAGAGAATGAGGGGCGACATGGACGTGAGGAAAGGAAAACGCACGCGGATGATGCCACAACGGACCGTAGGGCGCGGCGGCGGCGGCCGACCCGTCGCGGCTGCAGATCTCGTTGGCCAGCCGCTCAAAGTACTCGGGCAGGTCGGCGTACTCGTCGCCGTAAGAGATGACCTTGATGCCCTTGTCCAGCATGTTGTCGCGCAGCTTCTTGAACTCGCCGACGTCCTCGCGCCGCACCAGCATGAAGTGCTCCAGGTCCGACTTGTGCTTCACCGCCTCCAGGAAGAGAGCCTGGAAGGTGGTGTCGTCCACCGTGCGCCCGCAGCCCAGGAACACAAAGGACTTGGTCTCGTACAGATTCTGGATCTCCCGCTGCGGGAAGGAAGGAAGGGAGAGAGGAAGGGAGAGAGAGAGAGAAAGAGATAAGTGTTTTCAGCTGTGTTTATATCCGCACGTGAACAAGCACCAGCAGAACAACAAAAAACATTTAAAAATCAATAAATAAGCCGATAAGCCAGCAAGACATTTTCTCTAAACTGCAGACGTTTTCGTGAGTCACTCTGTCACAATAATGAGTGTCTTAATCTAGTATGTTCATCTGGACCTGCACTGAACCTTGTACTTGCATGTGAGTAAGAGGACAATCACAAACTCTTTGCAATTCCTTCTACTGAGTGCACTGTTCATGAAAATATAGGTCTTATCTTGTATTTAGCAGTGATAAACGCTCCAATGGTGCAACTCTTCAGACAGCCTGGCTCATTCTCTTTGTATCGGCAGGCCTCTGGTTTCACAAAAATCAATCATTCCATTTTTGAACGCTTCACAGACTTTACTGACGGAAAGTTGCTCATACATAACACACAATGATGTCTGTGAAACCAAATGCATGCCGATAAAAAGAGGATGTCCGTTAGAGGTGCAATATTGGTGAGTTTAATGGCCATTGAATACAAGCAGATAAGACGTATATTTTCATTACTATGTTGTACTTATGCCCACCCATGTACCCACATATTCTCTCCCTGGTCAGGTCTGTAAGGCTGCCCAAGCCTATCCCAAACAATTCTAAGTTTCCTCATTACAGAGAATAGAATAGAACTTTATTAATCCGAAGGAAATTCTTGTGGCCAGGTTACATAGCGATACAGTACAATAAAACAATATGGAAAACAACACCACTAAGCACCACTAGCCACCACTAAGACAAACTAAGACTAAAGGATTAGCGGTGGCTAACTAATGCCCTGCTTACCATAACCTCTGTGTTCCTCAGTACATTCTGGTAGCCAGCAGGGTGCAGCACGATACCACTGGGGTTGGTGTAAACGCCGTGGATGTGCAGAACACTCAAATTCCTCTTCTCCTGAGCCCACTCCAATACCTGGTCCACACACACACACACACACACACACACACACACACACACACACACACACACACACACACACACACACACACACACACACACACACACACACACACACACACACACACACACACACACACACACACACACACACAGTTAACAGTCCACCGCACCCAATCCTGTTCCTGCTGGGCAGAAACAGGTTAGCAACAACTCACTTTGCAATACATTAGCTCTGATGGAGCCGGGACATAAATACCAGGATTGAGAGGCTGAGTACATCTCACCTTTTTGCTCTCGCAGAGAAGCTTATGTGAACTTTTACAAACCCAGCTGTTTACTCTGGACGAGAGGAATACGCCCTTCCTCCTGCCGTGTCTTTAGCCGAATGCAAATATTGTTCCAACTTGTAAAGTTCTCCCACGGCCGATTAACGGCGAAAACTTTGACCTCTGTGCGCACACACGTGCACACTCCTTCAGGCGGAAGAGCGGCTCGGCTAGCTCGGTGAAGCGTGCGCTTTCTTAAGCGACAGTCAGGACATTTGGACCTTTTGATCAACGGAAAATGTACAAAAATAAATAAACAAGCACTGTTGCGGCCGTGGGGCCGATACGACGAAGCAAGGAATACCTAGGAACTCTTTTTTTTATTAGCTGGCTTCACTAAAACTAGCAAACGGCCAAAATGGGCCAACTATAATATTAAACAAATATGATTGTGGTATGCGAGGGGGCGTGGTTTAGCACCGGTGGGTTGAGACAAGGGGAGCTGTAGGGGATGAGTGTAATTAGCCTGATCATATTTATTTGACACTCGTCTACTCTCCTCACAGTAGGAGGCTGGGGACGGATGGAGCAGCAGGACCTGACATAAGGCTTACTACATAACCCAAGATGCTGACCAGAAACTGTTTTGTTTTCCGTTATTAAGCCAATGGGCGAGCCTGAGTTCTAATTAAAAGACTGTTCCACATTATTCTGACTACTATTTCTCCTTCCCGGTCAAGAACCCGATTAAGCCACGGAACGTGGCATTGTGGCAAAAGAGACATTGCTACAATGAACAATATTCAATAGAATGCAGACTAAGAGCAACATAGTTGTTGCTGCCAAAGACAGGAAGAAATTGTGTGTGAATGTGCATGCATAATGAAGTTAAAAGGCTTATCAGATGACATGACTATAACTACAATTGTGTATTCCATTAAATTACTGTCTTGCTTGTTCTTATGGTGTGGATGACAACTTTAGCCTTATTTTAGCTGCAATCCCGGCACTGTTATACGGCCTTGTGGTGCCATTTTCCCAGATAATTGATTGGTCGGTAGGCGGTGCTTTTATACGTCCATCTGTCGACTCAACCCTAACCTGCTCCGGAGCAGGTTAGGGTCGACTGTTCAGCCAAGTTGCCATGGTGATGTACCCAGGTAAAAAATTGCACCACCGTCGTGACACAAAAAACCCAGGGTTAAACCTGAAGTTACACTCGATAACGCCAAACCTGGCTTTGTAGTACAGGCCTCTGGCCTTTCTGTGTTTAACCCGTCTTTGCTCCAGAGCCTGTGGAGAGAGACAGCCGGTGGAGCTGCACTAACAATGATCAGTCTCACCTGCGGCAAGGCCTTAAAAGAGACTCAGCCCACAGTCTGTTTCTCTCTCTCTCTCTGGCCAGCCGTGTGTTGCAGCCTTTTGGTTTTGTATTACCATTTATTTTAGAGGTAATCTGCAGTCTACTTTTGGTGACTTTGTTTTGGCAGTTCAAGGGGTCCTATGGCCCACTGCGCGGCTGGCCCAGCAGTGGCCTCTCCTTTTGTTCCATTTGGCCAGATCTCCTCACCCTTTTGTTCGCCTGCTGTATCGCTTTAATAAATTCATTATTTAGTTCCTTTTGCAATGTCAGTGTATGTTACTTCTCATCAGGGGGAGGAGCCATATCAACACAAACAAAGGAAACACAAAGTAAGCAAGATAGATCGTTTCCACAATCCGGGGGGGGGGTGTGTGTGTGTGTGTGTGTGTGGTGTGTGTGTGTGTGTGTGTGTGTGTCAATATCACAGACAAAATACAAAACAAGGATGCAATAAAGATTGACGTCCTCATTGTAAACACAGTCCATGGACCAGACACCACCACCACACCACCACCTCCTCCTCCTCCTCCTACCTTCTTCTCGTCGGTGAGGTCCAGCGACTCCAGCTTGGTGCCCTGGTGGGCGGCGTAGATCTCCAGCAGGTTGTCAAAGTTGGTGGTGAGCACCAGCGCACCGCTCTCCATCAGCTGCAGCACCGAGCGCAGCAGGTGCTTGCCCACGTGCTCCATCTTGCACTCCAGGTCGTCGAACACCTCGTACAGGCAGTCCTTGAAGAAGGTGGAGCGCACGTTGCCCGTTCTCTGCAGAGAGGCCACCGCCACAAAGAGCCGAGGTGTCGATCAAACAGCGTATGCTAGGGCTGGGCCACATGGCCAGAATCTTCTAATTGTGGCATTGTCATGTATTAGCTCAATAAGTTTAAAATAAATCAAGTTTACTGGACAAATGAAAAGTATTTTCTCATTTTTATCTTTAGTGCAAACAATAGAATAGTCTTGCAAATTCTGAGAATTAAACCGCTTTACTGTAATGCAGCCTTTAAAACCAGGAAAATAATTCACTTATTACACATCACAATATTACGATATCCAAAATCTAAGACAATCACTCGTCTCCTATCACAATATGGATATAATAATGGATATATTGCCCAGCCCTAGTGTACACACAGCAGAGAGGCACAACAACCCACCAGATCGAGGACAGAAGATGTGATCGCATATGCTGCATGTTAAAACAGCTTGGATTACAAATATTGCGCATGACCTAGATGGAATCCTGACAAGGCAATACTAAGCATCCCTGACCTAGCGAAGGTCAAACACTAGTCATATCAGAAACATATTGAGAAGAAGCCATTAATTCAATAAATGTCCCTTCTAAAACATTCACTGGAATGTGTTATTATTATGGTGTAGCAAATGTGTAACACATTTGACCCTTCCAGGAAGGAAGGATGGATGGAGGGAACACTGTATACGCCCAGGATCCACCAGCCAATGGCAGATCCATTTGACTATTTGGCAGGTTATTTATTTATTTTTTACATTATTAAGTTGCTTGGCCAGTAGATTTGTCCACTCTGGCAGGTAAAAAGACCAAATTCTAAAAGTGAATTGTGGCCCGTGCGTATGCCTAAAGACCACAATAAATCAGTGTCATGGTAATTATTCACTTGTCCCACCGGCAGCCGTGGCTGAACCAATGGGGTGGAGCTGAGACTGCACGTTTTAAAGTCAACATACGGTGTGACTCTGGCCTCTATCGCTCATTATCTCAGCCCAGTTTGACCTATAGGCCTACAAAACACCACCACACTTCAGCATGACCTAGTCTGGTTTAGTACAAATATAAAACATCCTGAACACTTTTGAGAAATATATATATATATATATATATTATAAAAACTTTGTTACACACCCTTACTTGTGTAATCTATAGCAATCTGCAATGTATAGGGCTAACAGCCATGTTCCCAGGCGGGTTTACACAGTGGGTTTACCCAGGGAACGGTTGGCTAAACACACAACATGCCAAAGCCGGAACCTCTGCTTGGCCTTTATAATAAAGTCAGACATGACAATGAGAAACACAGTGAGCCACCTCGGACCAGTCGAGCACATACTGCACATAGATTAGTGACTGCATGATTGAGGGATTATTGTAATGAGTCGGTCGACACTAAGCCTGGCTACCGGCAGCACGCAGCAGGCGGAGGAGAAGGCGTGGCGTAGAGGAAGAGAGAGGGCTTGCTATTACCACCAGAGGAGAGCAGGGCGTGGGGGATCGAGGTGGTCCTAATCTTAGGGGATGCTCTGCAGGGCCGCATAGATTAAAAGGAGCTAAATTAGCCAGACGCTCGGAATCCTTTCACCAGAAGAAAGCTATTAAACACACAAGGCAACCGTCAATATCCACAAGCCTATATTGATATGTTGGCGTTATATCCACAATATAAAACTAGCCAAGCCCATTTGAATTAAGCAGGGGAGACTTCTGGACCGAGACAACCAGTTAGAGCAGCACAATTACAATTACAATCAGCACTCTGGTATGAAGTCCAGCACGTTTTCATTCTAACCATTTTAATTAACTACTCAGCAAAGTTCCAATTCCCACTTGTTGTCCTGGGTCAAAGATGTGAGAGGATTAGTTACAAAGACTTTACAAAGAGTTTTATTAAAATGTGGAAGTGCTTTGATCGATGAAGTATTTTTCTCTGTAACACTGTTTTGTAATAACTGAAAAAAAGATCTACTCTACTACAGTTAAGGGCAGCGATGGAAACCCACGTGCCTCTTAGCAATACGATACTGCACGCTCATGAGCAGATCATTCTGAGGAAGAATTAAGAAAAGTAGGAAGTAAAGTAACACAAAGGGTACTTTGTTCTGCTGTTGAAGTGCAACAGTGGAACAAAGAATACTGTGGATACAGATGATGGGTATTGGCTTGTCTATCCATTAGGGGTGTAACAAATAACCGGTTTGAATCGGAAAATCGGTTTTGATTTAAAAGATGCGAGTACACACACACACACACACACACACACACACACACAACACACACACACACACACACACACACCACACACACACACACACACACACACACACACACACACACACACACACACACACACACACACACACACACACACACACACACACACGGGGCAGGAAACACCAGTTGACAATGTTTTACTAAGCCCTTTGCCCCCCCCCCCCCCCCCGACACACACACCCCCTCCCCAAGCAATGTAGAGATGCCTGATGCCTTTGCAACGCACAGCACTGTGCTGGTGGATTGAAATCCACATGACTGGATGAAGCCATAAAACCCTATTTGTTCCCTTTGTGACAAAGGGCTACAGGCTGAAACAAAACATGCTGTCCCCCGCCGCCATGTCAACCGTGCGCTGAAACCTCTCTAACACAGGAGATAAAACTGCATGAGCCGTGGACTCACAGCTGTGTGTGTCTGTCTGGCCTACTCCCAATGGGCGGCTGGGAAGGAAGGATGCGGTTTGTTTTGTTACAAAGCCGATGAAGATTTGAAAGACAAGCACTTGGCAGAAAACTGCATTACCCCCAATCCATGACGTGCATATAGGCCTAATGCACTAGGCCTAGGCAGATAGCTTCTAATAGTGAACACTATGGTTATTTCTGTGATTATCTCTTTACAAAAAACAGACATTGAATGTACAAAACGTAATTGCAACTATCTTTGACCTTGTTATTTTGATACACAGGCGTTTCACTATTCAACTATTCAGACCCTATGATAAAGGCCACCATGACCCCAATTCTAACGAGATAAGAGCAAGTGCAATGTGTGTGTTTTAGGTTCTGATCCCACAAGAGTTTTATGGGAATGTCCCCGGCAAGGAAGAGCAAATGAGGTGTTAGACTTTGAGCCCATGTCTTTACAAGCGTATGGGAATGAGACAGGAAGAAGGAAGCAGGAAGCAAGTCTTACCGGAGAGAGTTTCTGGATGAGGTCATGGGCCACATGCACCAAGTTCTTATCCTCCTGCAAGTGCTTCTGGAAGCGCCGGCTCTCCTCCTCCTCCAGCAGGTCAAAGTCATTGGCTGCATCCAGCAAGGCCTGGATCAGACCCTTCCATGAGCGCAGTGCAGGGACCTGGGGGGCCACCGCAGAGCTCACCCCCGTGCCAATTACAAGGACCAGCTCAGGGGCCCGCTTAGTCTTCAGGCTGGGCAGCAGTTTCCTTTGGGGCAGGCAGACATTCAATGACGATGGTTCCACTGACGGGGCTGTCCACATCCTTCCGACAGCATGTAGGTTAAACGAGAGCGTTTTCAAGTACACCAGTGTTCACATGTCACATGAAATGCACCCCCCCCACCTTGGGTTTCCATTTAGTTCAGCAAGTTAATGATGAAAGGATTGGACATAGTTTCACATAGCTGTGAATAAAATAGTCTATCCATGCCTACATAAAGGCCTATGGCTGTTCTGAAACAAGGCATCTAGACCTACCTCGGCTTCTTTGCATTAGAGTCTACATCCTGAGAATCAGGTGCAGGTCGCTTCTCGGTTTTTACTGCTAGAGCAGTAGCCATTCAGCTACTACAAATGTGAAAATGTGCATCCATTATTTAGAAGAAAGAAAACGTAAAAGACATAATGAATGAATCCCACGTCCACAGTGCCGAATCATAGGCTACTAATGGGCACAACAATGCAAGGCACACTGCAACAACATGGTGACATATTGTTTAAGCACTGCTGTAATCATAATCTGTTAAATTGATAGGCCTACTAAAGATTATGCTGTGTCCAAAATAGGCTGTGTGGCTCGTCACAAGTTAGTTAGTTAGCTTATTGCCAATGAATTGACAAAGAGATCACTTTTTTCCTCTGTGTTCATTCAATGTAATCTAAGCACAAGTACAAACTGTCATTGGTTATTTGACTGATTATAAAATCATTCATTTGTTATCATACTACTACGAGTACAACGCCATATCTTCAAACAACCAGGGGGCCAGTGTGTGTGTGTGTGTGTGTGTGTGTGTGTGTGTGTGTGTGTGTGTGTGTAACAGGTAGTTAGTTCAAGCCTGCCTAGTGGGGTCCCTTTGTGTTTTTCTGTTCAAGAGAAGTGTATCTCCCTGACTTCCCCAACAGAGCAGACAACAACAACAACAACAACATTATAAATCATTCATTTGTATTATTATACTACTACTACACTACTACTACCGGGCCAGTGTGTGTTGTGTGTGTGTAGTTAGTTTAAACCTACCTAGTGGGCTCCTCTGTGTGTTTGTGGTCCCCAGGAGAGCAGCAGCAGACCAGGGCTAACGTTACCTGGCGGGTTAGTGGGGCGTTAGCTCTGCTGATAGCGTCCACGCTAACCCAGCCAGCAGAAGCACAAGTAGTGCAGCAGTAGTGTAGACTGTAGTGTAGACTAATGTAGACTGTAGTGTAGACTAATGTAGACTGTAGTGTAGACTACCTTGTAGACTGTAGTGTGGTGTAGACTGTAATGTAGACTGTAGTGTAGACTGCCGTGTAGACCGTGTTCACACCGCCGCGGTAACCAGCTATCTACCACATACCACACGGCTCCGCTCCACAGCCCGTCGGTCGTCGCTCACACGTCAGTCAGTCAGTCATGTTAAAGAGCTGCGGCTTGTCTCCACATCACGACACCCAAGCCAGCGGTGGCCAGAGGAGAGACAGAATAATCCAGCAATAATAATAATATTAATAATAATCAAGTTTGTGTTTGCGAGTAATATAATGTGTGTAAGCTCGTCTCAACACACAACACGCCAATGAGTATTCTCCTCCTCCTCCCTCTGGTGATGATGATGATGATGATGAAGGGGCTGCTGACTCAGACCCAGCCAGTCTATTACCGACAGCCGTGCTCCCACAGGTCACAACTATATTTGTAATGGGAATTTTTTAAACAACTTTTTTTATTATTAAAAGGCTTCTCATTTTGATGTAAAGACTGTAAATAGTGTGGATATTTGATTTTTTCCCCTTCAATTGTGATATGTGATATTTGCATTGTTCTGTTTTTCATTTAACTGCATGTCCTGTATGTGTATGTGATGATTAAACTTCTTGAATCTTGAATCTCGAATTGTGTTATTGTATGATTTTAGTTTTAATTAGCTATGCAGTGTGTCTTATTTTGGGGATCTGGTTTTTAAAGCCAATTGAACCCCAAATTAAGTTACTCTTGACCTATTGTGTTCAGAGAGAGCACTGCCAAACTACTTTGCTGCAAATAATACATGAACATAGGGCAGCGAATATAGGCCACAAAACCGTGACACTATCCTGCAACTTTAAAAACATAGCGGACTCTATGCTTCCTCATAAAAGTACTATTAGTCTGCCATCTAGTGGTGACGAGACCAAGCTACAGCTCTAGGAACAGCACCCTACCCCACCCTCAGTTAGGACTACATCAAGAAGCATGTTGCAGCATTATGTAAAACACCACGTCATTTATTCATAATGCTATAAAGCCCTTTTAGCTTTAAGAAGCTTGACCACAAAATGGTGTTTAACTCTGAAGTTGTGTTGACATGATGAAAGTAATTACATTTCTTAAAATGTATTTATGATTTAACACCAAACGTATACCCTTCTTACCTGTGACATCTGGACTGAAGCAGAATACAAAAAGAATCCATCATGTATGCATATGCATGATATATTGGAACACAAATTATAACCTATGATATCACATCATAACAATGAAGTGATATGTTAGTTTTAAAACTCCCGCTGGATTAAATATAGATCCTACATACATTTTACAGTTAAAACTGTCAGTTAAACATGAAACCGTTAGTTAAAACTGCATAATGTGTAAACGGTAAAAGGTATGCAAGACACGTCAGACTGGATACACCCCACTGGTCATCAAAATAATGCCAGCACAGTGTCAACTTAAGCAGTTTCATTAATTCTTTATAAGTGACAGGCTCATCAAGAGAAAGATGCATATTAAAATTAGGCAGCATTGAAAAGGTAAAGGTCAAAATAGTTCCTGAATAGTTGTCGGCCATCAACTTGTCATTCATGAATTCAACATTTACACAATTCCTCAACATAACATTTTCACACATATCATATAGGTTTATGAAAAAGTCAGTCTCACTAATTCACCAATGCTTGTTTCCATTTGATACTTCGTAACAATTCCAATGATGGTCAATAACAAAAGAAAGTGAGTTTTTTGCAGAATTTTTACTTTTTAGTTTTACTAGTCGTTGACTGTTCCAAGAACTCTTATTTGAGGTAAGCATGTAAGAAAACCGAAAGTGTCATTATAATAATATAATAATAATAACTTTTAAATTACTCTTAAGGGCACATAGGATTAGCCAGGGTTGGGTCAGGGCGGGGCTGGTCCGTAATCAGTCTTGAATTCAGATTTTCCATTTTATAACATCACATTCTATTCTTCTTCTTTGCCTGATCCACGACAAATCCTTCAGGCAAGCCGAGCAAAATCTTCTAAGCGAACTGGGGGGAGGGGGGGAAGCCACAGCCCGCTTCACACAGAGATGGAGCCCTCTCTGAAGTTCGTCTTGCCTATCAGGACGTTGAGCAGCGTGGCCTTGCCTTCCCGGCACTCCCTTTGAGCCGCCTTGATGATGTCAGCGAGCCGGTCCTCGTCCTCGCGTCCCACCAGGTAGCCCTTTCCGCCAAAGCCGTCAGCCACAGTATGGTAATCTGAAGAACAAAGTGATTGTCTGTGTGCAGAACAAGAGGGAACCATGCCGCGCTGCTAACAATGATTCAATTCAATTCAATTTTATTTGTATAGCCCTGAATCACAAGACAGTCTCAAAGGGCTTTACAGGCCAGATTGTTATGAGCCAAAAGTGATTTATGACACCCCCCTAGCCCCGCCCCCCTAAGGACAAGAAACGACTCCCTTAATTAACAAGGAAGAAATCTCGAGGAGGAACCTCAGAGTGGGGGATCCCTCCTTCCAGGGATGGTTCGGAGTGCAATGGGTGTCATACGGGCATTTAAAAACAGGGGTAACAAAGCATGACAAAATGCAAATGACAAAGTACAAATAGTAAATGAAATAGTAATAATGTGATGGGGATTGCTGGAGAGCAAGCTGGTAGCCGTCAGGTGAGGTGGCCAGGTATCCAGTCACGATCAATGCCCATCTCCATAGGCAGGGGTCACGGATCAGTATTTACCTGTGAAGGCCAGGCCACAGGCCACGTTGCTGCCCAGTATGGGCACCTGCTCCCTGGAGATCTGACTCCAGCAGGCGTCGTTACCCACCACAGCTATGACCGGCGTCTAGACAGACACACAGAGAACATTTGATGTGTGCACCATTTCATTTCCAAAACAGAATTAGCTGAATCAGTACGTCATCTCCCAATATCTGGTAAATATGGAGTAAAGTAAAGTTATAATGGCATAAATGAGAACGCCAAATCTGCCTGGTTACCAACCATGAACTCTAAAATGCAGTGGTCACCTTGTGTCTCGTGAATGTATCAAACTCTGCAACGCTGTACCCCAAGGAGCCGTCACCGTAGATGATCCATACCTGAAAGAAAAGTGCACGCTTAGATCAGTTGGACACTCCTTTAAACAATGAACACAAGGAATCGATAGTAAATTAGTGCTACCTCAGATTCTGGTCGGCACAGCTTTGCTCCGAGGGCAAACCCGCCACCAACTCCCAGCGTCCCAAAGGCACCTAGGAGGATTTGGATTTGAATACGATTGATACAGAGGAATGACAGCACCACGGCCATGTGCACTGAAAGTATATTTTGCTGTATTAAAGGACTCCTATAATTCCACCAGGTTTGAGCGTGATTAGTGAGCCATTACAAGCAGTTTCAAAAAGTTTCACAAGTGGGAGTTCCCATCTTGCTGACTAGATCAGTTCACCAGTAGGTTAGGCTGGTAGACTGATCTAGTCATCATACATCTAGGTTGACGCTCCCACTTGTGATGTCACAATGACAATTTTAATCACATGACAATTTGTAATGGCTAATAAACTCAACTAACTAATATTGCTGTAATGTTGAAGAAAGTTTCAAGAATCTGCACGCTACTGTGGCCTTTTTAAGAACTGACGGTAATGCCAAATGTCTCGAGGAAGCCAGGGAATAGCTCTTCTTGGTTTCAGTTAGCTTTAATCAGGGCAGTTCTCCAGGAGGAGAGTCCTGTGGGACTCCTACCTGGATCCAGCCAGCGTAGGGGCCCTCTCGGCCTCATGATGTAGGCAGCGCTGCCCACAAAATCCCCGCCATCTGCAACAATGATGCTGTCTTCTGCCATCAGCTCATCCACAAAGTGGAGCACTTTCAAAGGATTCAAGTGGTGTTCCGTCTTCTCAATCGCTTTGGCCCTGATTACAAATACAGGGAAACAGAACGAGAGGGGGATCAAATGGACGTTGCATGTTGACTTTTGCATCATAGCAAATAACTTTTTATTTTTAAAATACATTAACAAACCTTCAATACAATTGGTACTGTAAGTAATACTAACAATCAAAGTGGTCATTCAGTGAGTTCTGGTGGACTTGTGGTTCCTGTCTCTGTGCTTTTACAGTGATGTTGTGACCACACTAATTTCTCGTTTGATAGATTTTGCCATACACATGAACTTGCTTTCAGCCATGTGCTCCTACCTGATGTCAACATCACTAAGGGTTTACCTGTTTGCACTTTCTTTGGTCTCATCTCCTGCTTTGAGGCTCTGAGGCCATTCCTCCGGACATCTATGGCCCTTCAGGCCTTTGGAAAGCTGCAACAGGAATGAGCCAGCATCCCCTGAAAAGAGGAAAAATACATTCATGTTTTAAATGAATACGGGATACACAGCTTGGTTCATGACTTAATACAATATGATATAGATGTCAGATGAATAAATCTACTTAATTTAGACAGGAGACCAAAATGGCATATTCACTGTGGCACTGACTTATAATACAAAAAATAATTAAATATAACTACTAGGAGTGTTGAAACAGACCCTGGATCGCGACAGTTGGTTTCCAGAACATATCAGAGTTCTTCAGCAGCTGAGTTTTATCTCTGTTGACAGCGATGACCTTGCTGCGTCTGTTCAGAACCCTGCCGTAGCTTAGACGGAAGTCACACACTGTGCCTGTCAACACACCAAGCCACACCAAATCAGAGTCACTTCTGGCTTATAAAGCATACTGGAGACACTGCAAACAATGCATGACAAAACATTGACTTGAGTAAAAGATGAGAAACTTAGCACAAGAAATTAAGTATTCAACTGGTTTTACATTGTGCTGATGTTTTGACTGTGGTTAACCTATTGAAAGGAATTTAAAAAGAAATGCGGATCCTGTTCCTATCCTGTGTAGTTTCTCTGATACTCGCTCGGAACAACCCCAGAAAAATGACAACAGTTTGGTCCAATGGCCTACACTGATGCCAGAATGCCTGACCTGCTAGCAGCACTACGTCGGCCTCCTTCAGTGCATCTCGTCGGTTCTGTCTGATGTGGATGGGGCTGTCTTTACCCAGCATGCCACGGGACATGCCTCCCAGGAAGCAGGGGATTCCCAGCAACTCTAGGGCTTTCCTGGAAGACAGGGAAATATGCCACAGCAGAGAAATGAACCATGAATTATAGTAGATAGATACCACCAAATGACTGAAACGGTACTTGGTGGGTAGTTGTACTGATATATACTTTATATAGTCATGTAAAATGTTAACAAAATGGCAGAAGATTATTGCGTAATTAGTACCAGGTACCTGCAGTTAGAGTTTGGAAGGACTGAATTAGTGTTGGGGTTTTTCAAAGCAAAACAAGACACACAAATAGGTACAGCACAGAACAGAGAGCACAGACACGATCCTGCACCTGATATCTTCCACCGGGGTCGGCGGCAGGGTGGCTTGGCTGCCCAGGAGAATGACAGGCTTCTTGGCACGGCTCACCAGCTCTATGCACTTTTGGACCTGTGAGAACGTGTTAATGATCAAACAAAACAGACACGTTATAAATAGCTAAGTTAGACACAGTCAACAAAGTGTTCCAGGCCCAGCTCCAGCTAAAAGTTTTTGAATGTGTAGTATTCTGGGTGGAATACAATGTATACATTTAGATCGATTGGTCTTGCCTGATCATCCGTGGCTTGCGGTATGTCCACGGGTAACGGAGACACATCCCTCGTCTCCCAGGCTCCGGCAAACAGGTTCGACAAGTGGTTTTCAAGATACCTAAAAAAAATGTAAAGTTAAAATTTAATTAAAATGTACGTTTTACATTGCAAAAGGTTTACATTTTAATTAAATTACTACAATTCAATAACGCTATGAAAACTCCCTAGTCAAACAGCGATGACATACCAAGTGACTACTTTTCCCATGAGGCCCTTGGGCGGGTTTTTGACCCCAAACTCCTTGGAGACCAGGTGGAACGGGTACAGCGTGTCGATGGGGAACTCTATGAAGACGGGTCCAGGGGTGCCGGACTGGGCGATGGCCAGTGCCTTCCTGACTGTGGGAACAATCTCGCGGATGGTCCTGATGGATGCGCAGAACTTACAAAGTGGCTTGAAGAGGGACATCTGGTCAATGTCCTGCAGTGCTCCCCTGCCCTGCATGACAAGCACAACGTATGAAACGGAAGAGGTCCCTCAGACTCACAACTTGATTCTAACCCAGCAGAGCTCTCTTACAACATCCCCATTTAATTGATAAACCTAGACCTGACGCTACATCGAATGAGTTGTTGCATCACAATATCACTTAGAATTGATATTGTCAATGAAAATGATGCCTCCATCTCCTTCACAGTTGAGCATTAGGTGTGTAATACATTTTAAAGCAATCTAGTGTGCTGTCTAATGCAGGCAAAAAAAAATTACATTATGTGTGTGTGTGTGTGTGTGTGTGTGTGTGTGTGTGTGTGTGTGTGTGTGTGTGTGTGTGTGTGTGTGTGTGTGTGTGTGTGTGTGTGTGTGTGTGTGCACACTCATTTTTGCACAGGGAGTTGTGCCATGCATTTGCATTGAAACATAATTTGCACCTTACAGCTAAATACATAAATAAATAATCTGTAGTTTCGAGCCTTGAGGCAGGATACACAAACCGTAAAAACCGCATTGGAAGCGCGCTCTACCTGAAGAAGTGTGCCGGCCGCTCCGCCCATGAGCAACAACGGCGACTCTGCCATCTGGGCGTTCTTCACCGCCGTCACAGTGTTGGTGA
Source organism: Coryphaenoides rupestris (assembly GCA_002895965.2). Taxonomy (NCBI): domain Eukaryota; kingdom Metazoa; phylum Chordata; class Actinopteri; order Gadiformes; family Macrouridae; genus Coryphaenoides; species Coryphaenoides rupestris. The sequence goes on from PIJE02000121.1 coordinate 298,352, forward strand.
GGCCTGGGCCTGCAGTCACCACTGCTACGCCCGCGGTGCCTGGAGGGAGGAGGGAGGGACGAGACGGGGACAATGATCAACTGCAAATCCAGTCCAGTCCTGTCCAACTACTTTTTCCAGATCATGTACCACTACTGCTCGTGTGGTACATGCAGTGGCATGACAACACCTTGCTTTACCGGATGAATGAATGAATGAATAACTCCACAGGGGGCGCACGTCATTGCATGACACATTGATGGGGGGCCGGTGGGGGTAGCGCTATGTTTACCCGACAGCCTGGCCACGGCGTCAGCGGCGAAGACGGCCGTTGCCTCGTGCCTGGTGTCCACGATGCGGATGCCCAGCTTCTCGCACGCCACCAGTATGGGGGAGATGTGGCCGCCGACCAGCGTGAAGACGTACTTGACTTTGTGCGCACGCAGCACCTCGGCGACGCTCTCCCCGCCGTGGCGAGGGCTCTCTGTATCGGCCTAGCGGCGGGGAGGAGAGAGAGTATGGCCAATGATGAATGTTATTCAGACCTCTGAAGACAGTTTCAGAGACACAACACACACCATTACAACCACACCCCCAAGTTGGGAGGTGAAATCGCTTATAACCATTCAGAAGACCCATTGTAGTACATTTTAACATGCATCAGTCTCACATGTCAAATGCACACAGAAATAACGTTTTTTGAATTTGAATTGAATTGAGAGACCACTGGCAGCTGATTCAGAGACACATGAAGATAAAACCGATTAGGCCTACTGATCTTGATCATGAGCCTGCATGCCGTTTCATTCGTAGAAAATACAAATAACAACACATGCGGCCTTCAGGGCTTTCATTCTTTGCATGGCTCTCTGCAATCTACCAGTCCAACACAAACATATTGTGTCCTGTCCTTATAAACAAGAAATGACACAACTGCACAGATATCTTATTGTATGTGTCATGTAACCTATCATGTAGGACTATGTGACACCGAGGTCAATGTGGACTTTCATTCACTTTTCATTTCTGTGGGCAAAGTCTATTGAGGTGAATAGAGAACATCATTTGAGAACATCTACTCTTCTCCTACTTGGCCTACGCTTTGCACATAATATAGCCCACAATTGTGAAGATGTCATCATACGTGAAAAGGTTATCAGTGTGTCCCTCTCTATTGTCCCCACTCCACTTGTTACCCCTGGACACTGGTCCAATTGTAAAGAGTGGCTCCCAGGGTCGATGTGTTGTGATAGCCTTTGTGTTACACAACACCAGGCCGACGTGGACCGCTCCTCTCCTCACAGGTGTCAGGTGTCAGGTGTCGCTCGCACCGGGTTCACCTTCCTCTCGTGACTTTACTTTCGCCAGCCAAGTTACACGAACTCATCCACGCATCGCACGAAGAAGACGGCTACGAGCACAGCGATATTCACGCTTTAAAGCACACTTTAAACTTACCTTGTGAAACAACTGATAGAGTAAGCCAAGTTTGTAGGCTGCAAACAGGAGTGCACTCAGCGCCACCAACCCCGCGCACCCGACCACCCCCAAGCAATCCATCCCTAGACCGCGTCAAGAGGACAGCAGCAGCAAATAATACAAATAATATCGTCTCGATGTTCCACACAATTCAATGTCCGAACGTGACTGAAAGCCGCTGGACCATCTGCTGCTGCTGCTGCTGCTGCTGCTGCTGCTGCTGCTCTACTGTAAACGGCTAGGCTAAACCGCTTAGCTTGTGCAAGACACTACTATACTGTACACTCGAAGGTGTATAGGTGTATAAACTAGCCCAGTGACAGGCTAAAGTTAAACTACACTCACACTACGTTCAAAAAGGCTGTGATGAACATAGTGACACTCGCTGAAGTTGACGTGACCGATACAGACACAGTCCTGCTGCTGCTAAAGACGCTGCGCCGGTGCAGCACCTCAGCGCAACACCACACGTCACTTCTTTGTGAATAACAAGGGCACGCCCAGTCACACTGGTGTAGCCAATAGGATGCATGTGGAGGCGTGGCTTAACGTAAAGTCCATAATTACTGTATATAGACGTTATTATTATTATTATTACTATTATTATTATTATTATTATTATTATTATTATTATTAACAATAATAATATATGAATAACAATACTAATTAGTATTATTATTAATATAATAATAACAATACTAATACTAGTACTACTACTAATAATAATAATAATAACAACAATAATAATAATAATAATAACAACAACAATATGATTATTATGATTCTGATTATTATGTTATGTAAATATCAACCAGACACGACATCCAACTTTTGAATCATAATTATGTTTATTTTATGTTAAAATACACATGACTTGTAATAACGTGAGACTGAGAGTTTATGCATTATACACTATATTACATAACATTCAGTTACTTCAATTTTCTAGTACAATTCAAAGGTGTGTGTGAGTGAGTGTGTGTGGTGTGTGTGTGTGTGTGTGTGTGTGTGTGTGTGTGTGTGTGTGTGTGTGTGTGTGTGTGTGTGTGTTTTCACAGCAAAGTGCAAAAGGGGAGCTTGTACACATCAATTGTCTTTCCATGATCAGCATTTTCAGCAAAGACAAGTTCATCTTCTGACTTCTGTTCCTCAAAAACAATAATCTAGAAGAAAAGAAGAACAGCCAGCATCAAGTAACATAAAAGGAATATCACACACATTCAAGATATCAGAAAACATGAGTATAATCTGGCTGTGTCAGACTTAACATACCTGGTTGTCTCCACTCCTGAGCCAGGGTCCAGGGACATACAGGAAATCCTGGGGACCAATGAACCAGTGGCGGCCCAAATTCTGCCCATTAAGAAACACTACTCCTTTACCCCACTCCTGCGAACACACAGACGCGTTATCCATGACTAATCCTTTGTGGAATGTAGAACCCATTGATTTGGGCAAATGATAAATTAACTTTTCATCTTTTAAATGATGCCCCTGACTTTCACTGTTTCATTTATTTTTTAAATATGTAATTTAAATGTAATACAATGAACCATAAAATCATGAAATAATACAATAAATCCACAATAAATCCTAATTTCTAAAATAATGTGATTCATATCTCTTCATTATTAAAGAAAATCAAGGTGTATGATAGGCAGTTTGTCCTACGTACAGACAATGTGAGGAATGTGTCTCTGTGAGCCTCTCCCACATGCAGAGTGGCCTGGAAAAACCCGGGGAAGGAAGGCTTCTGGGGGACTGGCTTCCACTGAGCTGAGCTCAATCTAAACAGCATACAGGGACATTATTTAAGAATCACTACAATTGTCTTCATATATTTATGTTTGAATCAGTACTTCATGTGCCACAAACATTGGCATGCATCACAAGTGAAATGGATGAGACCAAACCTCTTCATGAAGCTTGGCTTCATATCCAAACAGTAGATAGTGAAGCCTCTCAGAGGGGCGTTATTCAACCAGATATCTCCAACAAGACCTGAAAATGCAACGAGTAAAGTTGTGACTGCAAAACGACAACACAAAGCTGAGCTCCATTCACAGTGTAGAAGCTGATGAAATGCATTCATTGCAGTACATTTATGTGATAATAAATGCATACAGTAAGAGAATGAAACAAGCCAGTGAAGTGTGATGTATACCTTTGCGCTGGTCGTCCAGCGCTTTCCCATAATTCACTCTTCCACAGTTCTCCACCAGTAGACTCAAAGTCCTCTCGCTCTTTGATAATGAAAGGCATTAAACATGGTTGTTAGCAAAATGTCATTAAAAGCATTTAATGCCATTTGGAACAAAGAGTTTACTGAAAGTTGAGATGATATTGCAACGTGTGGAGAGTGTGAGTTATAGGCTTATATCTTATATCTTAAAGATATCAAGATAAAAATATCCAGATACCAAGATAAGCCATTGTGGGTGCCAAAGAAAAGGCACTTTAATATAAAAATGTGTTAGATTCAGAAACACAAATGCCGCTGTTTGTTCAAACAAACAGTGGACAAAATGTTAATGTAATGTTCACATTTTTTATTTTTTAAAGGACGAACTGGAGTCTTATCTTTTACAAATAAATAAAAGAAATACATAAATAAATTAAAAAAGCGTGTTAGCTAGGCAAAACAATACCTTTCGATCAGGAAGTGTTAACTCGTGAGTTTTGTTGCTCAAGGTGCCAACAGGCTGTCTGTCCACAAACACCTAGAGAACAATAATATGAACACATGTGACCAAGAACGGTTATGTAGTGACCCCAGGGGATCAAAACAGATGGCTGATGCTTTTCATGAGTGTGTGTGTGTGTGTGTCTTCATTTTGCGTTTTGTACATTACTTTGTATGATAAAGTATATGTGCTCACCAGCGCTCTGTCTCTGACGTTATTCATGGAGTTGAGGGTTCCCCCGCTGGCAATGGTGGTCTCGTACAGCGTGTAGCCGTACGACTGGCCGTTGTTGTTGTTCACTGGAAGGTTCTCCATGTTGACTGGCTTCTCTGACTTTAATGGCTAGAGAGGCGGTCGTGAGAGTAGAGAGAATTTTGGTTCAATTAAGTTATCAGTGCCCCATTAGAAAAACTGAAACACAATTAAATGTGAGCAGTTTTATTTTGATGAGTTGACCGGAATGGACTGAATATTTACAATTATATAAAACCTACAGTATACAGTAAGTCTCTCTGATAACTGCATAGCAAATAACTGATCTTGTTTTGAAAGATTGGTATTATTATATGTTGGTATAATGTACTGTATGGTGTTATATTTAGTACCCAACATGTCCTTGGGTTATTTGTGTTGTATGTTTTATATCATGGTTATGTATTCAGTAACAGCAATATGGCTATAGGTTAAGAAGCAGTGTGTAGCATCTTATCCTAGCTATCTTGCTGTTTACTAGCCAGGGGTCGACCTAGCAATCATGAGTGCCTCACACTCATTCTATTAACCTAGCAATTATGAAGTGCTTGAAACTTGTTCTTCCTGTACTGTCAGAAATATATTGTCTCACTCTTCCAACAAATGTACTCATTGTAAGTCGCTTTGGACAAAAGCGTCAAATGCCAAATGCCCTAAATGTAAACGTTAATGTAAATGGTCTATGTGGTGGTAGCTGACCTTCTCTGCGTAGTGCAGGGTGTCCCATAGGCTCAGGTATTGCTGGACGACAGCAGGTTGGTAGGCTGACCTTTTCTGAACAGGAGGCACTTCAGGGAGAGGCTCAGCTGAAAAGGCAAAGAGAAGAAAACACATTAGTCTTCCAGGCACACTTTAATTTGAAATAGAACATTTTAAATGTGCAAAACTATCAACATTACTCACAGCGGTATTGGCTGAATAAGTTCCGCATGGAGTGATATTTTGGGGTGTAGTCTCCGGCCTCTGATAAAGGTGCATCATAATCTAGAGAGCAAATATTGAAGATTATATATTGATTCCCACTGATTGACTCATATTTAATTTGCATATACTTTTCCTCTGAATATGTTGTGTTATTCTCATAGATATGACATAATTATAATTGCACTCATAATTCACACTGATGATAGTCTGACATACAGTATGACCTATTCAATGTTTAGCCGGGTGCCTTGGCCAGCAATATGTCCACCTACCATAACTGCTGACCTGAGATTTGTAGGTTCCAAAGTCCATGGCTCCATTCATGAAGCCAAACGAGGTTCCACCATGGAACATGTAAAGATTGATGGACACGCCCCTCTGCAGAATCTCTGACACCACTGCCAGCATGTCTTCCAATGGAGTGACAGAATGAGAGAGACTGAGGTTAGTGACATATACGATACGTGAGTAATATGTGTTGTAACATTAAAGAAAACGGTTTACTGTGTAGTGAGCAAGAATTATTCTTTTTCTGAGTTAGTTTCTTCTTGCCCGCCTTTAAAACTGCCTTAAAAAATAACCATTAACAGACATCTAGGTTTCTTTGGTAACTTGATTCTGCATATTCTTAAAAAAAAAAAAATGCTTTAAAAAGGCTGAACACGTTTTGGTGAATAATAAATGTTTCTTGCCTTCGGCCTGAAAGATGTGGTGATTCTCTCCCCAGACATCGAACCACCCGGACCAGTATTCCATCACCATCAGAGGTCTTTGGGGCTAACAAGTCATATCATATACACGAATGCTGATGTTACGGTCTTCCGCTATTTGCTTAGTTATAAACTAGTTATAAAATATGAAGTTTCTATGTTAGTTTTGTAACAGAATATGTTTTGAGTAATATCTCATGTATTCACTGCTGGTGTTGGTCCACACACCTGCATGTCACATAAATACTGTATGGCTCCGAAGGAAAGTCTCTGCAGGTTCACTGTTTTAAGAGCTGGAACGATGAGCAGAAAGCATGAATATTATAGAGAATCAATGGAGAATCATAGTGCCACAAATACACCGTGTCAATAATAGTATATAACACTCTATAATGTATTGGCTAGTAGCATCATGTTGTCAGTGTCCAGGACTCCAGGTATACCTCCTTCTACACCCCCACACCTCAAACCCTCCCAGTTGTCTGAAGTCAACAGGAGCTCATTAATGCCCCTGGACAGGAGACACTGCAGAGAGGAAAGGAAGAGAGAGAGAGAGAGAGAGAGAGAGAGAGAGAGAGAGAGAAGAGAGAGAGAGAGAGAGAGAGAGAGAGAGAAAGAGAGGGGGGGGGGGGGGGGTACTTAGAACAGCTTGATCATGCAAGTATAATTACATAATCATCCAATTATCCAATCATATACAATTATACAATTTCTCAAAATTCACATTTATCAACGTCATTTTAAACTTGTTGATATTAGTTAAGTGAACAAGAGTCAAGCTTATCACTGACTGTATTGAAAATAGAAAGAGCGTACGTTTTTGATGAATGCCATGTATTTGTCATCTTTGGCGTATGATCCATATTCATTCTCAACTTGAACAGCAATGATCGGGCCCCCTTCTTGAAACTTACAAACAACAACAATATAGATGTAAACACACAATACAATAGAATGCCGTAAGCACCATTACTTGTGAATGACATGAAAACACATTGTCAATGATTCACAAGGTTAAAATATACTGAAGCTTCTTGGACAAAACACGTTCAAGAGAGTTTACCATCAGATGTTTGATCAGTGGGATAAGCTTGTCAAAGTAGGCATTAACAGCGCTGACAAATCCTGGATAAGTTGTCCTCAGCTGCATGTGTTTGTCTTGTAACAACCAACTGAAATACAGAGGGTATCAGGTTTGGAATCTCTACAGCCAGTAATCACACTAATTGAAGTGTGATGTCATGGACTAACCTCGGCAACCCTCCCAAATCCCACTCCGCACAGATATAAGGTCCAGGACGCAGAATCACCCAGAGACCTAACTCTGCAGCTAAGCTGATATAAGCCCTGGGAGAGATGTATGAAGCTGCTATGTTAATGCAAACAAACAATTATAAGGAACGGTATGATTACACTATGAAGGAGGAGGGAGTCATTGAAATAAAATCCTTACTTTAAATCCAACTGATCCTGGAAATGAAACACCCCCCTTTCAGGTTCATGCAAGTTCCACGGTACATATCTTAAAGGACAAGGAGCAAACAATCTTTGTAGTCGAGTGAAGCATACAAACAAGACTGAATTTAAATATTTAGTATAAATATAAGTGTGTCATATTGCGCTTGTACGTGTGAGTAAAACGTGACTATGGACCCTGGTCTCCTTGAGACACAGTTGTTTCCTTGAGCTGGAACTTGAGTGCGGTAGTTTTAGTTTGAACGAATTGGATCTGTGTTTGGAAACGATAACAATCCTTGTAAGGACTCATCGATTCACTCAAATGGGTTTCTCTCACTGATCAATGGTTGGCATGAGGCAGGTAGCGGTGAAGAGTTTGTCTACTTACGTGGTGAGAGTGTTGAGACCGCAGGCCTTCATCTTCACCAGACGGTCCTCCCAGTGGGCTCTGGGTACACGGAAGTAATGGATGGAGCCTCCCAGTATGCGAAAGGGCTTCCCCTCCAGGGTGAACTGGGAGGAGGAGGCCAACAGTCCCTCTGTACTCATCCTCCTCGCTTCAGCCGGACGCCTGGAAACCTGGTCAAACAGCAACGATCACTCACCTATAAGATAGCAACAACTATTATAAACCAAGATAGTGGTAATTACAGAGGTGTTACTTCCACCTCTCTATTTTACATAACAGCAGCACATATACCAGCATTTATTATTCGCTAATTCGATATTTGTAAGAGGAAAATGCAATACTGTACCTCAGGGGACAGCTTCTGGGTAGCATGTGAAGGGTAATGATGGTGAATGGCCTAGAATACTGTGGACATTAGAAGTCATTGTTGCTGCACAACAAAAGGCTGATTGTGTTCAACATGACAGGCCTGTGAGGGGTGGTGGGGGGAAAGGATGTTCGCCATTGTTTTTAAACAACATTTAAAGATTGTATCCATCTTTTGGCAGTATGCTTCTGTGTATTTACGTGTAAATTGAACATAAACACGAACGACTATCAATATTATTGTGTTATTATTTACATGTCACGCTGACAGGCGCACTTGGAATTTTTTTAAACACATAAACAACCTCAATGAAACAAATGCTTTTTCACAACACATTTTTGTTCAGAACCATCTACTGCCAAGTATTGCATAATAGGGTGCGTGTGTAGTGGTTGTGTGTGTGTGTGTGTGTGTGTGTGCGTGTGTGTGTGTGCATGTGTGGTGTCTATGTATGTGAGTGGGTGTGTGTGTGTGTGTGTGTGTGTGTGTAGTGGTTTTGTGTGTGTGTGTGTGTGTGTGCGCCGCGCGCGTTTGTGTGTGTGTGTGCGTGCGTGTGTGCGTGCGTGCGCGCGTGTGTGTGTGTGTGTAATCTATCCTGATTCTTTTTGTGTGCATGCATGTTATTACACTGAACGTTGTTAAACCTGTAGGTTGAAATAAGAACACTGGATCTTGACGATGTGTCTTAAGTTACGACACATGCTCGCACTGCACTGCAGTCGACTTAAACCCAAACCCCTCAGTGGTCGTAGTCTGCCCGCAGACTGTAAATACAAGCACAGCGTTCGTTTTTTCGCTAAAGTGTCGAAAGTGCAGCGAATGAATTGAAAATAGTTGTGCAGTGTGCTCCGGGTCCGTTGCAGTAAGTCAACAAACAGCGCGTCGCTCAGCGGGACGGCAGCTGAGGACGAGCCGCTGTCACCGGACTGCTGGGAAGAGCGCGTCGTTCAGCAGCAGCAGCAGCAGCAGCAGCAACACGAGGCCGGTGTGTTTCGTTGTGTTTTGTTGTGTTTTTGTTGTGTTTTTGTTTTGTTCTAAAGGGGACACGTTGAACCCCGATGTTTGTTCGCGTGTCTTCAGTCCGGAGATGTATCCTGATCACTGTTATTATTGTCATCGGGGGGATCATTGCGTACACACTGCCAAGGTAAGCCGCCCGCCCACCCAGCCGTCAACAGCTCAGTGATATATCAACATGACTCTCGGTGTCTCTTGCGTTTGCATGTTACACTTTACTGCTACTACTACTACTACTACACCACTGGGTTAAATGCTATGTTTCTATCATCTCGTTTACGACTCTGATCTTTGACTTTTCTGACATTTGACCAATTGGCATCGCCTATATAGACAGTGAACACGCAGTAAAGTAAATCTATCCTTCGGCTGCTCAGCCCTATCATTCATTTTTAAGTCTTATTGCGCACCGAGGAGACACGGATATCACAGGTAGCCGGTGGCCCGACCTGACTTATTCATTGTTTGAACTGCAAGGCACAGCAACCATGTTATGTAGTCTAGTCTATGTCTATCTCTCTATGTGTATGGGTTTTGGTTTGTTTTATTAGTTTTGTGTGTCTTGACTCTTTCCAGGTGGTCATTTGGAGAGAAAACCATGAGCCACATAGTTGGAGAGGGACTGGCGACCAACTCCTCCCAGTTCACCCTGGAGGGGAAGCCCTTTCTCATACTGGGAGGCTCCATCCATTACTTCCGCGTCCCCAGAGCCCACTGGGAGGACCGACTGTTGAAGATGAAGGCCTGCGGTCTCAACACTCTCACCACGTAAGAACACACACACACTTCCTCATCATCATCATCATCATCATCATCATCATGACCTTCAGTGAGCATTGAGCTGCCATGCAGGTTGATGAGTGTTAAAGTGTCACTTGAAACACGCACTCACTTCTAAACACAGTACACAAACCAGTTCAAGTAGATCAGTATCTTGTTTATCCAGTTGTGTGAGTGTGTGTGACATGAACCAATCGCAATAGCACAGAGGACAAGTTGCGTTGTTGCTGTGGCATGCAGTATCATGAAGCTGCTGTGTTCCTGGTAGATACGTCCCGTGGAACCTGCATGAACCAGAGAGAGGGCTGTTCGACTTCCAGGACCATTTGGATTTAGAGTAAGGAAGCAATGCAGTTATTAGTCTCATGTTAAACCACTGACTGACCAGCAGGGGGCAGTGTTGTATTGGAAAAGGCCAACCACTTGATATGTTTTCACATTATTAGGTTTAGTGACAATGAGGTATTGAGGTAATTCATCATTGTAGGGAAATATTTAATCTAAATTGAAATTAATTTATTTTGCAACACATTGTTTTATACTGTATTAATACAAAGACATTGGGACCAGGCACTATTAAATCAAAATGCAAGCAATGTTAGAAATGCCTGTTTTGTTTAATATTGATTTATATTTCAAATCAAATGGATTGCATAGTGAGTGAATACCCACGATATTGTGTTTCCTTTTTTTCTAGAGCTTACCTGAGCCTAGCAGCGAAGCTCGGTCTCAGAGTTATCCTGCGTCCTGGGCCGTACATATGTGCTGAGTGGGATCTGGGTGGACTACCCAGGTACATTTAACATTTAGCATATTTAGCCGGTCTCAAACAGTTAAGCGGAAGCAGTTAAGTCAAGTCACACCAGCAGTGTGGTGAATGTTGTTGTTGCCACACTGCCGTTGTATTTGCAGACATAGTTGAGTAATCCTAACGGCTGTCAGATGCTTTATAGAGTGTGTGGTGCATCCTTATGAAATCATTGAATATCTATTGGATGAGATTAGTTTTAGTTGTATACGTGCAGCAGAAATGTATTTGCACAGCACAACGCATTCAAGTACTCAATTTAGACTCCATTTATATGACAAATAGTTTTAGACAGAAAAAATTATAATGCGTAGGAGTGAATTTGGTGGTGTTTTAGAGTAGTTTGGGGGGGGGGGTGTAATCACCAAAACAGCCTGTTATACTGGGAGTGTGTGTGTACAGTGCATGACACCTTCTGACAGCCTTGCTTTTAACTCGGCATTCATTCGAACAGGCCCACAGAGCACTGCGCTGCACTGTAAATACCCCTGTGGGTTCACTTAACCTTTGACTGTGATACAAGTGTATGTACAAACTATTCCTATTGTGATGTGTTTTTCAGCTGGCTGCTGCGTGATACAAACATGAAGTTAAGAACAACCTATCCGGGATTCACAGAGGCCGTGGACTCCTTCTTCCACCATCTTATGAAGAGGGTGGTTCCGTATCAGGTGGGTTGGCTCACGTCTTCGCGACTGCGTGGTCTACATTTCAAATGTAACTCATGCTTAATACAATCATATCACCCGATGAGATGGACATTATGGATCTAGGTACATTTAACATTTTAACATGATAATGGTGCATGTAGAGTTAAGTGTTTTCAAAACAAATCTTTACCACTTATATGGATGTAGGAGTATGGTAAGCTATGTGGTAATGCTACATTTAATCATTGGTTAGGATTGCACCTGCTCCTCAAATCCTGTGTAAAAGAGTACAGTTGCACAACCCCAACTAAGACGCTTTTACCATTGAGGATATATTGAGGGTGGCAGTAGCTCGGGAGGTAGAGCGGTTATGGCACCCGGACGGTTGCTGATTCGATCCCCGGCTCCACCTAGCTAAGTGTCGAGGTGTCTCTGAGCGAGATACCTAAGCCCAACTGCTCCTGATGAGCTGGCTGTTGCCTTGCATGGTTGACACTACCATCGGTGTATGAATGGGTGAATGTGAGGCAATGTAAAGCACTTTGGAGAAAAAAAAGCACAATATAAATGCAATCCATTTATCATTTACCATATGAAGTACGGTATAATATCACCACCTACATGTTTGAATTGAAATCCAGCTGGACATTGAGAATTCAACAATAATCATTTCAGCAATTCATCATAGGGTAAAATTTCATTTGTCTTGGTCTAACTCGCACGCAGCACTCAAAGGGGGGCCCCATCATCGCAGTTCAAGTGGAGAATGAATACGGTTCCTACGCGAAAGATACAGAATATATGTCATTCATCAAGGAGGTAAGGAATTTTCATTTTACACCATTATGGAAATGATTGAGTGGCCTAACACTCCACGCCCATGATACACGTACACATCGGCAATTCCATTTCCTGCTCTCTCCCCCCCCCCCCCCCCCCCTTCTTCCTCTGCTTCTCTGTTACTGTCCTTCTGTCTTCTCTGTTACTGTCCTTCTGTCTTCTCCCTCGTCGTTTGTGTATTGAGAGGAGCAGCAGTATTCTATATAATCACTGTTCTGTACAGGCCCTCGTGTCCAGAGGCATCACTGAGCTGCTGCTGACCTCAGACAACCAGGATGGGCTGAAGCTTGGAGGAGTGAATGGAGGTATTGTCGCTCAGACACACGCGTGCGCACGTGCACACACACAAACACACACACACACAGAGACTCTCAAACAAATTCAGTGCATAGCACACGAAGACAAATGGCCAGTGGATCATGTGAGGCAGTGAGCCAGTGTGAGGCAGTGATCCAGTGTGAGGCAGTGAGCCAGTGTCTGGCAGCTGCCCTCCAGAGCGACCCTTAAGAATGCAGAAGGGGCTGTCCTGTACAACCATGTCACCCAGCATTCTAATGCAGATGCTGTACTGTGGTTTTGATTACAAGACTATTTAAGGCAAAGTTTTTTTTATGACTTCAAATTACCTTGGGGCCACTGATGCTATAGTCTACTCATAGGAGGGCCACTTCAAACATGTACAAGTCTTACAGAAAATGTAATTATCTTTTTTTTCCGCACGATTGAATTTGCCTGCTGTTTTGCGCATAGGCCTATCAAGATTAATCATCTGTCATTTTATTTATATATGAGGAGATTGATACAATTCTAATGAAGCAACTAGAACATTTACATAAAAATAAACATCTTGTTGCGGGCAGGATTAATTAGGCCTGAGGGTCGTGAGTCTGAGACCCCTCTCTTATCTGTTTCTAGTGTGTTGGCAACTCTTGATAGTTATTTCTAAACCTTGAATTGCTTCTTCTACTGTAGTAATCACTTCGACTGCCATTCCAATCCAATTAAGGATTGTCCTGCGATGTAGAGTGGCGAAAATATTACAAAAATAAACGCAATTCCCTAATGTCCATAATAACTGGCGGTAGCTGTGACCGTGTTGTCACTAATCACTGTAGAACTCTTAATTTCTCACTCATTTACAATAGACATCAAAGCAATTGTCTGTTATATATAATACAATTTGTTATTATGCTCTTGTCTGTATTTGGGCCATCATCATCATCACCTGATTCTATCAAGGAATCCAGCCTGATCTGAATGTCTCTACCAGAAGATACTATGTGGGAGAATTAAATGTTGTTTCAAATATTTAAAAGGAGAGCTGCACAGATGGTCAAAATATTTTCCCAAAAGTAAAGTTCCAGAAAGTACATAAGCACGTATTACACAAGCGATAAAAAATGATGTTCAGCTATTAAAATAATTGATGACAAGACACTGTTGCCTCAATCCTTCTTCTCTCCCCAGCACTGGAAACCATCAATTTTCAGAAGCTGAACCCGGCTGCTATGAATTACCTGGAAGAAATACAAGTTAGTATTTTCTTTTAGATCCCCATCTTGATGACAAAACAATTACTTTTTCTTTTATCAGATCCTATCCCATCGCCCGTCATCTCTTTTGACATTGAACTTGCACACACATACAGGCTTCATGCAACATACTGCACATTGTGTGAGTCATTGTGCAGTGGGTGTCAGTGAAGGGGCTTGACAGACAACTTTAAGCAGGTCACGTGCACACACACTATGCCACCACAATGTATGGCTGCCTGCTAAAGCCTCATGTTATCCACTTTTCACTCTGTATCCATGAAAATGAAAATAACCGAGACTGATCGCAGTGCATACCGTGCAAATCCTCATGTTGTTTACCCCCGCAAAGAATCGATACAACCGTTGCTTCTAACTAGTTTTACATGTGGAATTAACTGAATTCAATGTTATATTGTGTTAAGCCTCAGAAGCCCAAGATGGTGATGGAATACTGGTCTGGTTGGTTTGACCTTTGGGGAGGCCTTCACCATCTGTTCCCTGCTGAGGGTAAGACAAGCTGCACTCAAATACAAAGGTTATCTGGGAGAGAGAGAGGGGGAGAGGGAGAGAATATATATATATCTATAATATATATATATATTTTTTTTTCCACTGACAGACAGACAGTCCTTGTGATGAGCACAAGACAGGACATCAGCTGTAGGACTGAGGGCAAAATAGTTTTCTCTTTAAGGGGGATGGATGCATAAGCTTCTGTCACATGAGACAAGTTAAGTTGTAAGCCCAGGCAGCACACTTTGCCTGTGCTCAGTGCAAGACATGTCCACCGCTACCGAGGCACGTTTAGAACAGACCCACTCAGGGGGTCACGACGGTGTCTTGCATGAGGAAAACTCATGAGAAAAGGAGAAAAAGACTGATGACACTGCAGCTCTCTCTCTCTCTCTCTCTCTCTCTCTCTCTCTCTCTCTCTCTCTCTCTCTCTGTGTTCTGGGAGTTCATGCAGTGTGTGGAGAGACACAATCGATGCGGCTGTAGTGTAAGGCTCAGCATATCACCACGTCTGCCTTATTCTAGTTGGGTTTCATCAAGCCTGTTAATGCCTTGTGTTCTTTGTCGCAGTACTATCCGATTATTGAACTGTTTGACTAGGATATGATGGGTGAGAGGTTATCTGTGTGTGTTTTTGAACACTTGATGCTATGGCTCACTCAGGGAAAGGATGGTTACAGCACAGCTCTGTGCAGACTTATTTCCCCTATGAGCGATGTGCTTCTAAGTTGAACATTTTAGGGCATAGTCCACAAAAGAAGGGTAGATAAAATAGGTGCTGACTCAAAATACTGGAGGCAAAAAGGGATTTAAGGTTTATTTGCAATAAAGAATTGTTATATTTGGCTGCTTTTCCAATCGAAGTAAACAAAAAATAAAGCAGAACTCTCTGTACCAGTACCCATCATCATTCTCAAACAGACTTTTACACAGAACCTGAAATCGCGACCCTACCTGTGGTCCAGGAGGTTGTTGTTCACGTCAAAGCAAAAGTATGCGGCAGTACTGTAATCTATATTTCTCTGCTTCACTTCGAGTCTACCGCTGTTCTTTTTACCCCGGCCTACACTCCTTCCGAACGCAGCAAAAAAGTTGAATGCGGGGAAGTTCGAATAATTTATTGCCGTTTATTTGTGCCGTTATTCTGCTCCGCCTGCATGCGCTACTGTACATTACATTACATTACATTACAGCAGCAGCAGCAGCAGGCGTTGCCAGGTGATTGTCCTGCACACAGCACTGATAAATTAAACATGGTGAGAAACACATCACAGGCAGCGCAGTCCCTGCTGCCGCCATAATCATCCTTAGCTGCCGTAATAGCTTTTAGAAGTGGAGCCTATATGTATGCATGGTGCGCCGCTGCAGTGCTCAAAAAGCACGTTTTCCCCGCTTGCAAGGGTCCGATCATGTAAAATATGGGAATATTAGGGAATATTAATAATTCATGCACATTCAAACACTTGACTCATGGCTCAACATGCTGTAGCAGTAATATATGAGTATATTGACAGGTCATTCGAAAATATTGACGCTTTACAACTCTCCTCCCAGTCTGGATGTATAGACAATATTACTATGTATCTGTAAGTATTCTGTAACACATTTGTCCATTCCCAGAAACACACACACACACACATAATTAAACACATGTATTAAACAGGATAGTAGATAATAGTTTTTAATATAAGAATCTATTTAGGTTCTACTCACTATATCTCGTACTCTTGATTCAAATAATTTAATTCAGTAAAAATTTTGGTTCGGTAAACCAAGAGGATTCTAACCTGTGCTGTGCAGGAACATGTTTGCCAGCTGTAATATGAAGATATATGTCTTGTTTTTGTATGCATTTCTCAACAGACATGGTGGCCGTGGTATCTGAAATCCTGAAACGGGAAATATCAATCAACCTGTACATGTTCCATGGAGGGACAAATTTTGGCTTCATGAATGGAGCCTTTGCTGTTGGGTTACCAGCACCTAAACCCATGGTGACGAGCTATGGTAGGTGCTGCTTCTGTACATCAGGTTGTAGCAGTACACCCTGCCACACGCCACACGCCGCTTAAGTGGCTCTGCTGGGCTCCCCCAATGAGGACACGGCTAAGCGAAGCTCTGAGCTCAAGCCAGCGAGTTCAACCTCGGATAGGTTGAACCTGAAAAATCCACGTTCTTGACAGGCTTCAAAAGCCACCATCTATCGCAACCTGAAAATGACGATCAGGGAATGCCCAAGCTGCCATTGCTATTTCCATGTTTTGATAGGTTGAAGCCTCGTAGGCTTACTTGCACTATGTGACCGTGGAACGGCTGGCTCTGCTAGGTTATTGGTCATACAAATTAGGCAAAACATGTATTATAGTCCTAATAGTAGGCCTATATTAATTAGTTTAGCGTACAGCCTACTGTCGTGACATACTTTGAACATGAATCAATATAACAATTTGCATTACAAAACAAAGTTCATTGATATTAATCCCAGTCCTAACTGAACTGAGATTAGTCTAAGGCATGGTATCTGATACCGAAGATTCCACTATTCCCTGAATTCTAACTTGAAGGACTTGACATCACAAGTGGGAGTGTAGTCCACCCAGATGTATGGTGGATAGATCAGTCTACCAGTTGCTACAGTCCACTGGGTAGGCTGGTAGGCTGATCTATCCAGCATACTTCTAGGTGGACCACTGGCCCCAAGCTGCTGTCCATTTTGCCTTGCTTGTCTAAGTGTGACAGTCTCTCAAGTTTTTGGTACATTGCTCAAGTTGGGAACAGTGTGTGTGTGTGTGTGCATGTGTGTGCGCCCGTGTGTCCTTTTTTTTTCCACTCCAGAATGTGCACGCTCCTGCTCTCAGGTTGTCTGTGATGGGTGGGTGCACCTAGGATCTCAGACGCATTAGGCATGTGCTCGTTCAAATGCGATTATCTCTCAAGACACGGAGCAAACCCCAGATTTGTCTGTCTGTTTCTGAAACAAGACAAAACCAGAGCAGAAAACACAAGGTAGAAATCACATACAGTACAAACAAACCAAAAGAAACTAAACATATGGATGTTTCACAGATTTAATCCAACTTTTTTTTTTGGGGTGGGGGGCGTTGTCTGGCCGTGGGGAATCATGTGTGTGTATTGCCTCAGCCTTTGGCGCTCAGTGATTGAGTATTGGCCAACAGAATGATGATCCAATGTGCTCATTCATTCACCCCCACTCCAATAATAGCGGCCCCTCGTCCGTCTGGGCAAGATCTCTCGTCATATAATGCTCTTTGCTTTTCAGTGTGTTGAACAATGAGCAGCCGTCTGCGTATGACGTCGGAAACCGGGTTTGCCTTCTCCTCGGTAACCGCATACCCATGGCTGACTAATTCTTCTCTACGAGATCATCTTTATAGCCTACTGTACTTTGATTTGAAATCCATACCCTCCGCCTTGTGTGTGTGTGTGTGAGTCACTACCGCCGCGGCTGTGGCCTTCCGGTATTTTTCTTTTACTCGTTATTCGATGAGGATCTTGATCCACGGGTGGATGATGCTAAACCGGTATTTTTGATGACAACAGGGCTGAAGGAGTGTGTGGTTGCTTTGTGCCCCCGCCTCAAGCTGACATGGATTTGTATTCATCTCTTTTAAAAATTACAAAATGGGCACTATTCTATGGTGGCAGATATACTCTACATGCTTTCCATTCATCGTCTTTAAGATTAGCATGCCACTATGCATTCAGTAAATCTTGACACTCACATGGTTTGAAAGAGAAACACACAATACACAAGAGGTTTAGTGCAAAAGAGGTAAAGTGATCAAATTATTGAATAAAATGGAAGTAATATCTAGGATTACGATGAGGGGGGGAAAATCAGATTACCAGACAGCCAAGACATAGCCCTACATCCAATGCATTTCACGCTTCACCAGATCAACATGCACCAAATGAGTCACGTAACCTTGCATATATTTAGACAGCCGTGTTAACAGTCAGAGTCTCAAAGGCTTTACGTGTCCACACAGGGATCGTACACGAGTAATTAAAGGTGCTGTAGGTAAAATGTAAGAGCTATTTATTTGGAGTGTCATTTGTTATAAATGGCACAGCCATCTGTCGGCTATTAGTGAGTGAAATGTGCTGTTTCGAGTTGACTGCGCCTGCCTTTGTGTATGAGACAATCACAATTTTAGAATGCTATCTGCTAATTTCAGGGCATCTCTTCCCTGATTGGTTCGGGGGAATTCACCTTGCCTGTCAGTCACAGGTGTGTGAAACGCAACCATTCTCAATGGCGGAGAAACGTAAGGGACGGAAGGAGCTGAATATTTTCTGCTTTCTCTCTTTATAACTCCTAGTTACAGCAGCTTTAAGATCACAGACTAGACAGGAATGGAAGGCAAAACCCTTCCAGGGAAATAGTAGATGGGGTTGTTAGATTAGAAGAATCCTCCTTCCAGGACAGCAAGGCATGCAGCAAGTGCCAAGCAGGCAGACAGTATCATGGACAGAAGAAGCAAAAGCCATGAGTCAATGAGACGTAATCATAGCCATTAAAACAAAGGCCTTCCCACCCATTATAGTTCCCCATGGTCAGACGGTAGTAGTGAACCTATCAGAACCAAGAGAGTCTGCCTGTCACCTATCCATACGCTCCCCCCATGTGATGATTCAGGCATTACCGCTTTAAGGTGACTCCATTACGTCCCCCCCCCCCCCCCTCCTAGAGGCAGTGACGGTGTCACTGAATGCTTTAACACATTTTTTTTTATCTGTTAGAGGGCGTAAACACCTCACGGTCTTTGCGGTTGTAAAGCAAGGTTTTTGTTGTAATCTACAGTGTAGTGAGCTGCTTCAGAGCATGTCAAATCATTCACTCCAGGTGCCTTGAAACCAGCCCAGACTCTCTGAAGGGGTGCAGCACAATAGGCAGTGTTTAGTGTGCAGTATTCAGTAGTCACATGGCTTCTTCCTCCTTATCATACAGGAAGCAGTTTCCAACAAGGGGCAATGTGGTTGTTTTTTCATGAGCATTTTGTCTGCATGTGTATTCAGGGTATTTTCATGTAACTATTGAATGAAACAGTTTGCAGGATTGTCAAACCTCCACTTCTCATTGTCTTGCAGCACAGCCTCTGCCCGAGGTCCCTGCCCTTCATAGGAGAAGTGCCCACCCTCCCCTTGTCATTCTGCAGCACCTGTCTCTCTGGGACGGCCTGCCCTTCGCTGGCAAGGTGAGCTACTCACCGACAAATGGGCAAAATTCTTCCGACTGCATAGCATTAGCCAAGCCACACTAACAACAACAAACAACTAACAATAAACTCCAAAACACACCTTTTTGGCTAGAGGCAAAAATATTTAGCATCAGACGGTGCCCTGATTCTTAGTGCTATTGTTGTCTAAAGCAGTTGCGATAAACCAAATACTGTTTAGCCTGACAATATACTGGCAGTGTGTGCATTCGCTTTCGACGGAAACACAAGCATAGAGTGTGAGGTTCATTCGTCTCTGTGAGAGCCAGAGAAAGTAGGAGTGAGCTGTTGACCATTTTCAGATTCCACCTCCGCAGGGGAATTGGAAAAAGAAGAAGGAAAAAAAGAGCCTTTTTATATGTGACGGGCAGTGACTCTTGACTGCTAGTTTTGTGGCCAACAGCTAGATTCAGCTGCTGACTCGCTCCATACCCTTGAGGGTGGTTTATATTCAAGGCAACGCTAACATGTCCCTTACAACATTCTTCACTCCCCATGGCGATTGCCTACTCCCCTTCTTGGAGACAACAATGGCCTCCTGATGGCCAAGAGATTTAAACACAAGGAATCAACACAGGGAATCAGCTTGATTTGCCTCAGAGCGAGTGGATGTCTGAGTTTGCGTGTTGTAAAGGTGATTCATTAATCTAAGATTGTTGCTTTGGCCTTTGTTGTTTTGTGAAGATTGCTTCTTCTCATAAAGCGCTGCCTTATCTTAATTCGCAGAGAATTTAATCAGCTAGAGGTGTAACACTGAATAGCATTCAAGTGCATTTAAATTGGTGGTGCAGATATTTGATTTGCATCGTATTTCATCTTTTTTAATTTTTAATTCAGCCTTTCAGATCCAGCGTGCCAGTCAACATGGAGAACCTTCCGGTGAACAACAACAACGGCCAGTCGTACGGCTACACGCTGTACGAGACCACCATCGCCAGCGGGGGAACCCTCGACTCCATGAATAACGTCAGAGACAGAGCGCTGGTGAGCGATGTTGTGAACACGATACACACGCTTGCTGATGTATTGCGTCTCTTCTGGACTCTAATGGGCAGACACTGAACACACTGATCAGTGTAGTGAGCGAGGGGGAGCTAACTAGCTGGTGTCGCTACATTTCACACTTCATGCTCACGGGCAGTACAGCGATCAATGACACAATATTCATTGGACAGCAGTAGCAGTTTCTCCTGCATGAGCTCTCATGTGAATGGAGCCCTTTTTTGGTTTAAAAAAATATAATATAATAAAGTTTGGGTTTTTTACAGGTTAATCTATTGATATTTGATTAATTAATTTAATAATTTTTTGTCCAGAAATGCATAGGCCTACAATTCATTATTTTATTATTAATCAACAATTAATTAATGTAAGATATAGTAATATTCCCTATGTTCCTTTCACTTACACCTTTAATTATATTGATCACAACTATTCAAAGGTTGCATATATGACATATATTCCCGACACAAAGACATAAAATAATTGAAGTATAGGCCTACATCCCAAGAAGCCGAACACGCACACACTGCCAATCTACGTAGAATAAGCCCAGATTCTAGCCTAAACATCTTCTAATCAATACGTAATCGTTGACGTGTTGCTCTAAGGTAGCAGACAAACTCTCTCCCTCTCAATAATAACACATTGGATATTTATTTCATAAACATGGCTACACTTATTATGGGGCCAATCACACAGAGCCACGTCTTCTCTTGCGTTGATGAGTGGGACACATGTATTCTAACAAATTGAATTGAGCGATTTGCAGTTTAAATATACATTTTATAAACGTGTTGAAAAAACACATTTCCACATTGACGTCAGCTAATTGCTGCAGCCCTAAATACACTATATATATATATATATATATATATATATATATATATATCTTCAGGCAGAGCTGGCATACAAGACTAGTATAAACACACATAAGATATTAAGGTGCAATTAATTGGCAAAATACGCAAATGTACCAAACTTGGATGGCTATCAAGTTCCCTGTGTGCCCATATGCATAAAAAAAATTATGCTGTATTTTCATTGGCAGACCATGGTTGTAATAACCCTCTGTTTTATTGCTGAAGGACATTGCTCTCACTCCTCCAGGTTTTCCTGAACCGCCACTTTGTTGGTGTTTTGGATTATACAACCCGTGAGCTCCCACTTCTTGAAGAGAAGGTACTCCTTGTTCTGTCTTATCAGCAGGCCCTTTCTCATGGTAATAGGATTGTATGACAACATATCATAGTTGCATATCAATGTGAATCAACCTTGTTGGCTTGTTTCATGTATATAGATATATTTCCTCTCCATTCCACAACGGTAATTTGCCTCAAAATCTAATTAATCTAATTATTACATATACAATGAAAATGCATAACATTGTGCGGCATGCTTACCATTTTAATCACATGGTGTGTTTGTTAGGTTCTAATTTAATGCCAACTTTGTTTTGCTGTTAAGCGCAATAACGTAAAACCCTAATTTCTTAAGCCTGGGGAAGTCTGCTTTTAAAGGTGCTCCCAAGCACAACCGCTGCATCTGAAGAACAGCCTGCTAGGCACCACTGCAGCAAGCAGCAGTCACTGTGTCCCTGTTTTAGATGTCTGTCTGTGTGGGTCTGCAGCTCTGCAGTAAGCCAAGACTGCTGGTATGTTTTGAAAATCTTAGACTGTGCACTGTGCTACCCGCTGGAGCCTCTGCCAACCTGGATGAAGCCATTTGTAATCTGAAAATGTTTCAGAGCAATATGTGGTTCAAGTTTGAACAAAAGGAGTTCAGCTGAACTGACCTTGTATAATATTTTTTGTGTGTATACATTACTTGTATTGCTTGCAGGGACAACGAACTCTGAGTCTACTGGTGGAAAACTGTGGCAGAGTGAACTACGGGAGAACGCTGGATGATCAGCGCAAGGGTACAGTCCCCCATCGTCAGCGAAATCAAGAGCTTTAGCGACGCCATGCTTAGGCCTTTTCTTGATGATCTTTGTCTCACAATACACTGTGAAAGAAAACTAATTAACAGTCCCTAACTTATCCCGAGAGTAATAACTTTGACTTGCCTTCCAGGTCTTGTTGGAGATATTACGTTGAATAAGAAGCCCCTCCGAGACTTCATAATTTATAGTCTGGATATGAAGGCAGACTTTGTAAACAGGTTTGCGTGCTTTCATTTTACTTTTCTCAATTTCCTTACATGCTTGTGGTTCTCCCTGGGCCTCCAGTCCTGTGTCCTGCCTGCTCTGATTAGGGTTCTCTACTTCTCTACGCACAGCACAGTACACTTCACGACCAGAGCATTAAATTGCACTGGGAAGCATGTGTGGAACCGATGGTGTTGAAAAGGGCATTTTAGATGGCTGTCACGCCCAACATGGTAACATTCGTGCATCATTAAAGCAGTAAGCTTTGGCGATTTGGATAATGGGTTTTGGGGGCTGCCTGTTTCTTTATTTGGCTCTCTTCGTTACATTGTTGCCTCCGCGAACTCTTTCAGTACATCTGCCGTCCGACGGAAACGTCTTTTCAGTACACTGCCTTCCGCGAAACTCATTTTAGTTACACTGCCTCTTTCTAGATTTCTTTCAGTTATACTGCCTTCAGGTTAACCTTTTCAGCTAACACTGCCTGCCGCTAAAGTCTTTTCAGCTGCACTGCCCTACCGCTCATCGTATTTTGAATAACCACTTTTTCCATAATTGATGCGAAACATTTGATGATCTGGTTTATGATTTTTGGTTTTGTCAGTTTTACAACTTTTAACTCTTTCCATGCACTATAGACTGAGGTCAGAAATTATTTGTTGATGCCATTGTATTGGGAGCAATCAGAATCAGAGAATATCAGAAACAAATACTTCCCATCTAAATATTCTTCCTGATTATGTATACATTTGTGCATGATCGGAATATTAATATGGCAAAAAGGTCATATTTTTCCATTGCTCCTGCATTTAAATTGGGCACCTCAGCAATAAAACTCGTCACTATCAATCACTTTAACTCTCAGAAACCGACACACGACCAAGAAGGAACTGCATATTTCCATGGTTCACTTACTTTACGAGTCTGTGACAACGCACCCAAGATTTAAAATGTGTGGTTGGATTGAAAGAGATAGTAAATCTACTATTTTCCATCTCACCGTTAAGACTTCAGAACTCAGGCCACTGGAAGCCCATGCCTCACCAGCCAGCCTTCCCGGCGTTCCTGCAGGTCAAACTCTACATGGACAGCCATCCCACTGACACATTCGTCAAGCTTCCTGTGAGTCACCAGGGAAATATGTCTTCTTCACCCCAATGCAGTAACAAGTTCAAACGTGGACACTTTTTCTGTTAGACTGGTAGACTGCTTGTGTCTTCATTCATACACGCTACTGCCACTACAGGAGTGACACTATGGTTGTAGCAAGAGGTATTAAGAGTTGTACCTACTGACTACAGGTTGTCCGATGCCAAAGTTGAAGCGGTCTGGTGGTTGTGTTGTACTCGCAGGGCTGGAGTAAAGGTGTTGTATTTATCAACGGGGAAGAATCTGGTCCGCTACTGCTCCATTGGTGCCACAGCAAACGGCTCTACCTCCCTGGGCCCTGGCTGCATCGGGGACTCAATCAGGTACCGTCTATTCTGGTTGGCTGTAGACACACACACACAGTCTCACAAATCAGGCATGAGCTCAAACATCTAAAGCGACACATGTAACATCATGAAATCTCTACTGGAAATAACCTGACAACAACAAACATGACATGGCTGACCGCTGACATGGCTGAGGTCGGCCATTACCTCTGACATGGCTGATCTCTGATCCAGAAAAAGAGCTGACAAATAATATGATAGCAGGGTCTTCCCATCGCCGGTAATCCCTCCTTGGCCACAACAAACACAAACTCTGCAAGCACGAGTAAACTAAACTACACACGGCTATAGCATTGTCCAACTTTGTCATCTCGGAGATTTACTATAATGGACACATACATCACTGACAGCTCATCCTCAGTTTTGAGTACGTGAAAACTCAAGCAGTTTCACAGTATAGTTTGTTTCTTCTCCAGGTGTTTCCCTTTCCCCAGCCCCTACTAACATATTCAGCGAAGAGAGCAACATGACAACAGGCCCTTCCCCTATATATACCCCTGAATGCAGCCCTTGTCCAGCCTCCACGTGTGCCTGCGGCGGCTACTGAATCTTTCTACTGCCCCTGCACGGGGGACTAAAACAGTCCCTCCACCAACTCGACTCCCCTGACCTCCCATCCCTCTCCCCTCTCCGCACCCGCCGCCGACATGCCCAAGGTGTCTGCTTGGCTCCCTCAAGGGTCATGGTGTTTGAAGAGCAGGAAAACAGATGGTAAGATCGCAGTTTTTCCCAGAGGCCCCGGGACTACGGTAATGGGACCGTGGACGTCCAGTGAGGCGGGGAGTCAGGGGGGGTTTTTGTGGATGGGAGTAGGATGATGATGATGAATGATGAGAGTACCACCGAGGAGGACGATGGGGATGGGCAGGTGGGAGGGGTTACGTCCCAGACCTGCCGGACCACCTGATGCCCAGCGATGGCAACGGCACTCCAATGGACATTTGTTTTGCTGGATTAAAAGTTCTTTTGTCGCGGATAAACAAAAATGAATGCCTTCGCTGCCGTCATATTTTTTCATTTACATTTGTGGAAGAGGTTTTAAATGTAAAATTGGATAACAGCAACACAGGAAAATGAATAATATGATATTGTAATAATGGTATTGGCCTGCTGATTTTGTTTATTTATTATGTTTTACTTGTCATGAATGTCTTTTTTTGGTTAACCTAATTAAATAATCTGTATAAACACTTGTTGGATCTCGTGTCCATTTGTAGACATGTGCAAGTCCTGTGATGTTCAGTTCATATTAATATAACCCATTGCACTTTACAGTATACACTTATCTTGCAGGAAAGGCATTATTGCCATGTGGTGTGTGTGTGTTTGGTGGCTGGCTTAGTCAGTTGAAAGTCAGCCATCAACACACACACACATCCAGGGAGTGCTAGCAGGCTAGCTTGTACCATCTGCTCTGTTCATGTAATTTCTTCAAACTTTACAATAAACCAGACACCACCTGCCTTAGTCCTTGGAGTGGAGGAGCCGCAAAGAAGCCACATTAATGTGGCCATGTAGCACTAGCTATGCTGTTGATGTCTGACTGTGTCATGACTGTGTGTCTTGATTAGGCAATGCACCACAGGTATGCAGCCCCACCCACCCCAGACTCTGACTGGGCCAGGTGAGGATAATTAAGCCAGCCACCAAACACACACACTCCACATGCCAGTTGTTCTTTGTTAACCTGCCAGTGTGTGACCTCTTCAGACCGGGCTTGTGTAATTCACCAGAGCAACATAACCTAACAGACCTTATGTCATCGACTGTATTGAATAACCGCGGAAACAGATCGACACATGATCGGTCATCTGCAGCCGTAACCATGGTGATCCAAAACAGCAGAGGTCTACATCAGTGGGTATGTAGATTGTAGATTAGGCAGGGACATAATGGATGTGCTTATTTTATTTTCCTACAGTCCTTACGTCAGGCTGTTGATGGAAACATGGAGCCTCTGCTCGTCTTTTGTAGGTCAAACAATGTAGCTAGCGGACCACATGCGGGTTACAATTCACAATACCACGACAAGGGTGTGGACACCAGCATTCATTTCCCAGTTTGTATCTCTTTATTCAACTTCATCATGTATTTTTTTTCTTTTTCTCTAAGACAGTCGCTGTGACAAATGAAACTTGAGAGTTACATGCAAAACTGTGATTTACATAACGAAACATTGATGACCATGACATTAGGGAGGGTGATCTCTGCCACGCCGGTGCTGTGCACTGGAGCAGCCCTTGGAGGGCAACTGCAGTCAATTACGTCAAATGATTCAAAGTCTGCACCACTCAAACAGTAGATTTCCGTTCTATTCTAACTCCCAGTAAGCCTGGCGGCGTGCCGCAGTAGTCACTTGGTGCACTGATTGGATTGGAACTTGTTGTGGGGGGAGGGGGAGGGGGCAAAGAGTAGACAATTGTAGTTTGACCCAAAGCAAGGCATAGGTCGCAGCACATGGAAACATCCTGTAACCCAGGCTCTGTGCTGCTAGCACCAGAACACATGAGATGAGGGAGAGGAGGGAACTGGCCCTGAGGGAACGGTTAATAATAACTATTGTATATAAAGTAGTTGATGAAGCTAATTATCAGCTATGTCATCCTTGTTTAACACTGTCACAGAAATATGTCCACTAGAATTTAGAGCGATTCAAGAACCGCTGAACCTCTCCCCGCCTCCCCCAACACATCAAATGAATAAAAAGTAAATTTGACTATTTGCACATATTTTCCTTGTTGCATCCTGTGCTTAAATTATTTCTGGAGGAAGTAATTTATTTAAATGAACAGCTGTCTATGACCCGCAGAACAACGCAGATAAACAGTAAAAGATGGCTCGTCAGCAGCGCTCTGGAGCAGAAGAGCGTGCGTCAGCGATGCTAACCTCTGTGTGACAGACCTGGGCTGTTTTCGGTCAGGCGTGCCATTTCTAGATCGCTGCCATCAATCAATTATATCAATTATGAACGGGCGAGGAAAAACGGGGCATGTCCGACTAATAATAATAATAATAATAATTCAATTGCACATTCATGCTCGGAATAAATAGATAAATATATTAAGATGGATTTAAAAAAATAAATAGTTAAGAGACAAGTGGATCACGAATCATGGTTGGGAGTGTGTGTGTGTCTGGGGGGGATTGGTCAAGGATGTTCTGTGTCATATCTCCTTCACTACTCATATCATGCAGACAACGTTTCAGTATGGTCATGAAATCTGTGTGTGGTGTCTATGATTGATTCATTGATTTGTTCATCTGTAGTAGATTCTCTTCTCTCCTGCATGTGGGATCTATCTACTGTATATCTGCTTTGCTATGTCTACTCGTGGCAGGCGATGTTTAGATAACCATGTATTATGCAGTCGTACAATGTGTTTGGAGCAGCTCCCTAATATAGGATATATAACCAGTGTTGGATTTTGGTTTAACCAACGTTTCTTTGATGATATAACTTCATATTTCACCCCCAAAAAAATACTCAAACCAATATTATGTTTTATATACCAATTGGCGCGCACCGAAAATCCAACTTTTTTTGTGCTTTTTCGTTATTGTGGTTTGAATTGCAAAAAATATATTTTGGGACAGGGTTATATTCATATCGACCTGCTACACTGAAGGTTTTATTTTATACTACTCTTTCCTGGAATGTATATCTATATTTCATGGCCTACTGCCCCCATTTTAGTCAACAGCTTATGTACACAGACTGGGTTGCATAAAGTATTTATATTCTGCAGTGAATGATCCACTGTACACCAATAATTACAGAGGATTGATGAGGACTGGTCGGCATTGAAGAATGGGCCTTTTTTAGTTGTTGGTGTAGTTGTTAACATTTCCAAAGTCATTTGTTTTGCGCGATCACCGTTTAACATGTGATTAAAAACCTGTGGAACCTGCGCCATATATCCGTTATAAAGAAGTGCAATAATGAATTAATTCCTAGGATGTCAGGGAGACTGAATCAAACTTTTCTTTAACATACATACACTAACAGCGGCACTTTATTTGATCGTATCCGAGAGAAATACTGGCTTGAATTGATTGTTCTCGTTTTTTGAGTAAGTTATTTACAGGTTGCCTCTAAGGAAGGTGGTGGGTGCATTTGCAAGTGCTTACCTCAGTGTTTGGTTTGAATGTATACATGTCGGTTATACTGTAGCTCCCAAGAACAGAAGATCTATGTTACACAGCAGCCACTTCAAACATTTTGCCTGACTTAAAATGCAAGAGCACTAATGACACTGAAAAAGACAATGATAAAGAGTCAAATATAGGCGGAGAGTCAGTAGTTCATGACCAGCAAGTAAAACACATGTAAACAACCCCAAAAAAAATTAAGTTCGAGCAAACTTTTCATACAAAAAAAGGACATTCCTTCCCTTTTACACCTGTGCTTGCTAAAAAGTAAAATCCTGTTAAAAACAAATGAGATCCATAGTTCAGGTCCATGTAGCCTTGTTGTCGTTCTGTCCAGAGTGGTGATGCGGGCTACATTCTTGCATCTAGGACTAATACTTCAGGTGTACTTTAGCTAATACTACTCAGTTCTTCAAGTGTGTCTCTTTCCAAAAGTGAATCCCCACCTGCAGAGCTTAGCTGTCTGCAGTTTCAGGCTGGAGTGTCCATAGAGCCCTCTGTCTCTCTCTCTATCTCTGTCTCCAGACTGAGGCCATTTGCTTTGTTCCACACTAGCTCCTTGGGTTGGATCGGCTGGCCCTTTGCGTTGCGTTGTTGTTGTTGTTGTTGTTGTTGTTGTGCTGCTGTCTCTTGTATTTTGTCCTCAGTGGGCTACTGTACCATGCAGGCTTGGGCTTAGTATTTATTTTCTTTTTTTATTTCCAGTCGCCCAGGAAAGTTTGTACGTTCACCTGCGCCCACACGTGCAATGGCAAAGAAAACCGCTAGCCCTGATGAACGCTCGCCATATCCCACTTGTATGTGCTTTAGTATAATACATTTTTCTTTTAATCTCAATTATTCAGTGTTTCGCGTTGCGAGGGGAATAGCCTTCCCTCGCCACAGCCCACAGTCCTCTTTGTCAGTTAAGATTGAATGAATGTGACCGGACCACGGCCCTTCCTGATTAATGTCCTTTTTAGTGTCCCAACCGCCAGCCACCTGGAACGAACAAAGGCATACGTTGGGCACGAGCACACAGGGTCAAGCAACATCAATGCAGTTTAGAATTTTCATCGCTCAATCACGGCCCGCAGCTGTTGTAGTGTATTATGGCATATGAATGCACGAACCATCGAGACAAGAGTCGTGAAACAACAGGGCACA
The DNA here is from genome assembly GCA_002895965.2 of Coryphaenoides rupestris. NCBI lineage: Eukaryota > Metazoa > Chordata > Actinopteri > Gadiformes > Macrouridae > Coryphaenoides > Coryphaenoides rupestris. The sequence goes on from PIJE02000121.1 coordinate 327,936, forward strand.
TTCAGGCACAAAGAGATGCCCTTGTAGTAAGTTAAATATTTAAATCCAAGTCCAGTCAGAGTTTGAGCGTATGAAATAGCATGTATGCTGTCGGCGTGCATGTTGTTGGGGATGGATTGTGGTCCATTTCTATTCTATTATTATCATGTTGTATTTCTGCACATTGTTTTTCATAATTACCGTGGTCTGGAGGAACTGCAGTCAAATCTCCACATTGGGGTCTGTGAAGCCTTTCTTTCCTTCGTTCACGAGGACGGGTTTCTCTGTTCTCGTGTGCCACACAAGGATCTGGTGAGGAGAGACATGCGGTACACACACACACACACACACACACACGAACATTAGCAGTATGACCCATCCCTAACACTCATTAATTCCCATTAATTCCTACTTGTGCGCCGTGTCTGGTATTCCACGAAGCAATGACTCAAATCCTCACAGCATGTGCATGCACAGCTCCCCGTGGCTTGACTGTTTGTGAAAAGAGACTTGACCGTGAACCCTGCCTGAGAGCGGAGTGCATATGGGGGCCAGCCAACGCCAGGCCAATCGGCTTAAAAATATACCGTGGCCTTTTCTCTTTCACATCCCTGCTTTTTGAAATAGTGGGGCTTCCATGCATCCGCCAGGGCCAGGAGAACCAAAGAAATCCCTGCTGGAGATGAATGCGTGTGAGGAGCACGGAGGAGGGATGCGGCCTCACCACGCGGCTTCCTCTCCCCGGCACGTAAACAGATCCGGGGGGTAGGACACTATAAGGGCTCTAATCAAGTCTTTCACAGGCCGGGGGTTGACTTGACAACTATCTCGACGGAAAAATATAGGAGAAGGCAATATAGGGTGGGGGGGAGGAGAGATGATGGGGGAGAAAATGTCCTGCTCATCCCCCCCCCCCCCCCCCACTCCCCACTACCACCCCCTCCAACTCCCCCTCCGCCGTACCGGAACGCTCTGTGTCTTTTCATCTGGGCAGCAGCAGCAGCAGCAGCAGCGGTGATGAATTATGCATGGGAATCTGTGTTTGAGATGTGCCAGGGACCCACTCCCACTTTACTCAGGTGTAGAGGGAGGTCAATAGTCACCGTTGCCGCGGTGAAGAGGAAGATTATAAGGAAGTGAGGTGGCCGCGCACGATTTGCCGTTCTCTCCCCCCCTCCTCCGCCAACCCCTCACCTCACCCCTGGCTTCCCTTCTGCCTGTCCTCCCGCACCCCACCCCCACCCCCACTCCCACCCACCCCTTGTGCTCAGCTGTAATCAGTAGAACACTGCCATCCACCATTCACACCATCCACCCCACCCACCTCAACTCTCCTGATCCCCCCCCCCACCCCCCTCTTCTCTTTTTCCTCATCCCTGAGGTTTCTGGTTTCTCATCAGTCCCCTTGGATGGCTCATCGAAAAAGGAGGTTGTGTGTGCGTGTGTGTGTGTGTGTGTGTGTGCACGTGCGTGTGTGCGTGTGCGTGTGCGTGTGTGTGTGTGTGTGTGTGCGTGTGCGTGTGCGTGTGTGTGCGTGCGTGCGCGTGTGTGGAGCTGGCGTTCCTGCTGATAATGGCTTGCTAGCGTCCTCTGGCTGACAGGTCTTCGCCTAGAGATCGGCTTAGTGGGAGGGACTGGGCCAGGAGCCTCCAGCATGTGTTCTGGAGTAGCATGGATCAGCAGTGGTGGTGCTGCCTGCCTGCCTGCTGGTGATGCCCCCGGAGGGGTTAGCTCGCCGGGCGCTAACGCTAGTGGCTGTACGGTGCGGGTGGAGCCGGCCTGCATGCTAATCACCCGTGCTCGGGATTGTGTATTTGAGTGCTCCCATGTCAGCGTTGCTAACCTTCTACGCTTGTGAGCAGAAGCACAAGCATATTGTTTGGTGCGGGGAGAGTGCAGTGATCAAGCTATAGGACGACGGGTTAAACTCCTATGAACGGAGCGGAGACCTCACTGTTGACGTTGTTCATTATTTTAACAAGCATATCAACAAATATACTGTAGGACGCAGGGGGTGCGGGCCCTCCTGACATACAGTAAGTATGCAGTAATTCTCTCTTGTTTACATGTGGTTGTATTGCTTTAATGCAAAATGTCAGCTATTCATATTTAATATATTCATGTTGATAATACATTTCCGTACATGAACATATCTGAGGAAGAATATCGGTGGAATGTTCCTCACAATTTCCGAAGCTTGTGTGCTTGAAAGATAATGAAAAAGATAAATACGCGTGCTGTTTTGCTCCTTAAATAATTTCTCTATTAGCTAGATAAGAAGGTACAAATTAACTTAATTAATCCCCTGAGGTAAATTACTTTGTCACAGCAGCAAAATAAATAAATAAATAAAAACCATGAATCATGAATAAAAGTCACAAAAGCAGAATGTGCAATCAGAAATAACAATGGTGGTAGTTCCAAAATAGTATTAGTTAAAACAAATACAAACGATACATTTGAGAGGTCTGAGGAATTTAAAAAGAAAATACTGACGCAGAAAATACTGCAATGTTGTGGTACCCTTGGTGAAGAGTAGGGCAACCAGAGGGGCGTGTGGGGGGGGGCGTTACCTTAGTGCAATTGGCGGCTTTGGGCTCCAAGTCGTTGAGCGTGACGAGTTCTCTGAGCAAGCTGCTCTCCTGGTAGCCCCCTTTCACCCCCCGCAGCTTGAAGTAGGCCTGGGGCTTGAAGAGGACCAGCCTGAGGTTGATGGCGAAGCCGGCCATGTCGATGGCGAAGGGCCGGTGGGGGTCGAACACGGTCTTCCAGCCGTAGACCTTCCCAGCCGCATTGACCTTGGGCGACTCGTAGCGCAGGCCGCCAACGAACGCCACGGGCCACACGGAAACCTTCCGAGTTGATCTCATCTATAAGGAGAGATGGGAGAGATGAGAGTCATGTGTTGGTCACGAGTCATGTCAAACATTCCGACACGAATCTCTTCAAAATCGTACATTGGAAACCATTGTGAGAATGCAAGATGCAAGAGAGATATTTTCTCCATCCAAACAGGCGGGAAAGGTTGTACGAGAGAGATGTCGACAGCCGTTGTCAAAACCATCTCCGGAGGTCGCGCGTATGCTACTTTCAACCTAGATGGACAAGCGATAGCTTCCTGCTACAGTATATCTGCTATATTGCTGTCTTGAAGTGGAGCAGATATTGAAAGGGTTACTGCACACCACAATTATCTGATGCACCGCTTTGGAAGCTGAACAGCCATTGTTCTTATAGCTAGCCTTTTACGACCCTGGGGTCAGCATTATAGACAGTAGTTAAAACGTGGGCGATGTGGAGAAACTGGCCAATTACGGCAAGTGGCTGTGTGTTCCGCCTTGACAGCGAAGGGTTCTTGGAGCGGTATAGTGGCGCGGCTATTGTCATCCCCGGCTTTGTCCTGTTAATGTTCTCTCGATAAGCCCTTCCCTGACGCTGTGTCACCTCCTCCACCCCTGCATCTGTCTCTTCACACTCAGTCAGCGAGAGTCGCCTCAATCATGAAAGGGAACGCTTATTTATAATGAGGGGAGAAGGAGCCCTGTAAACAAGGGCATTTAATCAATCCCAATGTGCCAGAAATAATGATGCTCTTCCTTCAGGGGAGGTGTGTGTGTGTGTGTGTGTGTGTGTGTGTGTGTGTGTGTGTGTGTGTGTGTGTGTGTGTGTGTGTGTGTGTGTGTGTGTGTGTGTGTGTGTGTGTGTGTGTGTGTGTGTGTGTGTGTGTGCGTGCGTGTGTGCATACACGCAAGACACATACCTGTGGTCGTGCATGGGCGTGCACATGTGTGTGCGCAAACAAGCATATCATTTCCAGCAAGTTGTTTTGTTACATGCATGCTAGGTTAGCCTGGTGTCCCATGCATGAGTGTTTGTTTGTTGAAATGTTTCCACAAGAGTTTCCGCACCGTGGAGTGGGACTCCAGGCTTATGGGAAAACATGGATTTAGAGAAGAGGGGATGCTGCTAGCTGCCCAGATAAGATTTGGCGGGACACTACAACTACAACAGCTTTGGGTGCTACGGGTGGAAGGATGGTGTGTGTGTGTGTGTGTGTGTGTGTGTGTGTGTGTGTGTGTGTGCGTGTGCGGTGTGCGCGCGTATGTTGGGTGTGCGCGTGATTACGTGCCTTGTGCGCCCGTGCTACCATTGGTACCACGCACTCTTAACTTAGCACCTCAGTGACTCATAGACCAATAACACTTCCATCACCTCCCGGGCAACCCATGCCTGCGCCTGCTCTGGAGAGCCAGGGAGGGCCGCTGACCTCAGAGCTGACTGCTTCACACTGTGCTGGAGCTCCAGAACACCAAAACAGCACCTCTTTCCACAGTTACTTTATAGATTCAGAGTCATACTTTGCATGAGTCAAGATCTCCACAAGCACTGTCAGGAGAGAACTGTAGCTTTGCTGTTTCTATTTTTAAAACTATCTAGTTTGAAACGTTGTCTCTACCGCCTTTGATGGCAGTATCAGGAAAGCAGCGATATTTGGCAAGCAGGCAAGAAAGTTGTACTTGACCCAATTTTCTTAACTGTGATGTGTTAGTATTGAGTTCTCTCAATTCTCAGTGTGTGTGTGTGTGTGTGTGTGTGTGTGTGTGTGTGTGTGTGTGTGTGTGTGTGTGTGTGTGCGCGCGCTTGCTTTTGGGAAAAGGCCCACAGTCAGTGCAATGCGCAATGCAGAACAACCTAGCATATTCACTTGAATGTAGCTCACTTGTACAAAGAGGTTCTGTGTTTGTGTTTTCCCATGTTGGCATATGCATGTGTAAGCTCGGTTTCTTTACACAATTTAGTGACAGGAGCAGCGGCCCTGCTGGGAAAATACTGTTTGAATTTGCCAAACTAGTGGAGTCAACGTTGTTCTTTCCAAACTCTAAACCATGGACTAAGGCAGGCAGCCAGTTAGAGGAATTAGTGTTTTAGGTACTTTAGATACACGACACACACCGACACCCCAACACACACCGACACCACACCAATGAGTTGGTGTTATGCTCAAAGCATGCGGAGCGCGAATCGCACCTCAAATTACACATTTACATTTAGGGCATTTGGCAGATCCTTTCGTCCAAAGCAACAGTACATACACATACAACAACTTCTGTTAACTTCTGTTCAGAAAAGGGCCAAATATATGAAGGATATTAGCATTATTTGTATAATCTATTCACAGCGTATCTGTGGCAAATGTATTTATGTATTTATTTGCTTGCTTCAAACAGGACATTATTTTGCGTCTGTCCAGACCCAGCCTGTGATTTGGGCTTTAGCCTTCATTCTGTTGCAGTGTTTAGCCAGAAGATCCAGTTACATTGTAAATTACAATCTTTGTTCACCAAATTGTTGGGGAGCAAAATTAGTGGAAGATAAATTGCTCTCCCCAGGGGTGTCACATCAGGTTAAAGTGACATTTATTTGTTTTGTCGAGGGTTGCCACTCGTCAGAGAGGGGTTGTCGAGGTTATTCAGCACATACACTTTGTGCTTCTAGGAAAATGAGGCAACTCATATGAAACCTTTAATTATCCACGCAGTGCTTTAAAGTGATGCAACCCAACTTTAGTTAATTCATCAATTATTTAATTAATTTTCAGCATCTAGTGTTTCTGAGAAGTTTAGGAGCAAAGACGCTTAAAAGTCTTTGTTTAAATGAGACGGGGCTTTTTGTTTTAGCTTTTTTTAAAAAGCCATTCAGAATGAGGGAATTGGCTTGGCTTGCAACCAGGAGATGTGCTTGTGAGTAATTAGCCTTCTTTTCTCCTATCTCCCAAATTAGGTGGCAACCCAAAATAGTACAACATAGTGATACCCCCGCTGAAACAGAAACAAATGAAGCGTGCAGAAAAACAACCAACACAACAAATCAAATCATGGATAGACCCTTATTCTCAGCACAGGGATTAGTCTTTATTGCTGTCTTGGACGTTTTCTACTTCTCAATTTAAACACACACACACACACACACACAGACACAGACACAGACACACACACACACACACACACAGACACAGACACACACACACACACACACAGACACAGACACACCAACACACTGCTAAACCCCTGTGGGTGATTCAGAACGCAGCAGCATGTCTGATCTTCCACCAGCCGAAGCGTGCGCATGTTGCGCCTTCAGTCATTTCCCCCCCGTCCAGGCTCCTGCTCGCAGCCCCGGATCCGAGTTCATATCTGGGATGTCTGCTTTCATGCCAGACAATGGATCTGTGTCCGTCTACGCTGTGTCCCTCACAAGGCCCCCATGTTTCGCCTGCAAATGAATCGCTTCTTGTTAATACGTGAGAAGGTTTCTAAATCCATTCTATAAAGACTCCGTTCCTGGGTAGTGGAGGAGGCTTCTTCCCGGCTACCCCCGCAAAGCCTCTCATGATCACTGCCACTGGGATGCCAGTGATCACATTGTCCGCACTTTTCAGAAGTCTTCACACTACTATTGTAACAGAAATAACCTTTTTTGGCAGCGGTCAAACTTTGAATTTTGTGTGTGTGTCATTGTCAAACCTACTGTAACAGTCAGATGGCTTTGCCTCTGAGAATAAAAAGTACTTTCTCATTTCAAACATGGTCTAGGTGCCCAATACATCAAAATATGTTCCGTATACGAAGCTTTGCACTGAACTGATCAGAAGTCAGGAGACAGGTTGCAAAATGCACCCTGAACACTGGTATTGAACCCGTGGCATCAGTGCACAACACTCACCTCCTCAAAGAGCTCCAGGCTGTATGTGTTGTCGTCGTCAGCAAAGTAGACGATGCCCGGCTGGCTGCTGTTGGCGTTGAAGGTCTCCCTCAGCCAGCGCAGCGCCAGGTTCCTCTGCATGGTGCCCCTGGGTATCCGGGGGTCCCGCGTGTCCCCCCGTAGCTTATAGTTCCTGGGGGTCTCCACGTTGAGGTGGGTGTAGTTGAGCCCCGTGTCTCTGAGCAGCCGGGTGACCAGGGCGGTGCGCCGCTGGGAGTCCTCCACCAGGATCCAGTGAAGGTTGGCCACGTGCAGGAAGGTGTTGGCCAGCCGCGTCAGCTCCGCCTTCTGCACGGGCCGGCTGTAGGTGGGCGTGATGACGTGGATGGTGGGCAGCACGTCGGACCAGGGCGGCGGCCGCGTGTACACGTACTCCGTCCTCACCACCTCCACGATGTCCTTGTCCGACGCGCAGTACTCTTTGGAGTCCTGCGCCTGCCCACCGGACTCTTTCTTGCCGTCGCCGCCGTCATCTGTGGATTGGGTAACAGGGTGGGGGGGGGGAGAACACATGTAAGGTGTTAGCTCAGCCCTGGGCCACCCGCTCTGTGTATCTACCTCAGGCGACTCGAACCCAATGGGGTAAAGTGTACCTGAGAGTCGGTGGCGTTGGACCGCAAGCCTCTCTGGTAAGATATAGATCTCTTTTACTAGGTGGTGACAGGCTGCAAAAAGTGAAAGCATTCACTGTGAGAGGATATAACACAGCTGGATGGACAGTCATACGGAGGGCGAGGGCGATGGGGGGGGGGTTGGAGGGGAGGAGCACTGGAGCTATTTGCTGAGTCTTAGAAACTCCACTGAAAAAGTGAAGAAAAAATGGAGGGCGCAGTGAAACGGCAAATGTATTGCTGAAGGTATCAAGTGATTATTTGATGCTTTCACTTTGCCCCTGCTGCATTAAAAGGGGTTTTAGATAGAGGCATTACACGGGCACAATGTGTACGATAACAAACCACTAATAATAAATGGAGGGAATTGAGTTAAAATAAGAGCGAAACCTTGGCTAATAAAAGCCAATACACGGCCCTAGCTTCAAGTCAAAGATCCCTAATGCTGTTTTAGTTGAGCACAGGATTTGCTTTATAAACGTCTTCCTTCACTTGTTTGCTTGGCTAGGGAGAATGGGAAAAACAAACAGTCGTCTGCAAGGTGAGGACAGAGAAACTCAGTGGCTTCATCGCAGGGCTAAAGGGCTTGCTGGGCCGGCCCTCATAGCCCCGGCTATGATGAATAGAATCTAATTACAAAATCATTAAGATCATTCACATTATTTCATTAGTGTGCCACGGCTCATGGTGGCGATCTTTATCGCTGTGGCCTAGCTCCATTTTCACACCTCAAACATAAAGAGGATTCATTTATCCCCCCCCCCTCTCTCTCTCTCTCTCTCTCTCTCTGTCTCTCTATCAGCGCCACACAGATTAACACAATCTACTGATGACCAGATGTTCAATGTGGCCTGCCGGCGATACACACTGCCAAAAACCCTGAGGTCCTCCTACAAGAGCGAACAAAAGATACACAAGGCCGGGCCAAATCTTTGAGGCGAATAGTTTTTCCTTCTTTTTTTGATGCGTTTGAAGGGTTGAATTCGATGACGTTTCTCTGGAGGACAATGAGAGCGAGTGTGCGGGTCACGTATGGAAAGCAGAACATCAGCTTGCTGGAGACCGGCTAGGCTACCGCAGAGCTGGGGGGGGGAAAGAGGCACATTGATTTCACGTCACTCTAATTTGGTTTTTGGTCACCGTGCAGGGTACTTGACATTTCACACTGTTGGGTTGTGGTCTCTTGAGGGGGGGATGATTAGAGAGGTGAGCATTGTGTAACGAGTAATTCACTGTGTATTTGTCGTGGTTAATGTTGAGATATTAAACATTTAGCCTCAGCTCAATAATGTGGATTGTGTGCGGGAAATGTTACAAGGAATGTGAAGGAATACAATGTCAAGGAATAATTGAATGAAATGGAACCAAATGTAAATGTGACTATAGGTCAGGGGTATTTCAGAATTATTATCAAATGATAAAGGGATGGGGTGGTAAAATATAAATCATATATTCTGATATTTATTTAGAACAAAAAAATCATATGTTCCATTATGCAATGCTTACTGTGCTACTATGTTCGCCGTGCTTTCAGTTTCAATAGTTTAGAACATGGCGGCGATGATAAATGGTCAGTCATTTTCTATTGATATCTCAATATTAAGTCCACAAACAAAAGAGGCTATATAAAAGGACCAGGCAGCTGTGTTTCTGTATATTTAGCTTGTCAACATCCTTAATGAAATGACCCCCTGCTCACCTGCTCGTCATGGCAACACTGCAAGCGTCACAGACAGACGCCTAATATGTGCCATAGATTCCAATGATATCAAGTCGCGTTCATTTATAACCAGTCCCAGAGTAGGCGCCCCATTGCTTGGGACCACAGACTACTATCTCCACGGCTATCTCAAACCTCTGTGTTGGGTCACGGCCAGCGCGGTGTGTGCATGATGTGAGCAATGGAGGCACACAAACACATGTTTGTTTGTTTGTTTTCCTCTGGCCCATTGTCACTTCACAGAAAGGAAGAAAGAAAATGATTCCCCAAAATAATAGATGTAACAATGCTGTCTGCGGAGAGAATAGACATGTCTGGCTTGTTTTAATGAGCTTTTAAGCAACAATGGACGTGTATGGCACTCCAGAGGAGCGTTTACGCCCGCTACTCGCTAGACAAGCAATACCCTGGGAAAGGAGGGGGAGCCACCGCGGCTCCTGGGTGTTTCATCTGGGATGTCGACAGCAGGAACAACAATCGCGTTCCCCCACCTCGTCCTGTCAAACCAAGGGTTCGTTTGTGCCGTTTGATCTCAATCAAGACCGCCACGAATCTAACATTTGAATTCATTATCCGACAACTTTAGTCTCTTTCACTTAAACAATGGGCCTATTTAAAAAATAAAGAAATAAATAAATAAGGGGGCTTTGAGAACAGCCATTGTCAGCAAGTGGTTCTAAATGGCCTAAATGTTTGGCCCTCCCGGCGCGGGCGGTGGGGGCGTGCTGGGGGCTGTGTGGGGGGGGGGGGGGACGGGACGGGACGAGGAGGGTGTGGGGGTGGAGGGTTCGAGGGCCCCACTCCATGTGTGCTAGTGAAGCCACGGTGGAATGCAGAACGGAGGACTTTGCGTACCCTTGCGGATGGCGAGGAGCGGCGCGATAGCACTCTGGTGCCAAACGGTGATGAGCAGCGTCCAGGGTAACACGATCAACACGATGGCCAGAATATCTCTTCTCTTCGGCATCTCCAGGGTTAGTGATGAGGCTCGACATTACCTGGTCACAGGAGAGACAGAAAGGGGTGGTGGGGGGGGGGGGTGATGAATGATGGATCCTTGAATTGTTATGCACGTCAAGGACAGTTGTAGTGCACTATGTTTGAAATGACACTTCAAATATAAATTCTGCTCCTTTTATGGAATCAAGCGAAGCAGAATAATAACATTTGTAGCCAAGGTTTCAGCCTACACTCAACGATTACTGTGTTACTGTCTCGACTGTATTTTGATTTATGAATGTTACGTTTTCTTCAGACAGTAATTGGGCAATTGCTACTTGCAGTACTTTCCGTTGCCTTGCAAAAACATATACTTGAGCATTTAATATCAATGTTGCGAGTACCATTGACCATCACATAAGATACTGTGATACTGAGTAAGTGGATGATTATGTGATGAAGCATGGGACATCTTTCAGCAGGGATCCCGTAAAAAAGGAAGGTAGCAGCAATTTAATTTGAACATAATTACACCAATTATAGTTTACAGATCTGTCTGCATGAATGGCCTCGTTGAAAGCTGCCAGGCGAAGGGAGCCTAACGGTGTGAATGTGCCTGACGCAACAATAAGCCACACAAATGCTTTCCTCTCATAACCAAACGGATCATGCTTCTTTTTGTGTGTGTGTGTGGGGGGGGGATTATTAATGAAGAGCTAAATGAACCCACACAGACGTAAGTCACCTTGTAACGCTGTGTGTCAGAGACTTGTAATTAATTGACTTGATTTTGTACAGTTTTAAAGCAACTTCAGTCTCCTTGAGGTATCCGGTCAGAGAGACTCACAGAAACAAAGTGCTGGGGACGAGCGGCGCAGAGCCTTACCCACAGTTACGACTGGATCATGACACCATTGGTGTTGCGTTGCCGGGGAAGCCAAGCGGCGTAGTGGATGAGCAGGGAAGGGGCGGGGTCCTCCATGACTTGTCAGCCAATCAGTTCATTGATAACCTTTTCCTCTGCCTGGTCCATCTCAAGCAGACAGGGACGGGAGGGGCGTGGCAAACTGTGATCTACGAGAAGAGGAAAAATAAAAGTCAATCAAAGTTGATTTGACACAAAATCAGCGTTGTCTGTTATGCCCTTTCCATATTCCTTCCTCTCTTAAAGGATCTATGTGTATGTTTTGTACATGCATAAATCACTTTAAATATATAAACATGATGTAATTTCTGTTGCATAGCCTGTTGATTTCTATTATATTAGAACTGGGTCGGTCTAAGCACGGATAATGGCTAAAATGACTGTTCTGTCCTAAGTTTTTAATTTGTACAATGTTTATTGATGATCATAACTAAGATTAGTTTATGATCGTTATTGTCTCAAACTGCAGAGCTCGCACCCCAGTGCTCTGAATGCAGAGCTCCAGCAGGCTGCAGTTCACTTACCGGCCAAAGGGGCCAGTAATGAGAAGGAATTCACAATTCTTACATATAGTGCCAGTCTCCTTTCCTGCATTACTGAGATGCATTGGTTGGACTAACTTTTCCATTCTGTAATTAACATCAAACAAACACATGCAACAGCACCAGCAGCAGCAAGTGCATTCCACCATAACAACACTGTAATGAACTTGAACGCATTAATGGAGAGAAACGTTCTCTGTTCATATTACAGCCTTCTGTTGTTATTGCACGTACCAATTAAGCAATGTTCCCGTTTAATAATTGGAACGGTTCATATCCGGAATACAGACATAGTTCGTTACGTACGATAGTAGTACGTAGTACGTTAATTAACACACACACACACACACACACACACACACACACAGAGCTGCCTCCTATTGGCTTTGTGTCGGGAGCGTGCAGCTATTTGTATTTGCTTTCACGGCGTAATACGGAGAAAGCAGAAAAAAAAGGAAAGTGTTAGTCACCGCCAGCACCACCACGCTGTCTCTGATGCCACGGGGGGTGACAAAATAAACTCTGTGAATACACCACACACACCGCGTCCCGTGTCCCCATTCAAACAAACACTGCTTCCATACCGCGCAGCAGTCGCGGTGCTACGACACTCAGGAAGCCCCATTTCGCTGCCACTAACCGCGTAACAGCTCCCGTTGGACGGCTGTTAGAATGTATTTTTAGCCGCGTCCTCTCGGTAGATCACGTAAACAAGATATTTTTGTTGCTCATGATTACAAAAAGAGGGGAAGAAGAGAAGGAACGGCATCATTAGCATTTCATTTTATTTCAACTTGTTTTGTGTCTTTATTCTCTACTAATTGAGGAGTGTTGTAGCGCGGAGGAATAAAAGAGCTAATTACCCCTGACCCAGTAATGCCACGGGGAGGGACGGGGGTTTCTTTTGATGTGCGCGAGATTTGAAAGCCCTCCTCTTGCTGGATTGCCTTGAGCTGTCATCAGATCTCCTCGGCGTATTATCATTTTGAAGGGTTCGTCTGACTGCGGCAGAATAAATGGGCTTGAAATGGGAGCGCGAGATGAATATCGGCACGTTCTTTTACACTATTCAGTCGCTGGGCTGCGCACGCTCATACCAGTACCATGCCCCCCCCTGTGAGAAGAAGAAAAAAACCCGCCACCATCTGTAATATCCCGCTCTGCTAATGGGAAGGTGTGGTGGTATTATATGGGCGGGCTTACACCGATGGCGCTACACAACGCTGTTGATAGCAGCTTGCCTGCTTCTGCTGCTGCTGATTTTGCAAACAGAGCTAAATGCACAGGATCTGGTGCAGAAGGCAACCTGAGGATATAAGAACAAAGCGGAAGATATAAGGCTGTCCATCAATGCAGTCACACAACAAGATTGAGTTTAAATGTTTGTGTGTGTGTGTGTGTGTTTGTGTGCCTGTGCATGCATGTGTGTGTGTGTCTGTGGAGCTGCTTGCGGCGAGTGAGGCAAAACTCATTAATAGCACCGTTAAAATCCCTGTGGTCTCGACCGCATTTTTTTCCAATTAACGCCCAAACAGCCCCCGCCGCTATCCCCCCCAAAGCCCCTTGGCGCCGCCGGGACCTATACCACCACCACCTGCAGCATCACACGGGGCCCCAGGTACCCAGCAGGTAGGTGGCCTCCGTCAGCACGTGTGTGTACATCCGCACGAGCACCTCAAGAACTCTCCTGCGGCATGGCGCGCGCCAGAGGGAGCTCAGAGTGGGAGCACGCATCCTCCTTGCCACACACACACACACACACACACACACACACACACACACACACACACACACAGCGCCAAACCAGTGGCCCACAGCGAACCACGGCAGCGATGTGTGCGTCAACACGAGTTAACCAGCTGTTAAGAGGAGTAGTGCACCTGCTGCTCACTAATGTGTCGGCGCAGCAGCAGAGCCAGCTGTAAAAAGTTGCTGCACTGTTTTTAACAATTATTTATTTATTTTTTGTTAATGGGAGTAATGTCACAGAGGCCGTTAGTGGCTTGTGAAGGTTGGCCTGTGGCAGGTTGGTAGTCATGGTTACTGTCTAGAATGTAGCTTGCCGATGGATCGTGTCAAATATTGTCACTGAGGAAATGGATTCACCGTTGACGTTGTAACAATCAAACCGGGATTGTAGTCACCAATTAATAACCAATTAATATGTTCAATTTCCTTCCACAATATCCTCTTCATATCCATTCAACTTTGATTCATACAGAAAATATGAAAATGATGTAGGGAAGTACACGACACAAGTATTGCGGTATTAAGAGGTATTACATGTATCTGAAAGATATCAGCGGTGAACTGCTCTAGCATCACTACATATTCAATATGCAGTACGTTCGTAGTAATCGCTCAGTGCACAATTGTGCGACGCAGCATTGAAGGCTGCAATATATGGCACTCCCTTTAGCTTTTTTCTTAATCTCTATATTTCTTCCACTCTCTCTCTCTCTCTCCCCCGCCCCCCCTCTCCCTCTCTCTCCTCTGCAGAGCTTTCAAAGGCATAGGGACGAGGTGGGTGGTGGTGGTGGGGTGAAGTTACCAGGGTTTTTTTAATCGGGTCTGTCTCTAATGCTGCGCTGCGCTCCCTGGGCTCCCAACTCGTGTTTCCCCGGGACCAATAATAACACTATCTCCTCGACGCTGGCTTCTTCCATGGCCTCATTTCGAGGCTCCATCCTCTTCGCGAGGGGACCAGCGGCCCCCTCTGGAGACATTATGGCCCAGTCTGTCCAATCATTCAAACGGCTAGATTAATTTATGGGTCCCACACAGCAGCGCGCCAAATGCTGCGCGCTGGGTACCGCCGGGCCGCCAATGGATCATTATTGATGTCGGTCTTATTGAGGTTTTCGTGCGCGCGTCGGACCAAAATAGATCATCTCAGGCGTAGTTCACAATTAAAATCCATAGAAAAATAGTTGAGGTCCATGTGCCAAAGGCAGAGTGTGTCTTCCGACTGCTCCACTACATTTTCTGTGTTAAATGTACGACTTAAACCATAAGTAGTAGTAGTGAAGTGCTTCGAAATGGAAGAACACAGATAATGGATTGTATTCTAACCCTGACCTCATGTGTTTTTTCATATCCAATCATATTCATTTTTTTTTCAAACAATTGGCAGTGAAGGTTCTCTCTAAAACAGTACTACAAATTGCTAAAAACTCTTTGTCACATAAAAAGCCAGCATAATAAAAATAGTGCCTGACTACAATTATGTTGATGAGCTTGTTTTTAAGACAAAGGCAAAACAATTTGCACAATTAAGCCCCGTAATAATGAATGGTTGGCAAAACTAAAATGGAGGGATAGCATTGATAATCTGTCAACTACAAAATGCAAAGAGCAATAACATGTTTTAATAACATGCACAAAACAGCCTATTAATCACACGGCTTAAGTCTGTATACTATCTGGAGTATTATGTAATTGTTAAAATGTGACTGAACCCCCTGTGTCAGCGCGAATCCAAACACTATGGAAATTAAAAATATGGTGGTGTGAGGGGGCGTGGCTTGGCGTCAGGTTGTAAAGCAAGGGGGTGGGGCAGCTAACTCCAGAGAACCACACAGCTGTGATGGATGAATGACTATTTATACTGATATGTGTTCACTGTCCCCCACCGTGAGGCTGGGTCCCCACCCGATGCAGAAGACTGCCTTGTGTTCCTTATGTTCGATGTGTTCCAGATCCTTATAACAGATCGTCAGCAGCAGGGTAAAGTAACTTCCTGTTCCTGTCATTTTAACGTTAGGTCCATGTATATTTACTGGACTAGTCGTGTCTACACTGGTGCACTGCCAGACCTCAATCCAACGGACCCATCATTAATGTTATGAGCTACACTTGTGTTTTTTCCTGCTGTGAACAGGGCCTCTGGTAGTCTATATGTGCAGCAACACCAGAGGTCACAGTGTGGTCATTGCGATATGTTTTATCGACTTGTTTTCATCATTAAAGACAATTCTGCATGGCCTCTGAGTGCTCCCTGAAAACCCCTACCTGTAGCACCATGTTTGCCGCAAAGTGTTCCGGGCTGAGAGTTCTAGGAAGGAGGGGGGTGGGGGTGTTGTTACCATGGTTACAACCCACGGCAACTTTGTGATATTTTTTATTAAAGCTAGTACACGTCGTTGAGTATGAGCGTCGTTGAGTATGAGCCTTATAATATAGCGATGTTGTATATGAAACGCACCGTGGAGTTTCAGTATAAGCGTGTCCGAGAAGCTTATCCCTCTCTCACAAAAGGAATGGGACTTGAGTTTGGAGCAGAGGAGTATGTTCACACACTGGTTTGGTGGAGACAGATAAGATAAGATAAGATAGAACTTTATTCATCCTGAAGGAAATTCTTTAAGACCGGCAGAAACATGACGGTAATATTTTAGTAACTGTGACAAAATGGTTCAAGATCACAGAAGACATACTCATGTTTAAAACAATACAATAGAAAGCACCATGTTAGGTTCACTGTGGTTCACATGTGTGCTTGAGCGTGGAGGTCTTCAAAGAGGGAAGCCCAGGAGCACCGACCCCATGAAAGATTCAGGATGGCTGACCTTTGCGCCGCGCCGTCCCGGCTGATAACGGCAGGGGGGCCTGCAGTTAGCGTAGCCTGCCCAACTACTACTCACTAATTCAGGGGTCCGCCTCACCCGCGGGGCCACATTTGTGTACGTAGACCTGGAGGCCAACCCAAAGTTCACAGTTGGGTGAGCAGGTGGATATAGCCTCCCACCCCTCCATCATCTCTACCCTGCTGCTACTGGGCTACCGAGTGCGCCACTGGGACCGGATCACAGACCATGTTGGATCAGCACAGCTCAACTCAAAGATCGTAATATGGAGTCAAACAATACATCGTATTTCATGGGCCGCCACAGGGATGAAGAAGAAGAAGAAGAAGAAGAAAAACAACAAGAAAAAAGACATTTGAATCAGGGATTTGCTTTATGTAAAAGTATCGGCCAACTTATTAATCTGCTGATTTATTCAACTTCATCCATAAAAGATCCATGCCTTTGAAATGTCACAACTGCTGGAAATATACGGGCTGCATGCAGCGCTCATCTCATTATTACAGCGGGCGTGCCAGGTCACAGAGCTCCCGCCATAACCCCGTGGCAGACGAGGCCTTGACTCCGACTTATTATGAGCGGGAGGTTAAAGGTGACGACCGATGACCCCGTATTCTTGAGATAATGAGCGAAGATTAGGTGCTAACACTCTTCTGGACCTTTCTGTTGGCCTATTACGATCACACCGCAGCAAACTAGCGAGCTAGCCCGGCAGAGTTTAGAGTTCTCCTAATGAGGGCTACAGCAGCAATTTTTGGGGTTCCTGACTCCTTTTTTTCTTCCTGCCGTGTCAAACCAAAAGTCGCCTAATTATGTGCCCCCGTGAAGAAACATGCATCCTTATGAATCTGATCATTGCTAATTAAACCGACGGGATTGGATTCAGGAAAAGATACTGCAGGGCTTGTTTGGGATGAGAAGGAGGTTCCTGTAAATAAGTTGGACAAATGAGTCGGAAACTCAATTGTGACTAATTTATGTGTGTTTGACAGGATACTAACACTTTCTGAAGGCATTGGTGGAACCAACTTTCCTGCTTACCATTAAGGTACAGATTGTCACATTTAAGGTGTTGCAGTGCAGGTAGCAGATGGTAAAGTTGGAGGAAGTTTTCAAAGACCTGATGTGAAGACAGAATGTTCACTGGAAGGCAGTAGAACAATTAGTCAGCTTGCGCTTGGATGCAGCAGTATAAACTCATAAACGTGTTCACCAGAAACTAGGGATGCACCGATACCACTTTTTTTCAGACCGAGTACAAGTACAAGTACTTACATTTGGGTACTTGCCGATACCGAATACCGATACGAGTACTTAATAAAACCATTACAGTTCTAATGACTTTGAAAACATAATTTTTTGTCTGGGGGGGCGGGGGGGGGGGGGGGGGGGGGTTCTAATGGGGGGTGGGGGGTGCTCCGTTAATTCGCGGTTCTGATGGGGGGGGGGGGTGCTCCGTTAATTTGCGGTTCTGATGGGGGGGGGGGGGTGCTCCGTTAATTTGCGGTTCTGATTGGGGGGGGGGGGGGGGGGGGTGCTCAGTTAATTCGCGGTTCTGATGGGGGGGGGGTGCTCCGTTAATTTGCGGTTCTGATGGGGGGGGGGGTGCTCCGTTAATTCGTGGTTCTGATGGGGGGGGTGCTCCGTTAATTTGCGGTTCTGATGGGGGGTGGGGGTGCTCCGTTAATTGGTGGGGACATGTCCCCAGCGCCCCCACTAAATTCTACGCCCATGCTCGGTACCATGCGCAGTTGCTATTAAACATCCATAAACGCCAACTCGGTTGCATCTCTTTATTTCAATATTTCTTGGCTAAGAATATTACAAGGTTAACGTTGCGTTGCCAAAGTGGTATCGGTGCGGTTGTATCGGAGTTGTTTAACGAGTACGAGTACAAGTACATGAGCACAGTATCGGACCGATACCGAATACTGGTATCGGTATCGGTGCATCCCTACCAGAAACCATTGAGATTTCATGTATGAATCTGTAATTGGAGGTGAACATATAGGAGACACACATATATAGTGTGCAAAGTCAAACACAGCACAAAACAATTACTAACTAAACACAAATGCCAATTTGTACTGGACTGGATCTGGTGTTTTGGTAATGACATAATTATTCAGCGCATTGTAAAGCTTCCAGACACACTGACAAATAAAATACTAATGTGATAATGTGTTTAGACCAATATGTAAACATGTAAAAAATGTTTTCCCCATAACTTGCTAACATTACAACTAATAACTTTTGTTAACCTGAATTTATTTTATTCGTCATTGTTCTGAATTTACAGTTTGTATGTGTCAAAACTTGCAATGCCGCATAAACAGTGTGCCTAGAATCTACTTTTACACTGACATTTAGAGTACATTCAAATAAAAAGTCAGATAAGTGGCGCACCTAGGCCCTAATTTGGTAATGATGTTAAAAGTCAAGCATTGATTCCAATTCATTAAAAATAAACACATTTATAACAGAAAAAATAAAGCAAGTTTGACATTTCCAGGTCCTCTCCGATGACTGAATGGAGTCGTGGGGTCGTGTCTTTTGAAGGTCGCGTACGTACAACGTGAAACTGTACACTGTGACACCGCATGTCTTTTTCCAATCCGGATCTCAGGGGCGGAGGGGGCGGGGTCAGGGGGGCGGAGGGGGCGGGGTCGGGGGCGGCGGGGGGCACTGTAAGACGACACACTCGGAGCGGTGTTGACACAGCAACTGTGCATCTGCTGATGCCAGATTACAGCCTGCGCTCTCTGTGACTTTGCAGAGGGGGAAGCATAGCGGGGAGCACAGCGGTGACTTTGAAACAAACATTTAATTTTTTCTTTTGCAAACGACACCATATGCACGGGATGCCACCGGGGTACCGGCCGGTGGGACGACGGGTGGGCCCCTCTCCAATGACCACCCCCCCCGCCCCCCCCGCCCGGACCTGCCAACAGCACCAACAGCACCATCAACGCCTGGGACATCCACACCATTGCTCATTGTAAAATGGTTTTAAAGAACACATGAGCAGAGTAAAGAGTGCTCTATTCGTTCACGGCTGTGTTGCCTCCATTCCCATGAATAACCATGGCGCTGTGTTCTGTTATGCTAATGGAGGGTGGTGATGATGACATGCGTTCGGCTCCGACGGCCGTGAAGCGCCGTTTTAAACATAGACTGATTTTAAATTAGTCATAACTAAAGCGGACTACTGCTCTCAATGGCCGTCGGAGCCACATTTGGTCAATCTGTTTTATCGATCAAGGGTACTATGATTTGGAACCGCATACCACCCACAATAAGGGAAAGTCCCACTTTTCCCACCTTTAAAACTCACTTCAAAAAATGGCTCAAGACTCATCAAAATTGCAACCATTCTCTGGAATGAAGCTGTTGAGAGAGAGATTTTTAGATTCTTGATTTCTTTGGAGTGTTATGGAGGTCGTGGATGCTGATGTGATTTCCTTTTCAGTTTTGGTGGTGGATAGCTGGTTTTCTGTTGCTGTGTTTGTACTTGTGTTTGATGTTTTTGTGGGATCTGTGATTTCAGTCGTGTGTGATTAGTTTTGTTTTATGTTTTTATGTTTTTATCGGTTGGTGTGTTGAACCTGCCCAGGGACTGAGGATGGAAATTAGCTTTGTGGCTAAATCCGGCACATTTACATTGATGTGGACACTGAAATGTTAATTGATGTGCATTGTCCCTGTTAAATAAATACATAAATAAATAAATAAATGTGGTGATGGTGTTCAAATCTGGGCTTTTAAACAGTGCCTCACTCATGTTGGCCTTCAATGGCAGAGTACACAGGAGTACACAGTAGCCTTGTGCGTGTACGGTGCACCGTGTACTATACTGGCGTATACACAAAAGGATGTTGTCGGTCGAGTTGGTCTTCTACGCCGTTTGATGGGTGACTAACGCCGATGCTCTAATGTTTCCATACAACAAGCTAATTGGAAATAATCCCACTCAGCTCGACGCAGGGAGCACATAGGAGTGTATGAGGTGCAACATGATTAGCCCTTGATCTAGACTAGAACTGCACCTCAGTCCAACTGCAGAAACATTGAGTGTGAGTTTTGTGTGTGTGTGTGTGTGTGTGTGTGTGGTGCGTGTGTGTGTGTGAGAGTGTGTGAGTGTGTGTGATGGCTTTCCACTTTCACAATACCAGGTTATGCATTATTTTCACTTCAGGTACTCTTACCTCAGGTGTGAGTCATTGGCGGACACACACACACACACACACACACACACACACACACACTATGACAACTCTCTCTCTCTCTTCTCTCTCTCTCTCTCTCTCTCTCTCTCTCTCTCTTTCTCTCTCTTCCTTGAGGTAAACAGTGGGACTGAACGAACCACCGTCACAAGACTTTGGAGGCAGCGTGAAAGGGAGTGATGGATGATGCTCTGGCCACTGTTTCTAATGTGCACCCTAGGGGGGGACGCCATATTACATGAGGAAATGGCTCCAATTAAGCCATCCAGATGTGAATGCCCAGGGGGGAGCATGGGCTGCAACAATGTTAGAGGGGGACATTATTGATGGCGGGGGGGTGCGGGGCTGGAGCACAGGGACTTTACAATCACGTGCTGTCAGGGATGCGCTCCGTCATGTGCTGCTGCTATTGCTGCTGCTGTGGCGGCGGCGGCGGCTGCTGCTATTGCTGCTATTGCTGCTGCTGCTGCCGCAACCCACCACCGCTCTGGCCAGACTGTGTTTCATGGTTGCCTTACTGTCAAGAAACATCACAAGCCGGCCGACTTCCAACACAAAAACCCCAAACCCCAAAATAATTATCCTTACAAAAGAAATTACGTGTGCTTTTGATGCTACTCTTCACACAATATGGGAGGTTATGGTCACTGGCTCTCATCACTTGATCACCTCTTGACCCCTCCCCCCCCCCCCCCCCCCCCCCGCCAGCCCCACCCCCCCAGGCACACATTTGTTCATTCACTTAGCGTGTAGCACTGGAAATCGCACCATACATCCACATCATGAGCCGCCTCATTCACGGGGCGCCGGCTAATGAGAGCGTTGCGAATCATTTGACCCCTGAGAGGAGAGCCTCATAAGTTTAATGAGTGAATATTTATTTTAAGTGTGGCCGGCCCCTCGCCCCCCCGCCACCCCCGGCCCCCTCGCCTCCCCACCCTCCCACCCCCCTCTGGTCCTTTGACCTTTGAGTTGATATAACGATTTCTAGCAGGGACGGACCGCAAGACATAATAAAGGTCACTCGGCCCTTACTGCCTGTGCAGTGGTGTGTGTTTTTTACGACAATGGCCGCTCTTTATTTGTTTTATGGGGGGAACATTTTCCACCGGGAGTCCTCAACGCCACCGAGCTGAACACGTGGCCCATTCAACAGGTAAGCCTTCCATTTTAGTACACCCCAACAACAACAACAACAACAACAATGTGAGCCAAATGATTTAAATCCCAGCACTTTCCCTGTGCCCGGCGTCACTTCAAATACCGAGCTGTTTTTTTGTTCTGGTTTACTGGAAATGCAGTTCGGAAATGTAAACAAACCTTTTAACTGTGTAAAAAAAAATGTGGGATACTGCTGGTGAGCTGGGCTGACATAGAAACGCATCGCGAGGCGCCTTCAAAGACAATATTTCATCTGGTCTTTAATGATCCGGACGCCTTCCTCTCGCATAATTAGAGCGGAGGAATGGAGCCTTCTGCACATTCTGAGGACACTTTGCTTCACATTGGAACCTTCAGCCGTTTCCTTGGCTCAATATTTCAGAATTTCATTCTCAAAATGAGATTGGCACATTGATTTTCTTTTCTTTTTTTTGGGGGGGGGGTTGGGGGGTTGAGTACTGATTTGGGTTAATGCCCTCTGTCCTCAACAAAGACTCACATGACTTGTATAACAATGAGAAAAACACCTCGAAGATGACTTGCATGTGGCTGTTACCACCATCCAATGCAGCCTCCGTGTGTGTGTGTGTGTGTGTGTGTGTGTGTGTGTGTGTGTGTGTGTGTGTTTGTGTGTGTATGCACACACATGTGGTGTGGTGTGGCCGTGCATGTCGGTCAATAGCAGTAGCTCAAATGCTCGTCTAAGAATCACATTTCAAAATCAATTGCGATCATATGGGGTTTAAAACGATGCCTTTCGCTCGCTTAACAACCGATATGTCGGGTGAGAGAATGGGACGGTGTGATTGGCTCAGACAGAAGTCTTCAGTTTGTACGTCCGCGGGGCTGGAAGCTGCTGTTCTCAGCACTTTACCAGCGCTAATGGACATTGGTCAAAACCAACTAGTTACCTAGCTGTTATAATGCTTTTTTTAGCGCAGAATGCTTTGAGGCTATTCAAGTTCTTTAAAAGCCTTCAGTTTCCTTAACAAAGCATGGTAATGTTTTGACTGTGTGTGTGTGTGTGTCTGTGTGTGTGTGTGTGTGTGTGTGTGTGTGTGTGTGTGTGTGTGTGTGTGTGTGTGTGTGTGTGTGTGTGTGTGTGTGTGTGTCTGTGCGTGTGTGCGTGTGTGCGTGTGTGTGTGTGTGTGTGTGCATGTGTTCGCACGCTACCTTCATACACTGAGCTCCTGCCAACTGCTTCATGGATAAATCCTGGATAAAGTGTCTGGGAGCCTGAACCAGCTATCTGGGTCATGTGGCTTGCCTTGGATTCCGTGTGAACAGGAGTTTTCTTCAACTATATTCTAACTATATTGTCCTACTCTCTACTCTCCACTTCCTCTTGTCTCTGTGGATGCTGAGGCCTAAGATCCTACCTCAGGTGGAATAAATGACATGCATATTTTACACTCCTAATCAATTTCGTCATTTACCACCTTGAAGGATGCTTTACACCCCGAATGCAGGTCGCTGTGTTGTCAATTATTCATGGTGTAGAAAACATTTAGCACCGTTCACAGGCGACAATGCCGTTGCAAACAGTTGCATCACAGGGTTCCGTATTTTCCCGCCGCTAAAACAGGAAGTTTTATCTGTCTGTGTGTACAAATAAAACAAACCTCTCTACTCTACGATAAAGTCCACTATAAAGTCAGTTCACCATTTTGTAGTGCCATCCGAATGTATAGTAACTATTGTACTAATGTAACTATTATACCCTATAGTGGAACTCGTCGTATCCCACAATGCGTGATAAGTGATACGTAGTAACCAATGGTCACTAATAAAGCATGTATCCATCTGAATTGTGCTGAAAGAAAAATGGCAGACAAACAAGTGGACAATTAAAAAATATTTGAATGATTGTGATATTATTTTTATCCTATATATATATAAAATAATATATTTGGGGAACAAATTTATTTTGTTGTTTCAACAAAAGAAATGTTTCACAATGCATGCTGGTATTTACTAGCCTACAGTGGGTCCACCAGCCCTAGCCGACATTGGTCTGGGAAGTTTTAATTATGCGACAGCAATGACGTACTGTATGTAATTAACGACGACCCGAGAAGGGTCTGAAAGTATTTTTCATTTGAGCGATAAGCTCACTCTATATAGTCCTCTACATCAAACTCCATAGTGAGGAGGGAATAGTGATATGGATCTAGCATCTGTGACATCACCCATTGGTTTACACACACCCATTATGAAGCCTGGATTCTACATCATGGGCTCCGCCATTACTTAAGATATTTTTGCAAGCAGCAGCAAAAGCAATCCATATTTGGCACATTGAGGGCCCCACAGTAGTCTATGGCCAAAACTCATTAATATGAAATCCTTAATAATTCTTTAATGAAATAAAACCGTCAAAGGGAACCTCTCAAAATGAATAGTATGGCGATGAGTTAGCCACTGCGATTCTAACCGAACAAAGAAAAATGTATTTGCTTTGTATAACGAGAATGAAATCACTATTTTCCTGTTGACTTAATGGTGACCAGTCTTTTTGCATCCAACCACCTCGAGCCACCGATAAGCCATTAGATGAACTACAAGTTAGTTGCTTCCCGAACAGGCATTCATGGCTGCCAATTGGTCCATAGTCCACTTATGGGTGGTGTGCCAAGCTGTCTCCTCTGAGACACACACACACACACACACACACACACATAAATGACTGTTTTGCCTATTCCATTCGTATTAAGTCTGTGAACAAATATTCTGTGAAACAATCCCTCCCCAAATATGCACTCATGTGCACACACACACGCACGCATGCACACATGCACACACACGCACGCACGCACACACACACACACACACGCACACACACGCACGCACACACACACACACACACACACACACACACACTGTGTTCTGTTCTTTTGAAGTGTCAGGTCAACAAATTGTGTGTGAGCTTCATTTATATGAATTACACAGCAGAAAAACAGCCCAAAGCCAAAGCACAAACAGAAATGCATTTAACCACGTCTCTAATATTGCCGGATGTTTATTATTATCTCTGAAATTGCCCTTTTTCCCTCCATGGAAATAATCATATACAGCGATGGGCGTGCTGTGCTGTGTTGTGTTGTTCGTATTCAATCGCGTGGTCTGAAATATAAATGCAAAGCTAACTCGTGGACTCGTATAGCGTGGCAGGCCGCTGTCATTACCCAAGCAGAAAGCGTGCGCGACAAAGGGCAGCAGGAAAATGCTGTGACAAGCGTACAGTGATTTTCACTTTTCCTTTTTTTCCCACGGCGCATAAAAGAAAGAAGGAGGAATGTGTTCGCTCTCTCTATTATGAATAATAAGCCCCGCCACACATCGCTGAGCTGAAACCTAGCCCACATGCCCACCCATGTCTCCTTTCCAGGCACACGCAGAAATTACAGTGGTCGGCTTTAGTCTGTTCTGCTTTTTTTCTTTGTTTTTTATTCAGTGTTTTTTTGTTTGTTTGTCGGTCAGAGGAAACGTCAGCTTAATAATTTATATTCCGATTCCGTGTACTACAATACAAACCCCTCTGTCTCGTGGCGCGGTTACCAATCGAAAGCCGCCGCAGCGCTTGTGGTGGCGGGAGGCGGGAAACGCTGCTATTAGCGGCACCAGAGCCGCCGGCATAACGCAGACAAATGACACATCCCACCACAAGCGCCTCTTCCTCCTCTCCTCTCCTCCTCTTCCTCCTCTCCTCTCCTCCTCTTCCTCTCCTCTAGTCTGTGGGGAGGAGGCGCTCCAGCCCTGTAATACGGTGTTCTACCCTCCCCATCCCTCACTGCTTTGCTCTGTGTCTCACCCAGCAGTATGAGTGGGGGTTACATCACTGTAACCCCCACTCATACTATGGGTTACAATAAGAATAAATAAAAATACATTATATACAGGATAGGGATATAGAGTATAGGGAACACATAAATAAACAGCGATACAATATGATGTAGTATACATGTATATACACATGGAAATATGAATGTGTGCTGGAAAAGTGCATTTTTCATCCCAAGGACATTCTCTTCATGTTCAATTGTTATTGTGTTGTGTACTGTATGTGTCTATAATATATCGGTTTTCTCAAATGGACACTCTTATTGTTGGACAAGACCCACCTACTGCCAGGTTAGTTGGTGAACCTGGGTTCATTTTCTATGCTTTTTATGAGGGAGACGAGAGTGACGGTATTAAGTTAAAGGGGAACTATCTTTGACTTGTATCACTACAATGTGGGTCGTATATGCAAATGTGCAATGTTTAACTTCCCTTCATCAACGCTGAATATCCACCTTGTGGAATTCATAGCGTATTAACCGTTTGATTGTATCGCGGCCGCACCCGCGATACAATATATATTGCTTTGCTACATCTAACAGTTTACAGCAGATTCATTGTAATTATTTTGTGAGAATCTGTTAATAATAGGCTGACATTGAGATCCATTTACTTTGCTCCAGAAGCCGAACCATCTGTTAACTATAGTCCATCAGATAATATTGTAGTTCATCTAGTAAATATCTAAGGAAGTGCTGCATCTACATTGAATATGTTTGTTTCTTTCTGACTGTGCGGCCGTGAATCAATGAATCAATGAATCAATGAATCAATGTTGTTTCTGTCAAACCGAGTGCAATCCGACAATATACACGAGCACGTTAATGAGCATGTTTTAATTAACTCAAATGATGCCAACTACATACATCAAGGCCACCACATATTTCTGCATAGGATATCTACATCTACATAGATGTAGATATCGGGCCCCTGTCTCTATGTCTCTCTGTCTCTCTGCCTCTCTGTCTCCCTGTCTCTCTGTCTCTATATCTCTCTGTCTTCCTGTCTCTCTGTCTCTATATCTCTCTGTCTCCCTGTCTCCCTGTCTCTCTGTCTCCCTATTGCTATGTCTCCCTGTCTCCCTGTCTCCCTGTCTCTACGTCTCTATGTCTCTTTGTCTTCCTGTCTCTCTGTCTCTATATCTCTCTGTCTTCCTGTCTCTCTGTCTCTATATCTCTCTGTCTCTCTGTCTCTCTGTCTCTATATCTCTCTGTCTTCCTGTCTCTCTGTCTCTATATCTCTCTGTCTTCCTGTCTCTCTGTCTCTATATCTCTCTGTCTCTCTGTCTCTCTGTCTCTATATCTCTCTGTCTTCCTGTCTCTCTGTCTCTATATCTCTCTGTCTCTCTGTCTCTATATCTCTCTGTCTCTCTGTCTCTATATCTCTCTGTCTCTCTGTCACTCTGTCTCTATATC
Source organism: Coryphaenoides rupestris (assembly GCA_002895965.2). NCBI lineage: Eukaryota > Metazoa > Chordata > Actinopteri > Gadiformes > Macrouridae > Coryphaenoides > Coryphaenoides rupestris. The sequence goes on from PIJE02000121.1 coordinate 354,639, forward strand.
TCTCTGTCTTCCTGTCTCTCTGTCTCTATATCTCTCTGTCTTCCTGTCTCTCTGTCTCTATATCTCTCTGTCTTCCTGTCTCTCTGTCTTCCTGTCTCCAGATCTCTCTGTCTCTCTGTCTCTTTGTCTTCCTGTCTCTCTGTCTCTATATCTCTCTGTCTTCTTGTCTCTCTGTCTCTCTGTCTCTTTGTCTTCCTGTCTCTCTGTCTCTCTGTCTCTTTGTCTTCCTGTCTCTCTGTCTTCCTGTCTCCAGATCTCTCTGTCTCTCTGTCTCTTTGTCTTCCTGTCTCTCTGTCTTCCTGTCTCCAGATCTCTCTGTCTCTTTGTCTTCCTGTCTCTCTGTCTTCCTGTCTCCAGATCTCTCTGTCTCTCTGTCTCTTTGTCTTCCTGTCTCTCTGTCTCTCTCTATATCTCTCTGTCTTCCTGTCTCTCTGTCTCTATATCTCTCTGTCTTCCTGTCTCTCTGTCTCTATATCTCTCTGTCTTCCTGTCTCTCTGTCTTCCTGTCTCCAGATCTCTCTGTCTCTCTGTCTCTTTGTCTTCCTGTCTCTCTGTCTCTATATCTCTGTCTCTCTCTCTGTCTCTCTGTCTCTTTGTCTTCCTGTCTCTCTGTCTTCCTGTCTCTCTCTCTCTGTCTCTCTGTCTCTCTTGTCTTCCTGTCTCTCAGTCTCTCTATCTCTCTGTCTCTCTGCTCTTTGTCTTCCTGGTCTCTCTGTCTGCTATATCCTCTGTTCTCTCTGTCTCTTTTGCTTCCTGTCTCCTCTGTCTTCCTGTTCCTCTCTCTGTCTCTCTGTCTCTCTTGTCCTCTTGTCTCCCATGTCTCATTTGTCTTCCTGTCCCTCTGTCTTCCTGTCTTCTCTGTCTCTCTGTCTCTCTGTCTTCTTGTCTCCCTGTCTCTTTGTCTTCCTGTCTCTCTGTCTTCCTGTCTCTCTGTCTCTATATCTCTCTGTCTTCCTGTCTCTCTGTCTCTCTGTCTCTTTGTCTCTCTGTCTCTTTGTCTTCCTGTCTCTCTGTCTCTATATCTCTCTGTCTCTCTGTCTCTCTGTCTCTCTGTCTTCATGTCTCTCTGTCTCTATATCTCTCTGTCTCTTTGTCTTCCTGTCTCTCTGTCTCTATATCTCTCTGTCTCCCTATCTCTCTGTCTTCATGTCTCTCTGTCTCTCTGTCTCTATGTCTCTCTGTCTCACTGTCTCTTTGTCTTCCTGTCTCTCACCCTTTCACTTCCTCTCACCGTCTTTCACTCCTATCACCAACACCTTGTGTTCTTTCTTTGTTTGGTTCTACTCGACTTGCTCTCTCCCCCTCTCTATCTCTCTCTCTCTCTCTCTCTATCTCCCCCTCTCTCTCTCTCTCTCTCTCTCTCTCTCCTCTCTCTCTCTCTCTCTCTCTCTCTCTCTCTCTCTCTCTCTCTCTCTCTCTCTCTCTCTGGGGACGGACGTGCGTCTGTGGCCCTCTGCAGCGCAGGAAAGGACATCCTCTCACTTTAATTCAAGTCAACCTTGCTCTCCTGGGGTTTTCTGTGTGTGACAGCTCCACGCAGAGAGCCAGAAGGAAGACATGCATGTTTGCTCTGTGTGTGTGTGTGTGTGTGTGTGTGTGTGTGTGTGTGTGTGTGTGTGTGTGTGTGTGTGTGTGTGTGTGTGTGTGTGTGTGTGTGTGTGTGTGTGTGTGAGATCCTGTGTGGTATTTTTCTCTATCAGTGTGTGTCTGTGTGCATGTGTGTGTGGGTGTGGGTGTGGGTGTGTGTGAGTACCTGTGTGTGTGTGTGTGTGTGTGTGTGTGTTGTGTGTGTGTGTGTGTGTGTGTGTGTGTGTGTGTGTGTGTGTGTGTGTGTGTGTGTGTGTGTGTGTGTGTGTGTGTGTGTGTGTGTGTGTGTGTGTGTGCATGCTCATAGACCTTTAAATGGTGAACCCAATAAAAGGGTTGATATTACCCTGGCACTAATCATTACAGTATGATTAGAAGCCATTTTGGTGATTACCCCATACTAATTAAACCCACACTATAAAATCAATAAAGTGCAATTGAGGGTGTATTAAAAATTCCTCAGTTCTTGCCGTCCACTTTAATCACAGTGTGGATTTTATTAATTATAAAAATATTAAGTCCCACTGAAGAAGTGTTCCTTGAACTTTATGTTGACAATATTGTATAGTTAAATGCCAATTAAATAGCAAACTGGAAAGCAATAATATAAACATTTGATTAGATCATTAAGGTATTGCTTATAGCGATATACTTTTTTTTTTTTAATTATCATGAACATTAACTTCTCTATATAGTTTATCATAAAGTATGTAGTATCTTGTCAGACACACTAAATGCCTCCAGGTCTGTAGGAACATTTTAATTGGTCTTCAATATAAAAAAGTACAAATGAAAGCCACGAAGATGTATTCAATTATCCTTTGTGAGTTAGTTTGTATCTTCCACAATGTCTCGACTTAAGTCTTAATTTGTTGTTGTTAATTTCAGGTAGAAGGCCGGGCTTTTGTTTGTTTGATGTGTTTCTGTGTTTATTTGTTTTTCCAACCTTGACTGCAGTAAAAGTATATATATATATATATATATATATATATATATTATTCTGTATATAGTGTGTACGTCTTGTGGGCGTGTGTGCCGAGCTGCTGTCTCCTCTTTGTTTGCATTAGGCAAGAGGCAATTTGAGCAATGGCTTCGTTGGCCCAAAGCTTGCAAGTGAAGGAGAATCACAATATATTCTTCAGCACTCAAGGGACAACAGAACAAGCAATTTAGCACCTAATGTTTCTATCCCACTCTCTCTCTCTCTCTCTCTCTCTCTCTCTCTCTCTCGCTCTCTCTCACACACACACACGTACACGTCTCTTTTTTGTTACTTTTGTTCCTTACACTCCTTTGCATTTTCCACACCTGCAGATTATTTCTTATTATCAAACGCCGCCATCTTCTAAGGCCCCACGGATTCCTGCTCCTTCGCCTCCCTCCCCCCGCCTCCCCCGCCTCCCCCCTCCTTCCCCCCCTCCCTCCCCACTCTCCAACACCACCACCCCTCCCCCACCACCCCCCTTCTTCTCCTCTGACTTCCTCTGCCTCCATATAAATATCTGGGGTGGCAAGTGGGGGGGTGTAAGTGGATCTGTCAGATTATTTAGCTCCACCTGTCCTCCACCCATTACCCCCCCCCCCCCCCCCCCCCCACCCCTGGTGAAACAGAGAAGTGTGGAGCCTGCACCCATATTCTGATCTGAGTTTACCCCCCCCCCCCCACACACACACACATGACGGTGATTTTAGCTGATTATGTTTTGAACCCAACACCCTGGCTTTGCATGGGTATGTGCACGGTACATATAAATAAAGACACCCAGGCATAGACAGTGATACACGACCAAGCGACGACAGCAGATATCATGCAGCGATACCAATAAAACAAACAAACCAAACCATGTGTTCCAAATAACCCAGGGAAGCGAAATAAAATAGCATCTCTTTAGTTCCTTGTCTTTTTGGAGGGAAAACCGAAATATTATGCAACAAAGGCAACACCATATAATATCTCGGCGGCTGTGGCGTGTCCTGATTTTCTGCAGTAAGGGGGGTGGGGTTGCTGGTGGAGGGGTGGGGGGTGGGATGCATCTCTCCAGACACGAGTGAACAACAATGCGGTACTCACCAGCAGTCCTCTGCCAGCCTCTTAACAAGCTAGCGCTCCGCCGTGGTGCTCAGGTTCTCCCCCCCCCAGACAGACCCTCGGATGCCCACACTGGGGCTTTTTACTCCTTGTAAGCCTCCGATAATTGGCGGCCGTTTTTCCATCCGTTTGGTGTGTTTTACGGTGGCTGAATGATCGGGGAACTCGGGAGAACTCGTAAACTTTGTCGGGGCCGTCGGGGGGCTGCTGCCTTTCGCCGCGTCTACTGGAGGCATCCGAGTCCCGTGGACGTCTCACGTCCTCGTCGGGCCTGGCTCCTAGGGAACAGGGGGACAGCAACAGGAGCGGTTAGGGAGAATGGGCCTTCTCATTCACAACACAATGCCGGGCATTGACACAAGGGAATGGGAGGCATGGCATGGGCTCAACTGGGAGGAGACGATGACATGCTACATAACATAGACACTGTAGCGGCCTCTGTGGCGCGGAGCGATTCACACACTGGCCTATATGGACCGCTGTCTGCGTAAGGGGTCTCATTTAGTGTGGAGTGTGTAACTCGCAGGACTGGTACTCTCTGCATATGCCTTTATATACCGTATATACAGTATATACGGTATATATACGTATATATATGTTGTTTTGTATCGTTCGCACATGGTGACTCTCAAATGACAACAGAAGCGAACCGAGACGAGACCAATGTTGGGATGCAGGTGTTGGCGAACACACACACACACACACACACGTCTGGACTGTCCCCTGCCAACAGTCCAGACTGCTCCTCGCGTCCGCCGGGGGGGTGTTTGAGGGGGGGGGGGCAATGTTTGACGTGAAATGAGATCAAATCTGCCAGCTGCACTCCTCACTCACTCACGCCACTGCAAGACCCCCCCACCCCCCCAGCCACCACTCTCCATTATTGATGAGGGTCCCCCCCCCCCCCCCCTCCCCGTGTCCCCGTCAGCCTGCACCGGTGGATGCGCAGCGGGTTTGGGGCCCGGTGGTGTTAGTTGTTCCAGGATGGGTGTGTGTGTGTGTGTGTGTGTGGTGGTGGTGGTGCTGCTGGTGGAGGTGTTTGGGGGGGAGTGTGTGAGGGTAGGAGCGGGAAGGTGGAGCGGGGAGGGAGGGAGGAGGAGGGAGGGCCAGCTGATGCCAACCGTGAAAAGTGGGATGGAGGTTGAGCCACATTAACGGTCTATTGACAAGATGCGACACGGAGAGCATACGATGCCACAGGTTTGTTATTAGCCTAATCTAAATTCAATGGGGCTGTCGCCAGGTGGAACAATAACAACAACAACAACAACAACAATAACAACAAAATGGGGAAAATGCGTCATCTGGAATGATCTTAGATGAGCGGAGGCGCCCACCCTGAGCTCAGAGTGCTTTGCTGAATGAAGTTAGCAAAATATACAAAAAACATGAAGCTAGTTGTTATCTGATCTAGACTCCCCACACCATATACTGTACTTTCCATGCAAAAACTTGATTTAATCTATTCTGCCCCTCTGGAAGTGTGCTTAATGCCCACTTTAACATGGTCCTTCTCAGTAGACTTTTTAAAAAGGAGCTAGAAGTTAGAGTCTGGAAAGTTAACAGAGACTTGTCTAAGAGAGAGAGAGAGAGAGAGAAGAGAGAGAGAGAGAGACTGGATTCAT
>PIJE02000121.1:364939-397439 GCA_002895965.2 Coryphaenoides rupestris
AGCTCGACGGACATCAGGATTTCAGTTGGAATATTGGACAATGACAGCAAAACATGACTCATAGCGTGTTCACAACAAGGCTATCAAATCACATAGCATTACGATTATTAGTCCTACCAAACGGAACGTCTGCTGTAGTATTTTTCCTTTTAGGGGTTACATTGTTTCATGAGGCTATACTTCTTTCAGTCTGTTGTGCAATATTGTGATATAATAATAATAATAATAATAATAATAATAATAATAATAATAATAATAATAATAATAATAATGCCAACAGCGGCATTTATATTTACATAAAATAATGAACAGGTCTAATAACACACACAGTTATTGTACTTAGTTGTAGCGGCTGTATTGTAACATTTGAGACATATTAATTGAGATGCAACACTAGCATAATAATTATATAAACAAATGAATAATACGAATCAGAGCGGTTGAGAAGCTTACTTCCTCTAGGCAGGCGTGTGATGGAAAGCATCGGTGGTCACACGGTTGGGAGCTCGCGTCTTTTTGTCCTGTCGACCAGAACGCACAGTCTCACAGAGCATTTCACTCAGTAATAGCTGATGGATGGCTACGGCATTGCGAGCAAATTACTCTCAGATGACTCTCTTTAATCTTACCTACGCCTTTCACAATCCAAAAATATAAACGATAAAACAAGGAGTTTTTGCATTACATGCAAAACTAATACAAATACTAATCCACAGACACACTCCCACTACTGCCCAAGAAACCAATTACTATGTAAACTACCGTACAGAGATAATAAACCTTTGATTCCACTTCCCACCTCAACAAAACGATTAAAATAATGATGAGTCATTATTATTTGCCGAGTGATTATTATTACAACTTGTTAAATAAGTTCAGCTCTTTTGAACTCGGATGCGGATATAGATATTACACAAGTCACCACGGAGTTCATGTCGTCTCTGGTTGAGCGTGGGTTTAGCACGGTGGGCTTCACGATGACCCAATACTGTTGACATTTGGATTGTCATTATATTAATAGCTCTGCTTTCTTCCGCCGCGCACAAGAATCTCAACCTTTCAATGGACGCCGTTCGTCTTGCCGGGCTGTCACTCAACCTCCCAGGGTCACTTTTAGCCGGCTGCTAAAGGTTCTATTAATCCAGGCAAAATGGCAGAGCGAGGGAGATCGTTTTTCAAGCGGCTGCCTGGCGGGTCACCGGCGGTGTGGGTCGTGGGCACGTGGCCAGCGTGAGGTCGGGGACGTAAGAGCAGGGAGAGCGGAGGTCGGCCGATAGCTGCCGCTTTGGGAAACCTCTTTGAGACTAAGATATTTTAGGAGGCCCCGCCCCCCTCTTTTGAGTGTTTACGAGGTGCTATTGTCCCTGCAGAGAAGGGCAGCGTGCCGCCAACAACAGTCCCTTCAATAGTACATTATACATTATATCATTGCACTATGTTGATTATTTGAGACTTGTATAACACACCAGGTGTTCAAAGTTAATAAAAAAAGAGATATGCAATGGTAGGTTTAGTGGTCTTGGGACCACAAACATAAAATAGGCTTTGGTGTGCAGCGTGTTTTTGTACATTTGCACTGAAGGGCAGGTGGGGGAGGGTACCCTGCTGCCACTGTAGATTTTTAACTAGGGACCTCAATTCCAGCGATGCTGATTAACTCTGCGGGTGACATAATGTGTGGATTAGGCCCTCACGGTACACCCTGCTACCGCACTGCGCTACAGGGTGTGTGTGTGTGTGTGTGTGTGTGTGTGTGTGTTGTGTGTGTCTTGACCCCTTCAACAGGCATCACATTACATGTTTCCCCGGGTGACAACCTGGGCACGTATAGGCCCACGGTGCTATCAAGAAAACAATGAGAAAATCCCTTTTACACCCCCCCCCCCCCCCCACCCCCCATGTAAGCCTTTTTCTTTTCCTTTTTTTTTGCATGGCGGAGACCACCACGGTCACATGGCTCAACAGCCTGTGTCTGCGTAATTGGCGGTGTGTGTGCGTGGGGGGAGAGGAGATCCTCATACAACTGGGGGCTGAAGTAAACTTAAACCAAACAAGGGGGAGGTGTGTGTGTGTGGGGGGGGACACATGTTAGTGGCACATGGCGTGTGCTTGTCCATGTGGCTCCTCCTACTTCCTACATCCTACATCCTACCTCCTACCTCCTACGCAAGGTTTAAATTTAACAATGGTCTTTATGTAAGGCAGCAGTGGTGGGGCTGTGACTGGGCTCACCCACCCAGAAGCACACAGGTGGATGCCTGCATTAGTTCATTTGATGTTTTTCAGCAAATGCATTTACTTAGTACACTAAAATATTTCCCATCAAAATTGTAATAATAGTAGGTACATAATATATAGCATTTATTATTATAATAGAATTATTATTCATCTGTTATTAGTGATAGTATTACTGGTGATAACATCAATAATAATACCAATAATAATGGTCAACATCATAGTAAACCTCGCTGTCTGTGTATATGTATTGTCCTGCCGCATGAATGTCCATGGACATCGCCTGGCTGCATGGAGACATCAGGAACAGAACACTGTGAGCTATGAATAGTTCAGAGCTCCTGCACAACAAGCCCACTGACTGTCCTGCTCTCTGGTGGTTCTCCGCCTTGATGTTCATATTTCACTTTGTGTTTTCACTGTCATCTCCAGGGCTCCGAGTTTGTGGTACACCACGGACGCAACAGACCTAAATGCTGAGCAGAAATTCGCCCCCTTAAGTGCGATGAACGCAGACATTTTTATCTGTATTTGATTCACTGAACGACCACTTTGTGGTCGAGTCATAGGGGGAAAACATTCACTTTGCCATCTGTAGAATCAACATCGTGGTGATGGGTGGGAGGTGGGAGCCCCCCATCTCCACACCCACCCCAGCGGCTTGATAGGTCGCAGGCTATTTATCTGTTAGCCGATTGGAATGGTCTTTTTAATCCACTCGGGGTTGCTGCTGTGTTTGGCCCTGAAACTGTATTTTTTTCCCCCATTGTTAAGATTTGAACATTGGATGTCCTCTCAGCTTGTTTCGTCAGATAGAGTCCTTATTTCTCTTATGGGGTGATGGGGGGGGGGGGGGGGGGGGGGGGGCAGGGGGGAGGGGCAGCAACTCAGGAGGTAGATAGAACGGTTGTCTGGCAACTAGAAGGTTGCTGGTTCGATCCCCGGGCTCCCCCTAGCTAAGTGTCGAGGTGTCCCTGAGCAAGACACCACCTAACCCTAACTGCTCCTGACGAGCTGGCTGTTACCTTGCATGGTTGACACCACCGTCGGTGTATGAATGGGTGAATGTGAGGCAACTGTAAAGCTATTTGGATAAAAGCACTACCAATGCAATCCATTTACCATTTCCCATCTTGTCAGTGCTGCCTCTTCTTGTCTGAATTCATACGTACTATTCATGCATCATATTTATATCCATATCATATGATTGATGTATATTATTTATTAAATCCCAACCTATCATTTGTTAACCCTGTGTAATCAACGGGCAGAGCCTAAGCACTGTGGTGCGGCAAATCAATTAGCTAATCATAGACAACATACATTATCCGAGTATCGGGGAATGCATTTGTTCATATTTAAGATATAATTGCAGACATGGCCGTATAGTGGGAGGGAATCTGCATGTAAGGTTAACAGGCTTTATGGTAATGGGTACAGATGGAACATGGCAACCACACTAACATGCACACTGACACAGTGGTTGTAAACCAATGCAAATTGACAAAAGTCTCACGACCCCACGGTCCTCATCGTCATGTAGGTTCTATGTTAGGATCTGTTTTTTGTGTGTAGTTGGGTATTGGATGATTGGATATGTTCATTGGCTGTGGGTGTGATCTGTCTGTGGGTGGTATGCGGGTATATACACCACCCAGTAAGCTGTTACCGGGTAACAGCTGGTGTATATAAGGCAAGGATCGGAGAAGAGACATCATCCATTTCCAAATCAAAGCTTGTGTTTTATTTACTCTGGCATAAGTGGAGTCTGGCCCCCCTCCCTACAGATTTCCAGCCGCCCTGGCCTGGGTCGGGCCCATCACAACCTTTTTTCTAACGAGGGGCGGGTTTGATGCAATGCCTGTACATCATCCGGTAGTGTCCTAAACAACCAAGATTGCTGCCGCTGATGTGAAATTGTCTGTTGAATTCGCTATTGCGACAGTATTAAACTAACTGGATGCTATACCTCTAAAAGAAGAACAAACAACCGCCCTTAAAGCTTTTGATAATAATGATGAAAGATGTGGCGTGTTTCTGACAGGGTTTGGTAAAAGTGTAATTTACCTAAATGCTACGTCACACATTTTGTTGCTCTGATTGGTTGTAGATCTGTCCAATTGCGTCGCGAGGCATTTTGGTCGGTGCCCGTCGATAACAGCCCTTGGAAATTGAAAATGAGTTGCCATATGCCTTTGTGAATTGGTCTGGCGATGTCAGGCTCATTTGTAACTGGTGTGGAACGACATGTATTGGTGGCCGTTAAGGGAATGGGCAGATCTTCATGTGTCCCTCTAGTACACAAGGTGTAGCAAAAAAGGTCGAATTCTATTCTAGAATAGAAGAATAGTAATGTTTTATATATCATTGCATACGCACTACACAATGAAATGTGACCTCTGCATTTGACCCCTCACTACTGCAGCACTCGGATCAGAGGGCAGCGCAGGAGCAAATCCAGATCTACTGCTGGTGCCTTGCTGCTCAAGGGCACGGGCAGGAGCATCGATGTCTTTCAGTGTGGGCGGAAACCCACATGAACGCACAAGCTCAAACCCAGAGCTCAAACCCAGAAAGGTCCCCCCCAACCCCCCCGGGCGTTTGAACCTGGGACCTTCTTACTGTGCTGTCTCAGAACCACCAAGCTAAAGCACAGACCACGGTGGGAGCAGAGGGCTGTTCATACAATACAGTGCAGTAGAGAGTGTAGGTTTGATTTACGGTGCCTTCCCTATGACCTGTGAGCCCAATGACCGAGAACCGACTGATCATTTGGGCTTAAAACCATTTATCACTGGCGGCTCCTTCTCAGAGGCGACGTGTGAGATGAGAGCTACATGAGTGTCAATAGGGCTTCTTGTTCCTTTTTACCCAAATCTTAATGCTTGCGCTGCAATATGTCCTTTCAGTCTGGCCCCACAAACAAAGTAGGTCTTGAGATTTTCCTCACTTGTAGAACGGTGTGGGAAATATTTAGGAAAGGATTCCTATACAGTGACTGTGTGTGCATTGGCGATGTCAGTACTTGATGCATGTAGAATACATATATATATTGTATCTACATACAGCATATGAATGCAGCCACACACTGCTTTTTAAGTATTGTAGGAATAAGCTCTATTTTGAAACTGACTTGTCACAGCGTGACAGCATGTTCACTGAAGCTCCCCGGTGGGCTTCTGCGAAGCGTAACACTGGCTCAAGGCGAAGAGAGAGGGAGGGACAGGAGACAGGCTTCATGGCATGACTGATAGGAAGTGCAGTGCGCTCGTGAAAATTCGCCACAAGTTCACACCAGCAAAGTCCACCTGACATTGAATAGAAGGGCACGCCGCTCTCAAGCGGTCTTTGTCTGGTGCCGCGGCGAATCGCCCGTGAGACTCCCGGCTTTTCCTGAAGCTTTTTCCTTCCACTGAGCACAGAGGCAAGAGAAGCGTTGATGCAATACTCTACAACCTCCAATTTGTATGCCCACTCAGGCTTACATTGCATCGATACTGAATACATCTGTGACATCGCTTAGGCTTGTACACTCTTGGTGAAGTCGGTCGTACTACAAAAAAGCATTGGCTGTATTCACAGGCTTTAGTGAATACATTGTTTTTGTTGTAATTTTTTTACCAAAACATTTTTGTACTCATTTTCGAAACTCCATGTCTCTCTTCTATCCAACAAGAATATAATACTTTAACCTGCTCACAGTAATGCACCCAACTGGTTTGGACTGTATTTCTAATTCATGGGCAGTCGTGAACATGTACACATGCATGTGTTTACTAAGAAATGAGCCAAGCGGCACGAGGGTCAGAGATCCCTTCAAGTCTTGGTAAAGCCCCGGGCGTGTAATGTCATAGTCGCTTGATCATCATTTTCTAGCACAAAAGAGCCAACCAATCAATGTAAGCATCCAATAAACTGATCCACAGTTCTCAGCTCCAATTATTCCCAGGATGAAATCGCCTGGCCTTGCTCGGAGCACCGGGCACATAAGTGCAATTAAACAGGGCGAGGTCTGCCTCTGTAAACAAAGCTAAACTTGCAATGATAGCAATATATTCCGTCTGATTATGTACCACCCTGAGCACTCAGCGAAAATCAATAACATATGCAAATAATCCAAACCAAACAAGACTTGCAAACTGGCTGCCACTGAAATGGATGCAGAGGTGTGTGTGTGTGTGTGTGTGTGTGTGTGTGTGTGAGGGGGAAGTGAGAAAAAGTGTGCTGAGAAATGTCTCAGAGGCGCTGCTGGTGAGAATGATCTTGGGAACACAACACGGCTTATAGAGCCCCCGTTCACACATCCAGAGGGAAAGTCAAATGCACTTTAGAATTATTATTCATCTGTTTCAGCTAAAGTGTCATGGACTTAGCAGTGTGCGTGTGTGTGCGTGTGTGTGTGTGTGTGTGTGTGCGTGGGAGGGTGGTGGGTGTGTGTCTGTGCATGTGTGTGTGTGTGTGTGTGTGTGTGTGTATGTATTCTCTTCCTATCCATTCCTTGAGTGTATACAGACCGTCCAGACTTTGCAAAGACAGACAGAGACGGGTCAAATCTCTCCAAAATAAAAAAAACAGTCCAAATATCTGGAAAGAAAAATGTCAAGAACCATATTCCCACAGGAACACCGTTTAACACCCCCCCCCCCCCCCCCCCCACCCCACCTCCTCCATTTAAAAACAAATACATTATGCATAAGCGTTTGCTTCCTCCAGACGATAAATAGATTTACAGGCCTGATGATTCTGTGTTATGTAATCGCTGTTGAGGTCGAAGCGAAGACCAATTAGCTGTCAAATAGCATGAGGGAGCCGGCGAGCCTGCACTCTGTCACCACGCCAACGGATGGGCAGGAATACTAAGCAGTGGCCAAGTGACCGGCTAGTCAAACGCACAACAGGAGGCCCCAGTCATGCTGGGGACCGTACACTCCTTCTGTTCTCCCTGTGAAGCCTTGTGATACTGCGACTGCTCATAATAACCAAGGTAAATCCTCTTGAAGTCTTTTAAGTGGTATCCGATATTGGGGATAAGCGGGGGGGGGGGGGGGGGGTGTTCTCTAACAAAGTGCTTTATCTCGAGATGCTCCTGGAAGACAACGCAATGTTTTTCTTGTGTTTACTAAGTGTACGGGAAAATATGGGTGTGGGAGTGTGTGTGTGTTCAGTGGCTGGCTTATTTGGCCTCACCTGGCCCAGTTAGAGTCTGGGGGGGGGTGGGGCTACAAGCCTGTGGTGCATTGGCTAATCAGAGCACCACAGGTTAAGTCAGCGACCAGCACACACACTCAGGGAGTGCTAGCATGCTATCTGGTTACGATCTGCTCTACCATCTTACACTTTTACACTTAACAATAAACCAGACTTTACACCACCACCTGCCTGTGTCCCTGGAGGAGCCCCGAACTAAGCCACACGATGTGGCGTTGTGGCAAATGAACATTTCTATAATGGGATTCTTTAGGATTGTATTGTGCATAATGATCGAGTTACACACTAATGTAGCTATTAAACACACGTATTGGTGTGCTTTGTGAAAGTGCATCTTCATTTTGTGTTGTCTGGTAAGCTTTGGTGTAAGTTCTACATGTATTGGCTGTCATGAAATTTGAAGCAGGAAGTCGCTATTTTGTCAAGATGTTGTTTATTCTGTTCTCATAGACCTATTATTTCCATCGGATATTTCAAAGACATTTCAAAATCCTCAGGGCTAAACTTTCAGTTAACAATAAACCTTTTTTTAAGCAAGTTTACAAAGAGTATATCACGTCTCCCTCTCTGTCTCCACAGCTTCGGAAAAAAATAGCGAATCGCTAACTAAGAGGAAAAACATTGCTAAAAGTCTGCTCTTCCTGCTTCTTCCTATTTATTCATTTATTCATCTTGTTATGCGGTACAAATAAATCTCAGAGTTGTTACGTGGCATTACAGTGACACAGTGTTGTAGCTATATGCGTGCCACCCCTCTGGTGCTAATGCTACTGACTACGACACACTACACACTCACAGCTCAGTTCACTTCACTGTCAGACACCCGAAGAAGTCAGAAAGACATCCTTCCCCCTGAAATTCATCCATCCATCCATCCATTTTCGTCCGCTTATCCGGGGCCGGGTCGCAGTGGCAGTGGGCTAAGCAGGGCCCCCCAGGCTTCCTTCTCCCCAGCCACACTCTCTAGTTCCTCCTGGGGGATCCCGAGGCGTTCCCAGGACGATGCTAGCTAGGATAAGTTGCTAGCTAGGATAAGATGCTAGCTAGGATAAGATGCTTGCTGGGATAAGATGCTAGCAAGGATACAATGCTAGCTAGGATAAGATGCTAGCTAGGATAAGTTGCTAGCTAGGATAAGATGCTTGCTGGGATAAGATGCTAGCAAGGATACAATGCTAGCTAGGATAAGATGCTGGCTGGGATAAGATGCTAGCTAGGATAAGATGCAGGCTGGGATAAGTTGCTAGCTAGGATAAGATGCTAGCTAGGATAAGTTGCTAGCTAGGATAAGATGCTAGCTAGGATAAGATGCTTGCTGGGATAAGATGCTAGCTAGGATAAGATGCTAGCTAGGATAAGTTGCTAGCTAGGATAAGATGCTAGCTAGGATAAGATGCTAGCTAGGATAAGATGTTGGCTGGGATAAGATGCTAGCTAGGATAAGATGCTTGCTGGGATAAGATGCTAGCTAGGATAAGATGCTAGCTAGGATAAGATGCTAGCTAGGATAAGTTGCTAGCTAGGATAAGATGCTAGCTAGGATAAGATGCTTGCTGGGATAAGATGCTAGCAAGGATACAATGCTAGCTAGGATAAGATGCTAGCTAGACAACACACACACACACACACACACACACACACACCACACACACACACACACACACACACACACACATACACACACACACACACACAAATGGAAACTCGACAGTCTACTCATCCTGTGTCTTGCAGCGCTGAGAATAAGACATTCCTCGATGACAGTGCTCAAGTGTTGCACATCTTCTTTCTCTCCGCATCTGCTATCGCTTCAGCGGACACCTGACACGTCCACACCACCCCCCCCACCACCCACCCCCCACCCACCCCCACCCACCCCCCACCCACCACCCACCCCCCACCCACCACCCCAACTGACTTCCACTGTCCAACGGCGGACGCTCAAACGTGATTTATGGGCAACGCCGAGCCTACTTCAACCACATCTGCCCATTCTCTCTTCTAAGCACCAATTTGGAGGACTTATTGGACGTGGCTTACAGCACCGCAGCGCAATTTGTCATGCGATTTATCGTCACCGACAAAAGCTTCCAGTGCGATACCGAGGTGTCTTTCTTCCCCCTTCTTCATGAACCCACACCTAATAAGGAGCCGGGGGAGCGGCTAGTTGAGATCAACTACGAGCGGCCGCCTCTCTATTTTTCACCAGGTATTTGGTGCAAACTGGGATCTCCTCCTCGTTGCCCCGTCCCCGGGTCCTCCTGCCTGGCAAAAACGTCCTATTTGTCACCGGGAGGACTGCTGGGGGAGGCCTGGCCTGGAGCTCGGCTGCTGTTCATGCGGGTCGGGTGGGAAGAAGCAAGGGAACGGACCGATCGGGTTTGCGCGCTCTCGTCCGTCCGTCCGTCTTGTGGGGCCCCCTATAGATTTCTGTGTGGACACTGCTATGCAATGCCCTTCCATTTATTGTACATACTGTACATTACATTGCATTACATTGCATACGTCCCTTGCGAGGCCACAGCAGGTAGCTGGAGGGAACAGCATGCCTGGCCATGGTGTCTGCCTCAGCATAACACCTTTCTGCTGAGTGCTGCTGTTGTATATATATATGTGAAAGACCGTGAGACAGTGCAGGCTAAAAATAATATACCACTCATCAATAATTAAGAGAATAAGTGGTAAATTCAATGAGGCGTTTAATTTTCCTCGGCTTGTTTTGCCTTTCTACCTACGTAATTCTGCAACGGGATTATAGTGTGTGTGTTTGTGTGTGTGTGGCAGGGGGGGGCGCGGAGGGGGTGGGTGAGTTAATTTGCATGGTGCAGGATTTAATGCATCTACAATTAGCTATAAAACCCAGGGCAGAGAAATTGCTTTTTTTCCCCATCACCCCAGGAACACAGATATGATCTGTCCTCCGTCTGACAGATGAAACAGCGCCGGGAAAAAGCATTTATTTCCTGGATGCGACATTGAATTAGCCCTTCACATGTCGACGCATCTGGCGATAAGGTTACCTTTACCATAGACCTGTCTCTGTCTGTCTCTGTCTCTTTCTTGCGTCCAACCTCTGACCTCTCTGACCCCCCCCCCCCCCCCAACCCCCAACCCCCCCCTCCCCCCCTCCCCCCCCCCCCCCCCCCTCACCATGCAGGTCAAATCAAAATGTCAGGCGCAGGACAATGTGGTTCCTCTCTCTCTTGTCCTTCTCCTGACAGCCCGTCCAATGCCTGAGCCCCGATGGCTGAACGGGAGCAGGCCGTGCTCCAATTACATTCCACCCTTTGACCCCGCCCCCCCCCCATAGCCACCGCCACCACCACCACCAAGAGGTGTCTAGGGTGCCAGTGTCAAGGTTGTGGAACAAAGGAACAACACCTGAGCAAGAGCGGTGACCTCTGGGCGAGTCCGCTGTGCGTACACACAGACAGGGGTGTGTCTCCTCCGAAACCCAGTGCCCCTTGAGCAGGGCACGGGGGGGAACCGTACAAAACCAGCTGAGCATGAGGCAGCACACTGCACACCCCCCTTCCCCATCCCACAACCCCTAGGGAGGGGGGGGGGGGAAGCACGGGCGGCTTAGAGGTCCTGGCAGAGACTACTCATCTTTTATACATACAGATATAATCCAATGCTTCCCCTGACCTTGGGGTGCGCCCCTGTTGGGCCAACAGTGCACGCACACACATGCACACACACACACACACACACACACACACACACACACACACACACACACACACACACATACTGTACACAGAGCGTTCTATCGTTTAAAGCACATTGTTTATCTGACTTGATGCCCCCTGCTGTTTGTCCTAATCCTAGCCAGAGGACACTGTTCCTTCAGTTCTTTCTGTTGTAAAAAAGCCTGCAATTTATTCCCTTTGCTTCCCTGACAGACCGCCGTGCAGACAGCATTTTTTTTCCGATTTGGTCACAGAACAATGTCGTCTACGCATTGTGGGGCTTGGTCGCCCTGCCAAGGAGACCGTCTCATTACTGTCTATTCATTACTGTCTACTCCCGTTGTATCAGCGGGAATTGGAATGTTTTTTATTGTTGTTGTTGTTGTGTAAAATCACAGGGGTTTTGTGAATGGCAAATTAAGAGGCAGCAGTTATTTGTGTAAAAAATACATCATGTGGCAACTACAGCGACAACCGGGGGGACCAGCACGAGCCAAAATAAGAAATGGAGTCATAAAAGACTTCAACTGTCCCCATGAGCCTGCGTGTGATAAATGATGAGGATTTCTGGAGGACAAAACATCACGATGTCCGGTTGTTGGATTTCCAAGAAGTGTGTTGTATTGCACTAATAAATCAAATAGCAACCCTCTCCATCTATGTGGGTGGACTTATTTCATATACCTTTATGTCTTTTTTTTATATTTCTGGCCTAAGGATTGCCATTTTGAATGAAAAAAGTTTTATTCCATTGCTTTGACATTACTTTGTCGCCATGTTACCAAACCACAAGCATGCAGAAATATATGCGTGATTAAACAGGAATTGCATTTTCTAGGGACGCATTTAACCGTCACACCAGATCCTCTCCATATTGACGGATCGGTGTTTATTAAAAGTACTTTAAGTGCACATGTCAGCACTCGTGTGAAGTTCAACACGCGGTCTACTCTTAAGGGTACCATCGTCTCTCTATGTAAATTACTTTCACCTACTTAGTTAAAGCACTTGGCCCTGGTGCAGCGTGTTAATATTTAATATTTCAGCCTCACTAACATCTCCTCTCAGTACCGCAGGACGCACCCAAACACACAAACACAGAAGACGCCTAAAGCACATAAACCAACAACAGTACAGTGTGAAACACAACTTGCAACCAACAATGAAGTAGAAGCAGCTTAACTATAATGTATTGTTTATACAATTGTTTTTAAATAGTTTAGAAACTCTTCACTATCAGGCCTAGCTACTATTTTCCGTGAAACTAGTCATTCAAGTGACACATTTTGGCCAATGTACAAATCGCCAACACAAGCCACTAGCCATACTACTACTACTCTAGCCTCCTGGGGGATCCCGAGGCGTTCCCAGGCCAGACGAGATATATAATCCCTCCAGCGGGTTCTGGGTCTGCCCCGGGGTCTCCTCCCAGTTGGACGTGCCCGGAAAACCTCTAAGGGGAGGCGCCCGGGGGCATCCTAATCAGATGCCCGAACCACCTCAGCTGACTCCTTTCGATGCGGAGGAGCAGCGGCTCTACTCCGAGCTCCCTCCGGATGTCTGAGCTCCTCACCCTATCTCTAAGGCTGAGCCCAGCCACCCTGCGGAGGAAACTCATTTCGGCCGCTTGTATCCGCGATCTCATTCTTTCGGTCACTACCCAAAACTCGTGACCATAGGTGAGGGTTGGAACGTAGATGGACCAGTAAATCGAAAGCTTCGCCTTCCGGCTCAGCTCCCTCTTCACCACAACGGACCGGTACAGCGCCCGCATTACTGCAGACGCTGCACCAATCCGTCTGTCCATCTCCCGCTCCATTTTGCCCTCACTCGTGAACAAGACCCCGAGATACTTGAACTCCTTCGCTTGAGGCAGCAACTCATTCCCAACCCGGAGGGAACACTCCACCGTTTTCCGGCAGAGAACCATGGCCTCAGACTTGGAGGTGCTGACTCTCATCCCGACCGCTTCACACTCGGCTGCAAACCGCCCCAGTGCATGCTGGAGGTCACGGTCTGATGTAGCCAACAGAACCACATCATCTGCAAAGAGCAGAGATGCAATTCTGAGGTCCCCAAACCGGACACTCTCCTCACCTCGGCTGCGCCTTGAGATTCTGTCCATGAAGATCACGAACAGAACCGGTGACAAGGGGCAACCTTGGCGGAGTCCAACACCCACTGAGAACAGTGCTTGACTTTGTGCCGAGAATACGGACGCAGCTCGCACTTTGTTCATACAAGGACCGAATGGCACGTACCAACGGCCCCGGTACCCCATACTCCCGTAGTACCCCCCACAGGATTCCCCGGGGGACACGGTCATAGGCCTTCTCCAAGTCCACAAAGCACATGTAGACTGGATGGGCAAACTCCCATGCCCCCCCCAACAACCCTGCGAGGGTAAAGAGCTGGTCCACTGTTCCACGGCCGGGACGGAATCCGCATTGTTCCTCCTGAAGTCTTCAGACTCTGCCTCTTCCACAGAGGACGTACTGGTCGGATTCAGGAGCTCCTCAAAGTGTTCTTTCCACCGCCCGACAATATCCTCAGTCTGGGTCAGCAGTTCTCCTCCCCGACTGAGCACAGCCTGAGCCAAGCCCTGCTTTCCCTTCCTGAGTCGCCGGACAGTTTGCCAGAACTTCCTTGAGGCCAACCGAAAGTCCTGCTCCATGGCCTCCCCGAACTCCTCCCACACCCGGGTTTTTGCTTCAGCAACCGCTGAAGCTGCGGTCCTTTTGGCCTCCCGGTACCCGTCTGCTGTTTCAAGGAGACCCCTGGGCCAACCAGGCCCGAAAGGCCTCCTTCTTCAGCTCTGACGGCTTCCTTCACCGCTGGTGTCACCAACGGGTTCTTGGGTTTGCCGCCACGACAGGCACCAACAGCCTTTTGACCACAGCTCGCCGAGCTGCAGCCTCTACAATGGAAGGTCTCTGAACATGGCCCACTCAGGTTCCATGTCCCCAACCTCCCCCGGGATGCACGAGAAGTTCTTCCGGAGGTGGGAGTTAAAGACCCTACGGACAGGGGCTTCCACCAGACGTTCCCAGTTCACCCTCACTACACGTTTGGGTTTACCAGGTCTGTCTGGCAGCCTCCCGCGCCATCTGATCCAACTCACCACCAGGTGGTGATCAGTTGACAGCTCTGCTCCTCTCTTCACCCGAGTGTCCAAAACATGCGGCCGCAGATCTGCTGATACGATTACAAAGTCGATCAGCGACCTTTGGCCTAAGGTGGTCCGGTACCAGGTACACTTGTGGACCACCCTATGTTCGAACATGGTGTTTGTTATGGCCAGTCCATGACTAGCACAGAAGTCCAATAACCAAAACACCACTCTGGTTCAGATCGGGGCAGGCCGTTCATCCCAATCAACTCCCCTTCCAGGTTTCTCCATCATTGCCCATGTGTGCGTTGAAGGTCCCCCAGTAAGGAACTAGGTGGAGTCCCCGGATGGGAACCCTTTTCCAGGGATGTCACCCAAGGACTCCTAAGAAGGCCGGATACTCTGAGGCTGCTTTTTGGTGCGTACGGACACACAACAGTCAGAGCCTTCCCCCCAGCGACTTGCAGTCGCATGGAGGCGACCCTCTCGTTCACCGGAGAGAACTCCAACACAGCGGCGCTCAGCCGGGGACCGCCTGGCGCCTCACACCCTGGGCAACTCCGGAAAAGGAGAGGGTCCAGCCCCTCTCCAGGAGTTTGGTTCCAGAACCGGTGCTGTGCGTGGAGGTGAGCCCAACCATATCTAGTTGGTACCGCTCCACCTCCCGCACCAGCTCAGGCTCCTTCCCCGCCAGTGAGGTGACGTTCCACGTCCCTAGAACCAGTCGCCGATGCAGGGGATCCGCACACCCAGG
The DNA here is from genome assembly GCA_002895965.2 of Coryphaenoides rupestris. NCBI lineage: Eukaryota > Metazoa > Chordata > Actinopteri > Gadiformes > Macrouridae > Coryphaenoides > Coryphaenoides rupestris. The sequence continues at coordinate 379,938 of PIJE02000121.1, forward strand.
ACCCCGCTTTTGCCTACCGCCCGGTATACAATGCACCCCTGAAATATCTTTTCAAACAACCTTTCATTGCCTCTCTGGGGATTTAATAGAAATATTAAGAAATATCCCCTCTCACTATGTTTAGCAGTTAGCATTATTATTTTTTTTTTACAGTAATCTGTCTGCCAAGGATATTAAAAGAATGATGATGGTTGGCGGAAAGCTTTCAAAAGATTCTCTGCTCCATTTAAATTTGTCCCGTGCACACTCGTGAACAGCCAAATTCACCTGAATGCACAAACTGAATTCCCGCCCCCCCCCCCTTCCCCCAACACACACACACACATACACACACACACACACACAGGAAACTCTTGACAGTCTACTCATCCTGTGTCTTGCAGCGCTGAGAATAAGACATTCCTCGATGACAGTGCTCAAGTGTTGCACATCTTCTTTCTCTCCGCATCTGCTATCGCTTCAGCGGACACCTGACACGTCCACACCACCCCCCCACCACCCACCCCCACCCACCCACCCAACCCCACCAAACCCAACCCACCCAACCCACCCACCCAACTGACTTCCACTGTCCAACGGCGGACGCTCAAACGTGATTTATGGGCAACGCCGAGCCTACTTCAACCACATCTGCCCGTTCTCTCTTCTAAGCACCAATTTGGAGGACTTATTGGACGTGGCTTACAGCACCGCAGCGCAATTTGTCATGCGATTTATTGTCGCCGACAAAAGCTTCCAGTGCGATACCGAGGTGTCTTTCTTCCCCCTTCTTCATGAACCCACACCTAATAAGGAGCCGGGGGAGCGGCTAGTTGAGATCAACTACGAGCGGCCGCCTCTCTATTTTTCACCAGGTATTTGGTGCAAACTGGGATCTCCTCCTCGTTGCCCCGTCCCCGGGTCCTCCTGCCCGGCAAAAACGTCCTATTTGTCACCGGGAGGACTGCTGGGGGAGGCCTGGCCTGGAGCTCGGCTGCTGTTCATGCGGGTCGGGTGGGAAGAAGCAAGGGAACGGACCGATCGGGTTTGCGCGCTCTCGTCCGTCCGTCCGTCTTGTGGGCCCCCTATAGATTTCTGTGTGGACACTGCTATGCAATGCCCTTCCATTTATTGTACATACTGTACATTACATTGCATTACATTGCATACGTCCCTTGCGAGGCCACAGCAGGTAGCTGGAGGGAACAGCATGCCTGGCCATGGTGTCTGCCTTCAGCATCCTGGCAGAGACTACTCATCTTTTATACATACAGATATAATCCAATGCTTCCCCTGACCTTGGGGTGCGCCCCTGTTGGGCCAACAGTGCACGCACACACATGCACACACACACACACACACACACATACACACACACACACACACACACACACACACACACACATACTGTACACAGAGCGTTCTATCGTTTAAAGCACATTGTTTATCTGACTTGATGCCCCCTGCTGTTTGTCCTAATCCTAGCCAGAGGACACTGTTCCTTCAGTTCTTTCTGTTGTAAAAAAGCCTGCAATTTATTCCCTTTGCTTCCCTGACAGACCGCCGTGCAGACAGCATTTTTTTTCCGATTTGGTCACAGAACAATGTCGTCTACGCATTGTGGGGCTTGGTCGCCCTGCCAAGGAGACCGTCTCATTACTGTCTATTCATTACTGTCTACTCCCGTTGTATCAGCGGGAATTGGAATGTTTTTTATTGTTGTTGTTGTTGTGTAAAATCACAGGGGTTTTGTGAATGGCAAATTAAGAGGCAGCAGTTATTTGTGTAAAAAATACATCATGTGGCAACTACAGCGACAACCGGGGGGACCAGCACGAGCCAAAATAAGAAATGGAGTCATAAAAGACTTCAACTGTCCCCATGAGCCTGCGTGTGATAAATGATGAGGATTTCTGGAGGACAAAACATCACGATGTCCGGTTGTTGGATTTCCAAGAAGTGTGTTGTATTGCACTAATAAATCAAATAGCAACCCTCTCCATCTATGTGGGTGGACTTATTTCATATACCTTTATGTCTTTTTTTTATATTTCTGGCCTAAGGATTGCCATTTTGAATGAAAAAAGTTTTATTCCATTGCTTTGACATTACTTTGTCGCCATGTTACCAAACCACAAGCATGCAGAAATATATGCGTGATTAAACAGGAATTGCATTTTCTAGGGACGCATTTAACCGTCACACCAGATCCTCTCCATATTGACGGATCGGTGTTTATTAAAAGTACTTTAAGTGCACATGTCAGCACTCGTGTGAAGTTCAACACGCGGTCTACTCTTAAGGGTACCATCGTCTCTCTATGTAAATTACTTTCACCTACTTAGTTAAAGCACTTGGCCCTGGTGCAGCGTGTTAATATTTAATATTTCAGCCTCACTAACATCTCCTCTCAGTACCGCAGGACGCACCCAAACACACAAACACAGAAGACGCCTAAAGCACATAAACCAACAACAGTACAGTGTGAAACACAACTTGCAACCAACAATGAAGTAGAAGCAGCTTAACTATAATGTATTGTTTATACAATTGTTTTTAAATAGTTTAGAAACTCTTCACTATCAGGCCTAGCTACTATTTTCCGTGAAACTAGTCATTCAAGTGACACATTTTGGCCAATGTACAAATCGCCAACACAAGCCACTAGCCATACTACTACTATATATGTAACTAGCCGTACATGCTACTGCTACTATATAACTAGCCGTACATAAGATAAGATAAGATAGAACTTAATTATTGTGCCAGGTTGCATAGCAATACAGTACAATAAAACAATAGAGAAATCAACAGAAAAATAAAAATAAATTAACAGATTTACAAATGTACAGTCAAAATATACAAATATATAGGCAAGATAAGATATTCAAGGGTCCATAGGGTCCACGGGCCACGCCTTGCTTTAATTTCCAGCATCACTAGAACATCCACCTCCCAACCAGACTGCCCTGCTGCTGCCCCGCCTTGTTCCTCTGCACCCTCCAAGCACGGTGGCCCAGGCTCTCCATCCAGCTAATGTCATCAAAGGGACGGACAAAGAGAGACAGGTGAAGTCGCGTGGAAGAGTGATGGGATGTTAAAAGTGGAGCGGTGCGCTGCAGCTCACGTTTACATTTCAAAAGAATTGAGGATGAAATGAGCTGTGAACGCTTCCTTCTCTGAAATATCACTTCCACCGCCTCAAAATGTATGCTTTTTAAAACTATTTCCCCCTGGAAAGCAGTAAGACGATGTGATACTTCTAAACCTGTCAAACGGTGATGATATCAACTGTTTTTTTAAACAATGGTTCTCAGACTGGTCTCCACCAAAGTGAAGTTGGTTTATAAATATTTTGTTGCTTCAGTCTTTTGCTTCATTTGAATTTTAATATTTAGTTTTCCAAAAGGCAACTCCTTCTACAATGAATGTCACTGATACATCAGTTTTAGTTTTACTTTAATATTCTGAATTATATTTAAATATGAAGAGGGAATTGATTTAAAGTTATCTCCTGCATTAGCATTTGTTAACCTTGGGTTCATAGGTTTATGTTTTGCAGAATGCAATGTTTTTTTCTCATTTCTCATTTCCATGACAACCACAAGAAATGTACAGTTACACTTTAACTATGCAACTCTCTGACTGTCCGTCTTTAATATTTATATATTAAATATGTTTATTCTCCAGATGGCACTATATTCCTCCAGTTCCTAATGGGCCTGAATCAACATTAATTTGGGGCAGGCAATTTGCAGACAATTGTGGGTGTTAACAGGGTAAGTTAAGAAGCATGTTCGTGAGGTAAAAAACCCAGAAGAGTTCATTGAGATTTATAGATGTCATCGAACCGTGTCTGACGAAGAACGTATCCGTGGCTTCTAAAGCAGCTCATAGCCAATCCATCGCATGCATAGCCTTTGGGTTTGTGTTGGCGGACATACAGAGTTGTATATATAAAGCCCTGCGTCTTACAAGTTACAAACAACCTCAGTAGCCTATAGCAGACCTCTCCCTCCTATAGCGTGGTCATAGAAATTGTATTATTAGCCTACTGTGAGTCTCTACTCCACCTATCCAGCATTTAGTATTTCACTGTGTTTTTACAGTTTACACCGTAGTCCTACACTTCCCTGCCATTAATTCCTTACCTAAGCAAGTGGGTGATGGTTCGTAATTACACAGCAAGTCAATCGAACTCCAGGTGAACTCAACATAGACAACACTATGACATGAATCCAATATTCACACGGAAACCAGAAGTCATTCAAGGTTGCTGACTTTATTTGCATTAATGTGCCGATCTGATATTCATTATTAATGTGGTTGCAAAGCAAGGCACACAATTGTTATTCTTTGCCTGCTTACTAGTCATATTATTTGTTGTTTTCTTCCACCAGGGATCAACACCAAACTAATGGCAAAAAGTCACCCATATATCAGTTCAGTGCACTTGCATTTTTATGGTGAATATATGTACTTTTTTAAAGTGCCTTTGGAATATTATTATTATTATTATTATTGTTGTTGTTGTTGTTGTTGTTGTTGTTGTTGTTGTTGTTGTTGTTATTATGGAAAGTGAATGTGGCAAAATAAGGAAATCAACTACTCTAAACATCTTGGAGTCAAATTTGGCACAGATGGAAATTTGAAGTCAGCAGGTCTCCAACAGGTTTGCTCCTGCTTTAACCACTTAAGGTGCTGTGAATCACAGTCAAACCTAAACCCACTGCCCCCCGTTTGACAAACATTTCTGAAACTTGGTATCTGGGCGTCATTCAGCATGGTGCAGCTTTTGCCGGCTCTGGCCTCCTGTGGTCCTTGTGCAAGAAATAAGCTGGAGTGCATTTGCTGACACCTAATGACCCTTTTCACAGATCGACAGTAGCAGGGTAAAGTAACTGTTCCTGTTACTCCCTGCTCTACTACTCTGCTGTGTTTAGAGGTTGAGAGTGAGGTTACCGACTGTGCATCCAGGGTTTGCTGGTGGTTTGTAGACACAGGCAGCACTGTGCTTGTATTAAACACTTGTGTTTGAGTTAATGTCTGAATACCTAAAACAAATCAGATTTTATTTGTTTTATTATTAATAGTATAATACATAAAACAGTATGGCATACAAAGAGTCCATTATGTCGTAATTATAATAGAAACATAACATATTAATAAATAATAAAAATGAATAAATAAATAAAACCCTGTTGAGTCCTCTGTACACATCCATTAGGCTCAGCAGCAACTTATTTCAGCAATGAAGAAACAGTACCGAATGTTTCAAGGTAATCACAACCGCAGTATGGCTGTAACTGTCAATCACAAGTCATGATCCATTTTGTGACCTCGAGTTGCTTTTGTTTACTTTGAATGAACAATTTGTTCTGTATTTTTTTAATGTTGTGTTGTCGTTGTTTTGCTTTTCCGGGTTTCCAAGAGCAACACTTTGCTGAGATTGGCTTAAAGTGCAGATCCCGAGGAAGTTGTACAGTTCAAACATAATTTTTTCATTATTAGGGACAATTTTGTCATTTCTTATATATCCAAAAATACAGCCATTTTGGTTGGCATTGCAAGCATCCTATATTTTGTCACAAAATCTACATGTTGAAAAACGTGTACTTTGCAGCCATTCGTCGGCTCAAAGCAGATTTACATCCAATCCTGTCACATCCATCAATTGAAATTCAGTCGCTTTTTTTCCAACATCAACCATGAGGAAATAATTGGTATTTGTAGGAATCACAGACGTCCCTTTGTAGTGATTAGCATGAAGGTGTACGCCAGAGATGGAAGACAACAGAGCAACTGTTATGGCTTCCCATAATTTACAGAGTCTTTTGCCGGTAATTACTGATTGTGGATACAAGATAATCAATGCGCTTGAAAGCTTCAATCTTCTTTTCAAAAGGCCTAAATATCTTATGTTGCTACATTAGATAGAATAAACACATTTTTCCAGTGACAGTTTGTCAGTATTAATGTGTAAGCGCCTATTCGTACACAGACACACACACACACTATCAGTTACCGCCAGGGTGGATGTGAAAAACGGCTGACACAGGAAGACTGCGTCTGCGTTCGACAGTGACGGACGGAGTGGGGGTGGCGGTGGGTGGCAGCAAGTCAAACCCACAGACTTGTGATCAAGGAAACCAGTTCTTATGTGATCGGAGACAGAGATGATTACATTTTGTGGTTTCACTCTGCCTTCAGAGCATTAGTATCGCAAAAAGTACCGTTGTCACATTCTCGGAGCAACCAACAGAAAAGGCAGAAACATAAGACGTTGATGCCAGACTCCCTTCATCACCGGCGACACCCCCCCCACCCCCCATCCCATCCCCTCCCCTCCTATCCCCCCGGACCATGACCGATGACTCGCCCCCCGCCAGTGTCATTTAGCATCTAACCGTCTTGAGTGACACAATCACAAAGCAATCAATTAAGAGCGCCGCCATGGAATATTCCGGAGGCTTCTGGGATTCGTCAAGCTAATTTTTGAGGCTAGCAAAGTACAGCGGGCGGAGGGCCGGCCATGTAACACGGATGTGATGTATTCCAATCAACGTTCTTTACGCACACGACTGGCCAAGCGCGTCGTAGGCCGACCGATTTTTTTCTGTGAACGCCACAAGCTTAACCGTGCGTTTTTGTCGGATGAGAGGAGACATCTTTAAAAATAACGGCTTTTGCCCTCCCCTCCCTTCCAATCCTTCCCAGAGTTCAGCGCTCCTAACCGTACACCGAGTCACACACTGGTACCTCAGAGAGGGCCCCCCCGACGATGGTGTCTGGCCACCGCTGATCCTTTTGCAGTCTTCTCGGTGAAGCGCGGCAGTTTTAATTGGTGAAGCAAAGCCCTGGCGCTTCAGTTCACCCCCTATTAGCCAATGGCGTGGCGAGGACAGGCGGCAGATCCCCCCTAATTGGGCCAGTGGACTGTCATGTTCCTGCTGTGGTTTGGTCTGTCAAAATAAAAAGTAGTTGTAAATAGTGATGAGGCTGGGGTTGTGGTTGGGGTTGTGGTGTGGGTTTGTGTCGGGGTCAGGGTTGGGGTTGGGCGGAGCAGGGCCCCACGGCGAGGTCTCCCGCTGCTCCCGCCTTTTAAATATGAGCGTGTCGATACCGCCGTGACGCACGCTGCTACATATCCCCCCTCTGGCGTGATTTTTTTTTTCCCCGGGCCGAATCGATTCAGTCTCTGTTTATCTCATTAGCTTGTAGCATGTAATCAATCACACAAGGGCATTTGATGCAGGCCTCCTATGGCACGGCATAGTAAAGCTGAGCGCTGCCTCCTCGTGCTGTATATGGTTCCTATGGTTATCCTTGGTAATACGGCGTCTAAGGGAAGGGAGACTGCTTGGCGTGCGTTCAGATGACCCCCGTTTTCAATACTGTTAAGTGATGTGCTGTGGGCACAGGCTGAGCACAGCCCAGACGTGTGCATGCACAGCGTAGACAGACATGCGTTAAACGGGCATCGGCGTGCGCGCAACGGGACGCCGTCAGGGTCAGTTGGCGTTGGCGTTCGATAAGCCGCAGTTGTTTCCTTTCCTCTATAAATCCCAGCCGTAGCAGCGCATGCTAACGTCTTAAGAGCCGTGCACGGAGCAAACCTGTAATCACCTTGTTGGGCAACTGGTGTTATATGTCGGATGAAAATGATGAGGGCATTACCGCAGTGGAGATCCCATACACACACATACACACACACACACACTCACACTCACACACCGTTGCATTGGAACAACACACAGTCATCAACCTCTCACAGATACCTAGGTTTTAATTGATAAAAAAAAACAACCACTTTGGAAAGAGCGGACACTAAGCAAACAGAGGACATAAACACAATGTCCTCTATCAGACATTACATTTATTATATATATATATATACATTTAAGATATTACATACCGATACTATGAAATCTTTTATGTATTGCTATGTTGTTCAGTTGATGTCCTTGGAAGGACACACCGATAGGCTGTAACATAAATAATTAGTGAACATAAACAACAAATTGAAGAACATATTGCTACCTTTTCTTTGGTTTGTTTTTTCTGTACGTTGAACGAGATATGTTTTAGTTTCTAATGCTTGCCAGGCCGTGACGATGTGGATGGTGCACTGCAAAAATCCAATCAGCCTTGATGAATATGTTCTTTGAGAGCATACTGCAGTGCTCACTACAAGTATATATGTGTGTGTGTATGTGTGTGTATGACGTGTGTGTGTGTGTGTGTGTGTGTGTATGACGTGTGTGTGTGTGTGTGTGTGTAATTAATTTTGCATTACCTCACGAGGCGCATTGTACAGTAAGGCAGATATGTTTGAGAGTGGTGGCAATGTTGAGAGAAGCCTATAGTGCTTGTATTACCACTGTTAATGTATTCAGACTAAACAAACTGGCTATTTCTAATACGATGCTTTGGTTCACTTGTAGAGTGAGGATGTTGTACAAAAATACCAAAAACCCATAAATAACGGCCTGCATATAGAGTGCTAACACAGGGGCCAACATGCTCCTTTCACAGCTATATCTTAACTACTAATACACCTGCTTGCACACGCTGTACACACTAACAGGTACGCCTCGTATTGCTCTTGACGTTAAATCAATGTTGGGAATGAGTCGGACGCTTCCTTTCCGACCACGCACATTAGTTTTTTCGAAGAGCAGCACACACACACACACACACACACACACACACACACACACACGCACGCACATGCGTTCTCCTGAGTTTCTTGGCTGATTGCATCTCTTTTCGTATATATAGCCTAGCCTAGGATGGTAGTATAGGCCTGGGCAAAGCCGTAAAGGCAGGGCTGGTGCTTTGACAATTTAATGGCGTATTAAACAAACATCGCGGCACGGTATGAGAGAAATGGGGCCGATCTCCTACCTACGCCGGTGTGTGTGTGTGTGCACGACGTGCGATGGGAAGATATCGTGAACATAATTGGGAGCTGCTTTTAACAACCAGCAAAACCAGCACCTCACTGCGGCGCACCCTGGCGTTCTGAAATTCCAAAATTGCAGCAATGCGGAAGTTTCCACAGCTGCTCATCAGGATGTGACTTCCTCGTAGTAATTGCCGCCGTCGCCAATCGTCAATCACTCAATCACTTCCCCCATCATTTACGCCATTAAAAGGTGTTAAGTATTTTAAAAGGGCTCGATAACACAACCAAGAGTTGTTGGGGTAGAGAGTTTTATTGTTTTATTTTTGTTGTATTGTCCCCACTGCCCACGTGTGACGCTTTGCTATTTTTATTTGTGTGAAACTGAACTTGAGGAAGACGCATGACTCATCAGCATGTCCCGGAGAACGGGCTCTGGCTGTGTAATGCTCACTGTTTATCCATCTTCAAGATTCAAGAACTTTATTTGTCACGGACACATACAGGTGGCGATGCCGAGCAGAATGTGCAAAGAGAATCAGAATATTTACAATATTTACAGTAAAAACCAGCAGGAATGAGAAATATGAAAAAAAAAATATAAAAGGCAGGATAAAAATGTAAAAAATATATTCAGACTGTACACACTGTCACAGCAGCGGCCTCTACATTACCTTAAGTAACTCCAGAATTGCCAAAGTCAGACTTTCTCTCTCTCTCTCTCTCTCTCTCTCTCTCTCTCTCTCTCTCTCTCTCTCTGTCTCTCTCTCTCTCTCTCTCTCTCTGCCAATCCCATTTCATACTTAACATGGATGATTTCAGCCTGGCAGAAAATGAGTTCAGTGCATTCAGTGCCCATGGATAAAAGAGAAAAATACTGTCAGGGTCTTAATAGTGTGTTTCGAGGGGTAGATTACTCATAAATCAAATCCGTCTCAGCAGAAAAAAAAATAAGCAAAATTCAGAAAATTGATGCTATAGCATGCTAATGTCAACACTGCCGATACACTCGCAGATCAATCAATCACGCTACATGTGTGTCTGAGAGAGAGAGAGAGTGAGAGAGAGAGAGAGAGATAGAGAGCAAGAGAGAGAGAGAGAGAGAGAGAGAGAGATAGAGAGCAAGAGAGAGAGAGAGAGAGAGAGAGAGAGAGATAGAGAGCAAGAGAGAGAGAGAGAGAGAGAGAGAGAGAGAGAGAGAGAGACTCTGTCACTGTATCCTACAGCAAATTAATTTGGATCCTGATACTCCGAATGTCAACCTGTGTGTCATTCTGAGCCACTGACCTCACTTTCCACTGACCTTCATCAATAGCATGTTGTTTCTTTTATAGCATTCAGTCTGTTGTAAACTATACCATACATTTCTATATCCTGGAAGGTATGCCTTCATCACAACCAGAAATCCCACACTGAAATGAACAGTAAGGTGAGTGGAATATCATCATCATCATGATCATTTATTTTAATTAAATCCTCAGAAAACACATTGATGGAGAACCCTAATTTTCAATGGTGTCACAGTACAAAAGCAAACACAAACTCAACTAGAAGCAAACAGCAATAAAAGACAAATACATGCCTACATTAATAAAACAAATACAATAAGTAGTATTTTGGTGAATTTACACACAATGTATCTTTGTTGTGCCGAGAGCGACCCTTGCCAGAGTAGTGTCACGGTGATCCCTAACGAGGTAACCATGTTGTCTTTGAGATATCGCCGGCTTCCTATCTGAGTCTCGACACCAAGTGCGTCTTTTTCCAGAATACGGTGTGGATGGACTCTGAGTTCCCGCTAAAAGCCGAGGGATTTAGGGGCAAAGCCCATCTGATTGTCTCTGGAGTGTAATTGAGAGAGAGAGAGAGAGAGAGAGAGAGAAAGCGAGCGTGTTCTTCTGAAAACCGTGAGCAAGGTCTTATTGTTGTCCTGTGCATTTGCCATTAGCTGTGCTTAATCTTTGAGCAATTACAACCGTGGTCTCTCAGAGAGATGGCATTTCGAAGCAAATACTGGTAGAATACACTCTATCCAGCGCAGAAGCATTTCCCACACTGTAAAAATATGTATTTTGCATTAGACTCGCAATACTTTCTTTAGGCTTTCTTGCAGAGGATTTCAGCACCCATTCAACTGGATAGCTCCAATGTTGTAGCGCTAACAAGATAACATTTAGATTCATTAACAACATTCTTGCAAACTTGAGGAAGTTTGTACACTAATTTGCTTTCCAAAATAAATGTCAAACATATAATGATCTGGAGCAAACAAATCAATGCCACACTGGAGGTTGCCAAGCAATATATATTTATAGGCAGAATCATGTATAAAATATTGACATTTTCAGTTTTTTGCTACATGACTTGGAATGAAATTGCAGTGTTTGCAGATTTACATTTATATTATATTTAAGTCAGCGAACAGTCAAAATCGTTTGTTCTGTAACCGCAATGCCACGGATTCCTTTGTTTCTGCCTGACGATCACATTGTGAACAACATGGCTTCCTTCACAAGATAGCGCTCTGGAGTTCCACACTGTTCATCAACATGAGGCAAATAGTCGACTGAAGGAGCTGCAATTGTTTGTGTACGATGTAACTTTCTGAAAGTCCGCCTCAGGGTCGGATTTCGCCGAGAGATCCAAGAGCAATTTACGCGGAATAGACCCATCTATCCCATCTTAGCTTGAAAGCGATTGCGCTGCACCTCCACGGAGCCATTGCAGCTATGATGGGAGAGGCAACAGAGCTCTGGGGAAATGCATGTGTCTCCATTCCAGGCTTCAATGCCTTTTCACTACAGCAAAGAGTGTCTTGGAGCCTATAGTGGCACAGGAAAGTAAAGTATTTAGTGTGAATGTATGGTCGTGCAGTTTGGACAATCCCCTCTGGTGTTGATATAATGTGTGTGTGTTGTGTGTGTTGTGTATGGTATGATCATCACAGCGTCCTGCCCCACCCCCCCCACCCCCTGCTGTGAGGCAGTGCGCTGAAGTCGCCTCCCACGTGAGGTGAAGTCTTGAATGTCAACACCCATCAACAACCATAACCCCCCCCCCCCCCCCCCCCCCCCCGCTTTCTCCTGACACCCCCCTCCTCCCCTCCTCCCCTCCCCCCACCTCCCACTGAAGACACTCGGCTGTGCCTAGATTATAGCCGTAAGCAATTTTCTTCTTCTATGAGAACGGGAAAATTGCGCGAGAGAGTGAGAGAGAGAGAGAGAGAGAGAGAGAGAGAAGAGAGAGAAGAGAGAGAGAGATTGGACGAGAGCCATAGGGATTGTGGTGACGGTGGTTATCCACACTCGCTATATGTGACTGCGTAGACACTTGTATGGCTCGGAGCTTACAAGCATCGCGGTGTCGTCTAATCTGCAGCAGACACTCTGACAGTCCTGATAGATGTTGACATGACTTAGAGCACATCGGCAGCTGTCCTATTTAGAAGTGTGTCCGCACGCGCGTGCACACACACACACACACACACACACACACACACACACACACACACACACACACACACACACACACACAAGCACACACACACGCACGCACATTTATAAATACACGCACAACCCCACACACGTGGACAAAACCACGTACAAAACAATAGCCACACACACACACACACACACACACACACACACACACACACACACACACACACACACACACACACACACACACACACACAGGCATCGTGTAGCCCCCGCTAGCTGCTGTGATTGCTTCATTTGCGCTAATGTCTCCGGTCTCAGCGAGCGTATCGGAGACACGCTGGAAGGCAGCGGGTTGACGAGGAGATTCAACCCCCCCCACAACCCCTACTCCCCCACCCCCTACACCCCCACCCCCACCCCTACACCCCCCCCACCCCCACCCCCCACCCCCAACCCTACTACCCCAACCCTACACCCCCAACCCCTACTCCCCCTGGAAGAACCCTAACCCTAACCCTAACCCTAACCCTAACCCTAACCCTAACCCCTAACCCCTAACCCCTAACCCCTAACCCCTAACCCTAACCCCACCCCCACCCCCCCACACCCTACCCCTAACCCCTAACCCCTAACCCTAACCCACCCCTAACCCTAACCCTAACCCTAACCCTAACCCCCCCTAACCCTACCCCTAACCCCACCCTAACCCCAACCCCACCCACCCCCCACCCCTAACCCCAACCCCACCCCCACCCCTACCCCCACCCCTAACCCCACCCCAACCCCTACTCCCACCCCACCCCACCCCTACACCCCCAACCCCTACTCCCACCCCCCACACCCCCACCCCTACTCCCCCCACCCCTACTCCCACCCCAACCCCTACTCCCACCCCCCCACCCCTACCCCACCCCTACTCCCACCCCAACCCCTACCCCACCCCCACCCCTACTCCCACCCCTACTCCCACCCCAACCCCTACTCCCACCCCAACCCCCCCACACCCCCCCCCCCCCTACTCCCACCCACCCCTACTCACCCCTACCCCTCACCCCTACTCCCACCCTACCCCCTACCACCCTACACCCTACACCCCACCCCTACTCCCCCCCTACTCCCCAACCCCTACTCCCCACCCCCCCCCCCTACACCCCCAACCCCAACCCCTACACCCCCACCCCACTCCCCCAACCCCTACACCCCCAACCCCTACCCCAAGAAAGGAACGCTCGGAGCACATTTATTCAAATGCCTGGGGCGGGGTGGGGGGTGTTAACGGACAGCCGGACAGTGCCCAGCGGAGTGTAAACCATGCAGGCCCCACAGAGGAGCCGCAGGAGCCCACCGAGGAGCCTCTGCCGGGCGCTGAAGCGACTTTGCTTGTGGGCTCTTCATTAAAACCTAGGGTGTGGCACACAGCGGGGGAGGCAGGGGGAGGGGGGGAGGGGGGGGGAGGGGGCAGGGGAAGGGAGGAGGGGGGCGAGAGGGGTGGGGGGCTCTGGGGAAGCTTTCCTTTTTCAGATTCTTTTAGAACCGCTATTGGTTGGGCTGCTGTATCCCCGTGACTGTAATGCTCATTTTCGTCTGGACTCTGGACATCTTAGTAGCCATAGTTCAAAGCAGTGTCACGTGGGTGGGATGGAAGTCCCCCAACATTGAGGTGCCTATTTCCTATTAATAGCATGAATATCTTATGAACATATTCTCAGAGATGTCTGGCTTTTTTCGGCCCAGCGTGACTCATGTCTGAGGAAGTAAACTGCAACCCACGTTTAATTTTCAAATTTTTTTTGGTATGTGATTCATTTTGTATTTTTAGTTCCTGTGTCTTTTGTATATATTGCGTATATTTGAAGACATCATGATTAACCTCATAATCTTTCAGTTTCTGTTTTTTTTTCTACCATTGATAGAATGATGTGACAATGGTAAGAATTTGCATCACACTCCTGACAGCATGTAATCCATGGTGGCAGCAATGACAGCATATGAATAATGCATGCGTCTGTGGCCGGTTCTGGCTACTATGGATGTATTCTGGGAAACATTACAGTAACTCCAATACACGGTCACCCTGTGTTGTGCACTCATTTGCGCTGCCTCGCTGACTTAATGAGACACGTGTGCTTGTGTGTCTCTTGTAATACGGTATTTCTGAGTGCAGCCTTTCTCAAACCGTTTCAGGCCAGGGCCCCTAGAGCATGACCCACTGCCTCTGGGGCCCGCTGCGACCTACATAAATAAGACGGATTATATACACAACTAGAATCGCCAAATTGCCATTAATGCCAAAAATGATGTTTTCAAACAGCGATAGTGAGTGATGTGATTTGTTGACAGCAAATTCTGGTCTGATGGGTCACTGAATATTTGATATGAAGTGTGGGTTTTAACATTCAATAATATGATATATGCTATAATAAGAATAATAATAATCACCATCATCATCATCATCATCATCATCATCATCATCATCATCATCATCATCATCATCATAATACAACTATCTTTATGTGCTATATGATATGATATTGGTATTTTTCTGGTCCCCAATCCAAATGCAGTCTCAGTGCATATTCTAAAAATCAGTTTAGAACAGTTTGTTTTACGGCTCTATTCTAATATAAAGCGGTATATGGTCTGTTAATGGTCTGCGGCAAATATGTGGACACATCTGCACACACTGACACATTTACCCCATAAGCACTTTGCCTATTGCACGCCAATGGGAGGGAGGGAGGGGGGAGGGAGGGTGGGGTGGGGGGGGAGCCAAGGCAACCAAGACACACAGAGGGTAAAATGACAAGCCGTCCCCTTCCATAAGCGAGATCCGGACGCTATTTGCTGACACTGCCCAACTGCGCGGCGGCAGCGGCGGCTAAAAATATATATACACGCGGACAGAGAGCAGTGCTAGCGTACAAGCGCTACGGCAGCATGCTAACGGCCGCGTGAGAAACAGCTGGGAACACGGTCTCCAGCGAACATTAGCCGACAGACCAAATAACTGACACCAGGTGCTGCTGCCAGCTCCGATGCGCGCCGCGCTTCGGAACAGCATGTATATTTATAAAGCGGCGGAGAGGAACGCCGAAAAGACACAGGAAGGACTGTATGGTAAATGGTAAAAAGTATGGAGATAATATATGGAGATTGTTTAGCTTGTTGTCGTTGTTGTATTTGACCGAGCCTCGTGGCTCTTAGTGCGAAGGGAAAACTGTGGAACGTTACACCTAATACTACAATCACACTGACTCTGGGGACTTGTTTACGGTCTTACGGCGGTAATAGCATTATATACCGTTTAATTAATTTACAATACAATCGAATTAAACAGAATCAATTCAGGTCATGTTTACAGCGACAGGGCTGGACTGTCAGTTGTTCAAATGAATTTCTATTTTATACGTTTTTTTTATATTATTATGAAGTATTATTTATTCATTGATTCATTTTTTGACATGGTGAGAGTCAGCACGTTGGTGCCGTCTGAGTGATGTGGTGCTGGGCGTTGTGTGGTGGGCGGTACGGAGGGCGGAGGAGTCAGGACTTCCAAGACGGGGCCTGGGCATGATGTGTCCTGACACATGGGCAAGGTTTTGGGATCGGTGCCCAGACCTTGGGCACGGTCAGACGGATTGAGCAGCATTTTCCAATGACACAGCTAGAGGACTCGCGAGGAGTTAATGGCTTTACAGTTTATTACACTGAATGGTCGTTCCAACGTGATTTACGCAACGTTCCATTAGAATTACACTTTTTTTCTTTTAGGCTTTAACTCACCAAAGACACACACACACACAAATGGCCGCACACACACACACACACACACACACACATCTGGGTGTAGGACGTTATTTCAACCGCTAATTAACCATTGATTTTTGTATAGCCTCAAAAACTGCCGCACGGAAAAAACACAATTAAACATACATCCCGGTGCTGAAATATTAATGGCCTCACACATTGCGAATTAATTCACCGTCCTGGGGTCTGTCTTTGTGGAACGGCGGGTAGTAGTTAGAAACCATCGAGGATGAGACAGTTGCCACTATATGTTGTGTCTACAGCCTGAGGATGAGGGGCAGGGCTATGGATGGCTTACTATAGCCTCGTCAACCTGTCTGGGGCCAGATCAAAGCCCTATAGTACTACGGGGAAGTCGGGGGGTTTCTGCGGTAGCTTGTCAGAAACCCCTTTTTAACTTCAACTCCCAGCCCTTACATTTTCTCAAACTAGACGATGCCCTCATATTTTTTCTGTCCTCTTTGAAGGTATTTTTTCCGGGTCTGGGGTAAGGGGAGAGGTGTTCCCCATGAAAGCCCTTGTCTCCATTGGGCACACCGCTAGACCTTAAAGCCTGGAAAGAACCACAAACCATGACATTTCTAATCCCCCTTTCTCCCCTGTAACCACCCTAATTCATTCAACGCATTGATCAAACCGAGCAGCCTTCTCAGATTTACATTTCAATTCGCCTCATGTCTGGGGGGACGCTTGCGTTATTTATACGTGAACCCGACGAGCCGATTGAATTTGCTTCATGACCTGTTCGGGTGCACAAAGTCACCAGGATACAAATCTTGGTTGAAAACGCCATCCTTCAGCCCAGGGACGACCAGGCAGGCACCGGGAGTAATGTATTCCCCCATGTGGTTGAGCCATCTCAGCCGCGCACCACCGCTCATCGTGCGAGGATTATCACCCGGTGGCTTTCATCACCGCTCTCCCGGGTATCGGCCCCCCAACCCACCCCCCCCCCCCCCCCGCGACAAACTCTCGCCGGCTCCCTGCGCCAATTCAACGCTGTCCACCACTTTCTTGTTTCATCTTGCATCCCTCCAACGCACACACACATACACGCATATACACATACACACGCAGGCAGGAACACGTACAAGTACACGCACACACTGACAAAGATGGCAATCTGTCTCTCCTCCCCCGCCACCATCACCACCACCGTTTACAACGTTCCGCAAGCCTGATCAGCATGGAAATTGGCTCATCTCTAGTCAAGCCCGCGTGCACGCTTTCAAGTGTCCCTTCAGATCTTTATCTGCACCCGATCATGTCACGCATGCACTGAAGACACACACACACACACACACACACACACACAGACGCACACACACACACACAGACACACACACACACACACACAGAAACAGACGGAAC
>PIJE02000121.1:405385-422885 GCA_002895965.2 Coryphaenoides rupestris
AAGATGGAAGCGTTCTATCAGCATCACTCCAGCCATAGTCCCTGTGAACACTGCTAGCTTTATCATTCATTCAAGAACGAAAGAAATACCCACAACGCCAGTGAGTACAACCCAGGTTCGGTCACATTTATGTCCCAGTCATCTTATCACACGGCAGCAGGCCAGCTTGCGCTGTACAGTGTAACCCTGTGGCTTCCTAAACAAAGAGCCAGGGGCCATAAAACTAACCTGCTGTGGAGAGATTGACACAGCGGTGAGATCTGATGGTCGTGACGACGTTAAGATGATGCATGGACAGGTGGCCGCCCCAATAATAGCCTTCTTGATGGCCGCCCTGTGCCTTTGGCCTTGGGCTGTGTCATTACCAGGAAGTCACCGCATTGCCAGATGACCTCCATGGGTACTTCGCAGGCACTGATAGAGATGCACAAGGCTAGCTGACAGGAGTATCTCATAGTGAATGACTGCATAAGTATTTTTACATTAAACCCTCGACGGGAAATGATCAAAAGGCGGTCGTGTGTGTGTCTTTTTTGGCCGAGCAGAGCGCTTTCAAAAGTTGAGAATAGTTGAACTATTTGAGGAATGCACGTGACGTGGGCTGCTTTTTATCAGCTGACTAATCCTGATGAAGACTGTCGAGTTCGCTTAATAATGCGCGTGAGACAGACTGTGTACTAACGTTGACATCTTTATTTTCCGCCACGCACTTCCCGTTTAAATATCCCCGCCCACCCCACATCACCCACCTCATCCTAATTGGTCCCCAGCCTACCAACATAGGGGTTTCCTATTGGCCTAAACCTAAATTATCAATCAACTGTTGTGAGTATACCACCATCCACACTTCCCTTTTAAGCATAACAAAAGAATAAACTGTTTGTTATCCATTCGACCATTTCGAACCCTGTAAGGAAAACAATGTTAGGCACTTTAGTTCAGCATTGGAACTTGTATTAAATGGTGCATTAATTAAACAAACTGCTGTAACATACCCGTGTTTTAACTACACCCATTAGCTTCAACTAAGCTTTCACATAACCAGGACACCATAACACAACAATAAAAGATTTATTTCACTTCATTTCAGTTCACAAGTTAAGCCTATTGGGCTTAATGACGGCTCTCCCAGACCTAGTTCTGAGAGTGGGAGTCTCTGCAGGTGAGACTGGAGGTGTCACGGCAGGTGACGGGGGAGCCTGCTCTGACATGTGCTGCTGTGGTGGAGTCCTCTCTTGTATAGGCGTCTGTAGAGGTATCAGATGCAGGCGGTTGCGTCTCACCACCCCCTGAGGTAAATCCACCAAATAAGACCTCGGAGTAAAGTGGTTCTGGATCACAGTTGATCATACCCGTTCTCCTGGTGACAAGTTACTGAGCATTTTTGCACGGTGACGCCTGTTGTAGTATGCAGCATCTGACATCCTCTTCTCCTTTTCCTTCTGAGCCAGTGCGCTGCTGTCAGGCAGTGTAGGGTCCAGATGAGAGGGAACAGTTGGCACCGTGGTGCGTAAACGTCGGCCCATGAGAAGCTGAGCCGGGCTGTATCCATTCTGAAGAGGAGTGGCTCTATAAGCGAGTAGAGCCAGGTAGGGGTCATCTGCCTTTTTTAGAAGATTTTTCACCGTCTGGACCGCCCGTTCTGCTTCGCCGTTACTTTGCGGGAACCTCGGGCTGCTGGTGACATGTCTGAATCCGTATCCAGCTGCAAACAAGGCGAAGGCCTGTCCAGAAAACTGAGGTCCGTTATCTGACATCATTACATCCGGGATGCCATGGCGAGCGAATATCGACTTTAGATGAGTAATGATGTCGGTGGACCTGGTGTGAGATAAGAGTGCAATCTCAATATATCTCGAGAAGTAGTCGACGACAAGTAAGTACGTCTTACCTCCCAGTTCAAAGAGGTCCGCCCCCAACCTTTGCCATGGTCGGTCAGGGCGCTCTGAGGGCATGAGCGGCTCATTGCGATTGTGTCTCTCTTGTAGAGGACTGCGCGGGCCTGGAAAGTAGGCCCTAGGCCCGCCCTGGCCCGAGAGAGTGAGGCCCCAGCCTCAATAGGTCTAGACGAGCTATCAGTCAATTGGTTCTCAAATTATCTTACCGGGAGGACACAGGCTGTTGTTGCCGATGGGTTTAAATCAAACTCTCTGGTAATTGGTAAGGGTGTCCCACAGGGGTCCATTTTGGGTCCACTTTTATTTACTATTTTATTATTAATAACATTGTGCACCCCCTCCCACACTGTTCTGTCCATTACTATGCGGATGATACAGTCCTATACAGTGCCGGATCCACTCTTAGAATGGCCGCTGCAAATTTGCAGTCAGCTTTTGATGCTTTCCAGCTGTCCCTTATTGGCCATAAGCTTGTCCTAAATTCTAAAAAAACTAAATGTATGTTGTTTTCAACGTCTTGTGGGACTGATGTCAGTATTGGTATTCACACTCTTCAGGGGGCGCAAATAGAAATTGTTGACTCTTATAAATACTTGGGTATTTGGCTAGATAGTCTCACCAAAAAGCTTAGGGGAATGATAGGATTTCTTTATCGAAATAAGTCCTGTTTCTCCACTATCAGCAAAAAAATAATTGTTCATTCAACAATATTATCTGTGTTTGACTATGGTGATCTCCTGTATATGCATGCCTCGCCTACCTCTCTGAAGCCCCTTGATGCAGTATATCATAGTGCTCTGCGTTTTTCTTACTGGTGATGGGTTTCGTACCCATCACTGTGTTCTCTATAGGAAAGTTGGATGGCCGTCCCTTGCCACTCGAAGAGAACAACATTCTCTTTTATTTATTTTTAAAGCACTGTCTGGTAAGCTGCCACTATACCTGTCCTCACTTTTGAATTTTAGAGACATAGAACACTGTACTAGACTACAATCACATATAAGGCTGAACGTGCCACGGTGTAACACCAATGTAGGAAAGTCTGCCTTCAGTTTTTATGCACCTGAGAAGTGGAACAGGCTGCAGGACTCCCTAAAGCTGGACCAACTTGTCTCTCTGGAGAGGTTCGAGGTCTTGGTTGAATGTGTGCTCCATGTCAACTGTACATGTTTCTTATAGTTCATGTTTTCATAGCCTCGTCTTTTATTCTTTTATTTTATCTTTATATTTTATATTCTTTTATTCTTTTATCTTGGATCTTATGACTTGTTTTGTGATTTCATCTTGTTTTATTGTAACATAGTTATATTGTTTTTGTATGTGTTACATTGTAATCAGGGCGGCATTGTAAAAGAGAGCTTGCTCTCAATTGTCTTTCCCTGAATAAATAAAGGTTTCAAATCAAATCAAAAAATCTAATATTTAGTTTCATTTCAATTTTAAGTTATTTTAGGAAAATGTTTGAAGCATTTTGTAGGTAGTTAAATAATTTATTTTCTGAAGTGAGTGACGAGCAGCTGCGTGGCGATTAACAGTTGATCCATTGGCTACATATCAGATCAATGTTGAATAGGCTACTACAAATTATATCCCAGTGAATAGGCTACAAAAAACAACTCAACACTTAAAGCGTATAAGTGTTTATTATTAAACGTAGCCTATAAAAAACCATTGGAACAATAAGCACACGGAAGTGCGAGAAGAAACAGTTACGCTATTATTAACAGAGAAAACAGCTTGTCTTACCCGAGTAAGCCTTGACTAAAATACAATTCACCAAAACAGGTCATTCCAAGAATAATAATAATCAAGGGCGTATTTTTGTTTTGGACATTGGTGGGGACATCACAGATATTGCGCCAAAGAATGCGCAATTACGCAACCGTGAGGTGTGGATATTGGTGGGGACATGTCCCCAGCGTCCCCACTAAATTCTACGCCCATGATAATAATAAAAAAAACGTCCAATCACACAAAAACAGTCAGCCGCTTAACATGGCAACATGTCTTTTTAAGTCACTTTGCATCATGAAGGAAAAGAATCGCATCCACGGTTTCAGGGGCCAGTCCAGTCCTCCTCTCCTCTATTACTCTTCCAGCGGCGCTGAACGCACGCTCACTGCTGCTGCTGCTGTAATAAAGCCTCTTTGAATTTAATTTAATTTCATTGAGAGAGAGAGGAAAAAAAGCCCGAGCCCGGCCCGTATCCGAGCTAATGATGGGATAATTGGCCCAAGGCCCGACCCTCGGGCTGTCGGGCTTTCGGGCCCCCCGGGCCTCGGGCTCCATTGCAGGGCTCTACTCTCTTGTATGCATGTTCTGCATTTGAGTACCATGTCATTTATCTGCTGACCGAGTCCTGGCCACCATACAGACTGGCGGGCGTGCTTTACATTTCACAACCCCTTGGTGTCCTTCATGCAGCATGGCTAGCACATCGTTCCGCAGTGTTGCAGGTATTACCAGCAGTCTTTTAGTAGTAAGCCGTCTTCCACTGTGAGTGTGGCTCGCTCTAGCCAGTAGTTTTTCCACACTGATTCCTGTTTTACATGCGCTGGCCATCCTTCTCTGCGTCATGACCCGTGAGCAGACACTGTCTGCTTTGAGCTGCTCTTTCCGATTTTCTATGTATGAGGGACTGGCAGACAGATTTTCTATGATACAGTCCACATATATGTTTGTACTCTCCATTAGTTCGATTTCATCTGGGGACATACTCGCTTTCACAGGCGAGCGTGACAATGTATCCGCTGTCCAGAGTGACTTCCCTGGCACATGTACGATTGTGTACGAGTAGCGCATGAGCCTCATTCTGAAGCGCTGAATTCTTATCGGCAGAAGATCGAGTGCTTGGGCTCCAAGTAGGCTGAGAAGGGGTTTATGGTCAGTCTCCAGGATGAAATGCTTTCCCAGGAGGAAATCCCGGAACCGTTCACAGGCCCATGTGAGGCCCAGAGCCTCCTTTTCAACTTGTGCACAGCGTTGTTCAGTTGGAGAAAGTGACCGCGATGCATAAGCAACAGGACGCCATTCACCGTCCACCTTCTGGAGAATAACGCCTCCCAAGCCATATGATGATGCATCGGCTGATACTTTAGTGTCTCTGTTTGGGTCATTCATGGCCAGCACTGGAGGGGAAGCAAGTGCCTCCTTCAGCTCCTTAAACGCTATTACCTGGTCCGTATCCCACACCCAGCAGTTCTTTTTCAAGAGAAGGTCACGGAGTGCTTTGTCTTTTTCCGCCAGCTGAGGAATGAATTTTCCCAGCTGGTTGACCATGCCAAGAAAACTCCTCATCTCACTCACATTTGTGGGCTCCTTCATCTCCGTGATAGCCTCAGTCTTCTTCGGATCGGGCCGGATAACCGTGGCTGTGATGATATGGCCCAAAAAGGCCATCTCGCTCTTGGAGAGTTCACACTTTTCACCATTCAGGGTGATGCCTGCTTTCTCCACTCTTTGCAGCACAGAATGGAGTCGAGTGTCATGCTCGTCTTGGTCCCGCCCCCACACAAGTAAGTCATCAATGTGGCAGACCACACCCTCCAACCCCTCTATGACTTCCGCCAACATGCACTGAAAGTGTTCAGGTGCTGAGTTGATGCCGAAGGGAAGACAGTTAAAGTGGAACCGCCCGAAGGTTGTTATGAATGTGGTGTACTTGGCTGACTCTTCGACTAATGGGATCTGCCAGAACCCCATGTTGGCATCCAATTTACTGAACACTTTTGCTCCGGCAAGCATTCCAAGGGACTGATCCACAGACGGCAGAATGTACTTTTCACGGCACACATACTCATTCAAGCCAGTATAGTCCACACACACTCTCAGGCGTGGACTGTTTTTCTTTGGTACGACCACCATACCGGCACACCAGTCTGTTGGCTCCTCCACACGGCTGATTACGCCCAGCTCTTCAATTTGCTGGAGCTCTTCCTTGACTTTTCCCACCAGTGGCAGGGGAATTCTCCTAGGGGTTTTCAGTGAGAAAGGCACAGCGTTTGGTTTAAGTTTTATGTGATATGCCCGTTTCACCTCACCTAGCCCGCTGCACAGTCTAGGGTAAGTCTTGAGAGTGTCCAAATCCATGCTGTCGACACGTTTGAGCAGGCCAAGGGCTGTAATGGCTGGAAATCCAAGCAAGGGCGTGCACAGCTTTTTGACCACATACACCTTCTGCATGGTCTGCTTGACTCCAGTCCTCAGCTGCAGTCTGACGAACCCCGACACATCCAGCGGGATCCGTCCAGGTCCCAGCAAAGGTATCTCTGCTTTCTGGAGAACAGGCTGCTGTGCACCGGAATACTGTTCATATCAGTCTGTGACATAAGCAGTGACATCCGCTCCAGTGTCGAGTTTGAACCTGATTGTGGTGTTCATTAGTTCCTTATGTTAGCGGGTCCATGCAGCTTTGTTGGGGCCGTCACCAGGACCCAGGAAGGATAAAACTTTCAGTCGTCCCTCCTCCGTTGGGTAGGAGGAGGATTGGGTCAAATCTGCAGAACATGCAGATTTTAACTATTACCTACCATATTCCAAACATTGATTCCTTCCTGTTCTCTTTATTGGAAGGGGTGCACTGGCAGTGTTGGGGTGCAGTCTTTGGTCCAGTAGGTTGGTCTGACCCAAGTCATTTACAAGAACAGACACTGGAGCACTATGGAGGAAATGATGTCACACGGGCATGTCGCTATGGGCTGGTCCCTTGGCAGCATCTGCCCTGTGAGGAATAAACACACACATACGCGCACACACACACACACACACACACACACACACACACACACACACACACACACACACACACACACACACACACACACACACACACACACACACACACACACACACACACACACAAACACACACACACACACACCACTGAGGCTGACATTATATAGTGACGGTGGCCCCAGTAAATGTCATTGAGCCTGCTGCGTAAATTCATATTATTTCTCTAATGAAATCTTGATTTCATGTTCTAATTATTCTGCTGCGTAAAATTCATTCTTAGTGTACTCTACAAATACATTTATATATTTTTACAGATCTTTACAGATCACGTGATGAACAGTATGAACAATTTAACAACTTAACAACTATACTCTGCTTATTAAATGTCCCTTTATTAGAATATGCATACGCTGCCCCATAAATATACCTGAAGAAAATTATATATATATATATATATATATATATATTTACTGTATATATCTCACATAGACGTGCCCTCTTGAATCAAACTGTGCGGTTTACAATGTAAAGCGAGACCCTACTGTGGTAACCCCATGGACCGTAGCATTCATGGACAGATGTACAGTAAGCGCTAACAAGACGAAGGTTTGTGGGGTTTTTAGGAGCCCATAGTGCTGTGGCAAGGGGCCAGGGCCTCTCTACTCAGCAGCTGTCTGAGGCAACAGCAGGAAAGCCCAGCAAAACGGGAGAGAAAGGACTCTGACATTGAGGTGAGGCCACAGGGGAGACGAGGGGGGCGGCGCACACACGGCCGTACCAAACTCACGGAGCACGGGGGAGTCAAACGGCAGAAACTATTCCCCAAAGAGAGACAAATTAGAGGTGGCCGTGGGCGGGGGTGGAGGTGGGGTGTGAACCTGAATGGCTGGGAAATGATCCGTGTCATACCATAAACAACACGTTGGAATGAGGCACCCACCTCGTAACACGCCACTGTTCTGTACAAGTGGAATTTAACACATGGATGATGATTAAATATTAGCGGTATGCATGTCTAGTGATCGTAAAGCGTAGGCATTAACTTGATTCCACAGTAGGATCAGTCAGAGACGCATTGGTTGTCTTGGTTTGGCAGAATGTCTTATACACATTAATTAGGTGTACAGCAATTTCTATTATGTATCCTACTTAATTTTATGTATTTATTATTCTTCCCAAACTTCCCTACTGACCTCCTCCTTCATACTTTATGTGAGAACAATAATGAAAACTTTATATACTACCTCGACTATCCAAACCTTTATGGAATGGCTCTAAACTTTTTATCCTCTTTAAGTATTGAAACTTTTAAAGGGGCAGTGAACCCAAAAATCTGGTTATTATTATTTGTTTAAATGTGGTAATATCTAGACAATATCTTGTCAACATAGTTACTGCTAAGGTCATTTGGATGTGTCATTTGGTCTCTGCGGTTTGGAGAGTTTTGGTGACAGATAAGGTTTGGACTGTTGGAATCAGTGGAGTGTCAGCTTTCATATGATACATAGGTTGTGTTGATAACATGAACGTGAACCCATCCAAAAAACCCTAGCAACCACCTAGAAATCACCCAGAAAACCATAGCCATAACCATAACCATAGTCACCCCACCATAAAAAAAACATCTAAAATACCCTAGCAACAACTCCAAACACCTTAGCAACCACCCAGAACACCCTAGCAACCACTCAATACACCCTAGTCACCAATATAGATAGCCCTAGCAACCACCCAGAACACCATAGCAACCAACCATTACACCCTAGCAACCTCCCATGAGACCCTAGCAACCACACAGCACGCCACAGCAAACCGCCCAGAAAACCCGAGCATCCGTCCAAAGTACCCAAGAAGCAACATATCACACCCTAGCAGCCACCAGCAAACCACAGCACTATTT
This sequence comes from Coryphaenoides rupestris, assembly GCA_002895965.2. Classification (NCBI taxonomy): domain Eukaryota; kingdom Metazoa; phylum Chordata; class Actinopteri; order Gadiformes; family Macrouridae; genus Coryphaenoides; species Coryphaenoides rupestris. Next base: position 413,918 of record PIJE02000121.1, read on the forward strand.
CATGTCACTCTTCTGTACATTTCCAATATAACAGGTACTAAAAACATTTTTCAGCAAGCTGTACAACACAATTTCTTCCCGAAATTAACTTTGTCTTGTTGACAAAGCGAACGTGTTTTCCCTCTGAAGGCTGCAGAGTGTCTACGGGTGCCATCACTTCTCATCTGAACGATGGCCTGCGATGCAACTTTGAAAGTGTAATGAGGCACGGCAATTAATAGAGCAACATGATTACATTAGACTTTAGACTTGACATAATTCAGCGAAACACAGTGTATTAGTTGTATTGTGCCTATTCTGTGCCTTGTTAAACAACACACGATGTTGTCACGGCCGCACGATTCCAGATTACTGTAAAGATGCTGCTTTTGGCTCAGTTTTCATGTCAAAAATCTGTTTCAGTTCATACTTTCTTTAATGGCCACGCCCCCAGACCAGCGTAGCCGGCCACCCGTCTCTGGACCCGTCGCAATTATTTGTCATTCTTTTCAGACATGTACATTTGCCTGTCCACACACACACACACACACACACACACACACAACACACACACACACACACACACACACACACACACACACACACACACACACACACACCCTGTAAAGCGTATTATTATAATTAATCAGATATCCAACAGCTGGGTTTTTGGTCTTGGGTAACACGGGAGGCTAAAGAGTGACAGCTGGCCAATCGGCTGTGGGGATGTTGTTGCGTCTCCGTGGCACCACCAGCAATGCTCACGGCTGTTAATATTCCTTAATTGTTCCACTACTGCTGATGCTGAAGTGGAGACCCACTGCCACTGACTGAACCAAATATTTACCCACTGATTAGTCACAGAGCTCACGCTTTGAGCTTGAATATAAATGACCAAAACAATCACAGTCCGTGGCGCTACTGTGCGCTGCCGGTCAGGACAGGCTGGCTGGCTGTGTGAGCAGGTGACTAGGTCAGTGTTACACCACAACCCAATGATTTTTAGTGAGTATAATAGACGACTGGTACCACCCTCACTAAGAACAGGCAAACATCGCTCTGTGATGTTTGCCTGTTCCCAACACTTCTCTGTTCTGGCTCCGCAGTGGTGGAATGAGCTCCCGGCTGACGCCACGACAGCAGAGTCTCAAGACCCACCTGTTCAGAGTTCACCTGGACTCTGCATAAACCGTGTTGTTGTGCTGTTGTTGCATATTGTATGTTCTGAGTGCATCACCAACATCTAGTTGGTGGTGCACTCAGAATGGCAGCTCTGCTCTTATCTCAGCTTATTATGCAGGCAACCTAGCAATTATGAAACCCGTTCTATTAGCCTCGCAACTATGAATGCTTGAAACCTCCTCTATTCTTATCTTTATGTACCACAGTGATATATTGCTGTCTCCTTCAACAAATGTACTCTTTGTAAGTTGCTTTGGATAAAAGCGTCTGTTCAATGCCCTACATTTAAATGTAAATATAAATGTAAATTTAGATATATGCTTTATTTCAAATTCACACAATGCACTTTCTGGAATCATGCAGCTGTGAAAGGGCGAATGGTTCTCAACCAGAACCACATTTAGATGTCACAGGCTGTACATTCCCAATGAGAAAATTATCTAATGTTTGGCAGCTCAACAATTTTCTTAAAGGCTGTGATTTTTTCAAGATTCCTCTGACAATGATGCCATTTCCTATTCACCCGAGAGCATGTAGTTATAGCAGTTTGCATCAGCAAATGGTTGCGATTTGTCAAAAGAGTCATTGTAGCCATCAGTTTGAAAATTGGTGCTACAAACAAGTAAAGTGATGCAAAAATTGATGTTGATGTTTTTTTGTTTTTTGCAGGGCGGGGTGTATATGAGATACACCAGTGACAAGCAGACTTGCATTTACATTGCTCAAATAGTCTCCCAATAATTCCCAGTGCTAAAACATTGGTTTGACTTTTCTTTTCTTTTTTTTTTATTTACACCCAACAATAGACAAGAGACTATTTTCCCTGCTTCTCCTTTGTTGTGGATGAAATGTCAACATATTTAGTATCTTTTCCAAATGGACTTACAAACAAACTACAACTACCATGATTTGTTTACCTTGTTGCCAAGTGATGGTACCCAAAGTTACTGGCTAGAGGTCTTCAGCTTGTGCACTTGTCCCTGTACAGTCCTAACATTCATATATACGTATATATATACTACCAAGCTTGTAAAATGTGGTGGTGGTGTGGTGGTGGTCATAATTGTTTTCCGTAGTCATCATTTACTTCCGTGAGTTCCGTAGTAGTGATGAATAATTATGTATGCACTCTTGTACTTTTACCAAAACCATATGTTAAGATGTGGTTTTTTTTTATGATAGTTCATGGCTGAAATGGGTAACTAATGTTAAAGTTAATTTTGGTAGTTTTATAGTATTCTTTTCACTCAGCTATGTAACCGATCTCTTCCAAACTTGCAACACAGTTTTGGCACAATTGAACAGACAGGAGTGACAGTTTGGGGAAGATATTGGAGAATATATTCTGGTAAAGAAAAAAACACATGAGCTCCACCTTCAATATGCTGTAGGTATTATTTCAGTGTAATTTGTTAGAAATTGTATAGTCATTCATTAGCTATTAGTGAGGGAGTGAGCTCTTTGTGAATATATTATATATAGATGATATTTATTAGAGTTTAGAGTTGACTGTGTTGACTGCCTCTATTTTATTCTGCTCCTTCGCCTTATTTCTGTTCAGTTGGGGTTTCTTTTCCATGATTGGTTCACAGAATCCATCTTGGCTGTCAAGCATAGGCTCGTCAAATACAACACTTCAACTGAACTAGTTTAGTTTCAAAATCTTGCTCTCTTCCACTCTTTTCTTTTATTTGATTTTCTATTTGATTTTATTTTTATTATTCTGTTTATTTCTCTATTGTTTATTCTATTGCTATGCAACCTGGCACAAGAATTTCCTTCGGGATTAACAAAGTTCTTAATCTTAAAAAACAGTGGGACAGAACAAATACTTCACGCACAAACATTTCCTTCTTTCTGCGTCGCACACACTCTCACTGACGCACACAAAGACATGCTGGTCTGTGTCTTGGCTATAGCCTCCACTTTGTATTCATCATGAGATCAAAGCACATCTCACTGTACACACTCAGTGAACACCAACACAACACTGACTCTCCACTGCATACAACAGCCTGCAGGATGATTTCTATTAGGCTGTATTCTAACTGGGGTGGATTTGCCAGGAAAAAATAAGGAAGTGACATCTAAGCATGGATAATAGAAAATATACACGTTCTTTTGTAACATCTTAATATGTAAAACGTTTATTTATGATTAGAACTAACATTGTGATTGTCTCAACCTGCATAGCTGCAGTTCAGTTCTCGGCCAAAGGGGCCAGTAATGAGAAGGAATCTATGATGTTCGTACCTCTAATATGAATGAATATTTTCCACCCATTGTTCAATATTCTCTGATAATGTTGCCCTGAAGGCATTGTGTGTATAATTCGTGTTCTGCCCAGTGGAGCTGCTCAGAGGCACTACATTAAAGGTACAGCCCCTTTAAAATACAAATTGCCTGCGGCCACGGAAGTGTTGCAGGTAATGTGTTTATAGTGGTTGCTGCTGTTACACACTGGGCTCCTACAAAATCAGGATAGAGGACCATTGATGATGATAAACCGCTTTATTGTAGACTTTGCTGCTTCAACCTGTGGGCCTTAATGCACCACATGTGTGCAGCCTCACCCAGCCCCAGACTCGAAGCAGCCTGACTCAGGCCAGGTGAGGCTGCTTAAACCAGACACCAAACACACACACACACACACACACACACACACACACACACACACACACACACACACACACTGTGGAGTACACACACACACACACACACACACACACACACACACACACACACACACTGTGGAGTGCATGTGTGCACATAATTACATTCTTATGGCAGCTCTTTCCAAAACAAAAGTGATGCTTTCAATTACCACAGGCTATGCTGCCATGCACTTGTGTTGTGGGCACAGATTTATGAGCCGAGGAGTTATTAATTTACAGTATAGAAATATGCCTTTGAAAATCTACTCTTGACTATATAAACAATACCGGTAATACCAGTAATAATAATATAAAAGTATGATTAAACATGGTATCTTCTATTGTCATATTAATAATCATAATAATCCAAATTTTACTTCTGATAAACTATAATTTGTATTGCTATTGTCTACCTGTGCAACAGCAAACAGTACAGTAGACAGTATTTGACAAGTGTGCATATTGATCTATTAGTACTAGTATACACATACACCAGGTAAAGCGATTTGGGTGTCTTTAAAAGCACTATATGAATGTAATGAATTAATTAATTATTATGATATTATTATTATTAGTAACCTTCAAATGAGAATCAGTGTGTGTGTCTGTGTGTCTGTCTGTCTGTCTGTCTGTCTGGACATGGAATGATTGAAACAGTTGTCCTCTGCATGTTAGTGACATGCGCAGGAAGGCTATCTCATAAAGACTGAATGTCTGAATTGTAGCCTGGACCCACCCATGCGAGGGCTAAAATATATAGTATAGTATAGGCCTGTTGTATATAATACATACAGACAGAACACAGACAGATTTCACACTGGCGCTATCATGACTGATTTCCTTCACTTCCAACGAGACGTTTCTATCTGGTGAAGCCCGGTTCTGAACGGAGCTTCTGTGGACCGTAGGCTTGGCCGTCAGCTTTGTGGACAGACAGGCATTTCATCTCACAGCTTTTTTGGTATCTCGTGTGGGTGGGTGGGTGTGTGGACACCTGGGGCGGAAACCCTGAATTGTGTGTTTATTTGTCATTCACCACACAAGGTACCTTTTCAGTTTGCTGACAAAATAACCTCATCCAATTCGGGAGAAAAAAAGTTTCCCACCAAAAAGTATTTTTTAGGGGTCAATGGTAAAGGTTCCTCGTTATGATGATGCTTTTGTGTAAATTGTGGCAAATTTTCTTCAAGGTCAGAAAATAACAGCTTGTGTTGTTGTTGTTGTTGTTGCTGCAGTATTTTGACCGATCTCTCCTTCGATCTCTCCTCTATTTCTACCCCAGCAGTCTGCTCTGACGGTGGGGATCTCTCTTTGTCTCCTTCTCCCTGGGTGCAAGCAATTTCCCACCATTTTCCAGGAATGACTCCCCATGCCACAACAATACAAATATATATCTTGTGTTAGATTCATATATATATATATGTATATATGGCTATGTGTGCATCTGTTTGTAAATTCATTTGTGGGTGATTGTTTGAATAATGTGTGTTTGGGAGTGTATGTGTGTGTGTGCACGTGGGTGTGTGTAAGAGAGAGGGAAGGCATCCATCTAGAGCAGGGGTATTCAATTACATTTCAAAGAGGTCCAGTTAAAGAAAATGTCCTGAACCAAAGGTCCGGAACATCATCATTTCGAACTTGCGTTATGATGTCATTGTCACGATGTGGGGCAGGAGGACCCAAACGCTAGACTCAGGACTCTGGGTTATGCAGTACCGAAGTGAGATTTATTTACCGTGAGACAGGCAGGCAGACAGGTGCGGGACAGACAGGCAGGTAGACAGGCAGGTAGGAATCCATACGGGTAGTACGTCGAATTAACAACAACAGGTCATGTGTAACCAGACAAGACATAACATAACAATGGTCCGACCACAGTGAGTGGAAAGCCGGGGGCTTTATACTGTGAGTGATTGTCGATTGCGGACAGCCGCGAGCGTAGCGCAGGTGCCGCTAATCATCCAGGGGCGGCACCGGAGCCCGGGAGCCCGGAGACATGGTCGCGACCGTGACAGTACCCCCCCCCCAACGGGAGCCTCCTGGCGACCCACGATGACCGGGCTGGCACCGTCGGGCGGACGACCTGGAGGCAAGGCAGAGGCCGAGCCGGGACCCTCCGGTGGACGACCTGGAGGCAGGACAGAGGCCGAGCCGGGACCCTCCGGTGGACGACCTGGAGGCAGGACAGAGGCCAAGCCGGGACCCTCCGGTGGATGACCTGGAGGCTGGGCGGGGGACACCGGTGCCGACGGAGCGGGGACCGGGACCGGGGATGACTGCCACCTGGCAGCAGGGATCGGCAGGAGCTGCGGTGGTGCAGCCGGGACCGGGAGAGGCTGCGGCGGTCCAGCCGGGACCGGGACTCGGGATGGCTGTGACCCAGCAGCGGGAAAACTGAACTGCTGCGGTCCAGCCGGAACCGGGACCCGGGGTGGCTGTGACCTGGCCGCAGGGACTGGCGGGAGCTGCTGTGGTCCAGCCGGGACTGGGACTCGGAACGGCTGAGACCTGGCAGCAGGGACTGGCAGGAGCTGCGGCGGTCCAGCCGGGACTGGGACCCAGGGTGGCTGCGACGGTCCAGCCGGGACCGGGACCCAGGGTGGCTGCGACCTGGCCGCAGGAACCCAGGGTGACTGTGCCGGTGCAGCCGGGACCCGGGTTGGCGGGGGTTGCCTGCCCAGACGCCGGTGAGCCTGCTGGACGCTACAAGGCCCTCCCAGGGCCAGGCGGGTTCCCCGGTAGCTCTCCTGCGGTCCACCCGGGACCCGGGATGGCTGCGAGCCAGCAGTGGGAGACCGAGGCTGCTGCAGTCCAACCCGGGACCCGGGGAACCTTGTACCTCGGCATCGGCTCACATCGGACGCCGAGGTACTCCCAGAGGCTGACGTACTCTGGGTCTGACTCGGCCGAGTCCGAATCGGCCGAGTCCGTCTCTGGAGAAGACTCCAAGTCGGAGTCTGAGTCTGTTGGGCAGAATTGTAGTCGGGTCATTCTGTTACGAGGACCCCCCAGGGCCAGGCGGGTCCCCTTTATACTGTGAGTGATTGTCGATTGCCGGCAGCCGCGAGCGTAGCGCAGGTGCCGCTAATCATCCAGGGGCGGCACCGGAGCCCGGGAGCCCGGAGACACGGTCGCGACCGTGACAGTCATATACTGAATATTGAAGTAGCCTATTAATCGTATCAACATCTATAGGCTGCCACTATGTAGTTAAATCAAATAAATGAAGTACAATTCAATAATATAACAATATTTATTGAACTTATTTTCTTTCTTCTCCTCGTTGAAGAACCTTAGATAAACTAACAGCTGAGCATTGTCAGACGCATCAGTGGACTCATCTAAACCTATGCATGGACAGCTGAGCACATCCTGGCTTCATATTTCCCTTTTCTTTGTGGCTGATGATGCTGATATAGGTATTTCCTTGATTTTAGCACAAACTTTTTGTTTCCTCTCAAATACGTTTTCAGCTACTGCACTCATGCACTCCTTAACAACCCCTCCGTCGCTAAAAGTTTTTTCTGTTGACCCAAAATCCAAGCAACTCTAAGGGAACAATCATTAGCACGTTGCTGGGCTGTGAATGAATGTGCTGGGATTCTGGTGGATCGACCGTACTGGGCTCTCAAATCGTTTATTTTCTGCGCCCTGAGTTCAGATTTGGGCAGGTATGTTTGGTGAAAACACTGTTTTGTCTCGTAGTGGCGCTTCACATTACCGCTTTTAATAATAGCCAGTCTCGGGACAGATGAGACATACAGGTTTTGAACTGTCCGTGTGAAGAATAAACATGTACACGTCTGTCCAATCTTCATTAAAGGCTCTGTTCTCACTGATTTTTAGAACGTGCCATACTCCGACTGTTTCTCTCATCTCATCTCGTCTCTCCACGTGTATGTTTGATTCTACTGCTCACTGACTGCAACGATCTGATTGGCTTAGTAGCGTCACGTGACATGATTGGCCCGCTAAGCCAGTGCCGTAAAGGCTAGAAAAGATGCGCCAGTTAAAATAGAAACGCGACAACAAAATTGTATAATACTCAATCATTTTTTGGTTGTAGGTCCGGGTCCGGATAGGACGGCGTCTGGGTGCATCATAGTTATTAACTGAGTAATTGAGTATCTAATGCGTGACACGTTTGACTGCATGAGCTCCTCTCCAGCGAGTTACTTGCAGTGTTTACTCCATAAACACATGTGTGTGTCGTCACTATGCTAAATGCCTTGCTGGTTTCTACACATCGACCCATATTTCAAGGTGAGTTTATAGGGTTAGCCTGGCAGTTCATTAGACATAATCAATCATACATGAAGGTTATTGTCAATGCCACATATCTATCATCTTGTTTTATGCGCACGTGCCCTGCTCCATTCATATGGAGAATATGCAGGAGGCAGTGTTGTGGAGTCAAGTCACAAAATCTCCAGTCCAAGTCCTCAGTGTCCAAGTCACGAGTCCCGGACTCAAGTACCTCAACACTGGTACGGGAATAATGTAAATGAGGCCTTCAAGTGGAAAAACTGTGTGATGCGTGATGTAAATAGACAAACCGACAGACAGATATTCATGCATTCCTTAGCAACCTTTTATTCCAACATATGCTTATTTTGAACTCCCCCCCCACCACCTCCTGTACAGTACACCCACTCTCTGTGGGTGCGTTCACTTCTGTTCAAAGCCGGACAGAAGTGCTGACACAGCCGGACCTGGGGCCCTCCCGCATGTTTTAAACTTCTCCTTTCCTTCAATCTCCAAAGGTCAAGCCTCCAAACACACTCATTAGTCTAATGAGTGTGAGCTAACTCTTAGCGCAGCACGATGTCAGTGGACAGTCACACACCAACATCCCTCTACGGACAAGCAATATGTTGGTTGACGCTCGATAGCGCCGGGAACGGTGTAAAAGGTGTGAAAGATGTGAAAGATGGGGTGAATATTTGCGTCTTGCTAAAAATATGTCATGGATTGAACAGGCCTACTGTCACTTTTATACTGGTGTTTGTTTGTCATCATGGTCATTATGTCTCACTTATACATTCCCTATGTGTGTGTGGAAATGATGCCAGGATGCACTTCTTATTAGCAACAATCTGAGCCCTCCTCTTGGATGCATGCTGTCAGACACTGTGTTGGCTTGCTTTCAGCAG
>PIJE02000121.1:427885-476457 GCA_002895965.2 Coryphaenoides rupestris
AGAAAGCATTAGTTATTAAGTCTATTGTGTCAGCTCATCTAAAGTGAGGAAAATCTATGCCATACTAAGCATTTATAAATTACATTTAAAGGCTGGAAATTCCCATTGCATAAGTTCTAGTGTCAAGTTTCAACACATTTTGCATTCGAATAAATTCTGTCTCATTGATAGAACATAGAATGACCATGTAAACGACGAAGATGCTAACAAGCTTTAACACAACCATCAATATCAAGGACCAAGCCTGTGAAAGCAAATCACAGGAAGTGAAAAAAATCATTGAATATGAAGGAACAACACTTTAACACTTTTAAACTATTGGCTTCAACGGCACATGATAAAGTTACATCCATCCATCCATCCATTATCGTCCACTTATCCGGGGTCGGGTCGCGGTGGCAGCGGGGCTAAGCAGGGCCCCCCAGGCTTCCTTCTCCCCAGCCACACTCTCTAGTTCTCCTGGGGGATCCCGAGGCGTTCCCAGGCCAGACGAGATATGCAATCCCTCCAGCGAGTTCTGGGTCTGCCTCGAGGTCTCCTCCCAGTTGGACTTGCCGGAAAACCTCCAAAGGGAGGCGCCCGGGGGGCATCCTAATCAGATGCCCGAACCACCTCAGCTGACTCCTTTCGATGCGGAGGAGCAGCGGCTCTACTCCGAGCTCCCTCCGGATGTCTGAGCTCCTCACCCTATCTCTAAGGCTGAGCCCAGCCACCCTGCGGAGGAAACTCATTTTGGCCGCTTGTATCCGCGAATCTCATTCTTTCGGTCACTACCCAAAGCTCGTGACCATAGGTGAGGGTTGGAACGTAGATGGACCAGTAAATCGAAAGCTTCGCCTTCCGGCTCAGCTCCCTCTTCACCACAACGGACCGGTACATCGCCCGCATCACTGCAGACGCTGCACCAATCCGTCTGTCCATCTCCCGCTCCATTTTGCCTCACTCGTGAACAAGACCCCGAGATACTTGAACTCCTTCGCTTGAGGCAGCAACTCACTCCCAACCCGGAGGGAACACTCCACCGTTTTCCGGCAGAGAACCATGGCCTCAGACTTGGAGGTGCTGACTCTCATCCCGACCGCTTCACACTCGGCTGCAAACCGCCCCAGTGCATGCTGGAGGTCACGGTCTGATGTAGCCAACAGAACCACATCAATCTGCAAAGAGCAGAGATGCAATTCTGAGGTCCCCAAACCGGACACTCTCCTCACCTCGGCTGCGCCTTGAAGATTCTGTCCATGAAGATCACGAACAGAACCGGTGACAAGGGGCAACCTTGGCGGAGTCCAACACCCACTGAGAACATGCTTGACTTGTGCCGAGAATACGGACGCAGCTCGCACTTTGTTCGTACAAGGACCGAATGGCACATACCAACGGCCCCGGTACCCCATACTCCTGTAGTAGCCCCCACATGATTCCCCGGGGGACACGGTCATAGGCCTTCTCCAAGTCCACAAAGCACATGTAGACTGGATGTGCAAACTCCCATGCGCCCCCCAACAACCCTGCGAGGGTAAAGAGCTGCGTCCACTGTTCCACGGCCAGGACGGAATCCGCATTGTTCCTCCTGGAGCTGAGGTTCGACAATCGGCCGGAGCCTCCTTTCCAGCACCCTGAACCAGAGTGGTGTTTTGTTATTGGACTTCTGTGCTAGTCATGGACTGGCCATATCAAACACCATGTTCGAACATAGGGTGGTTCACAAGTGTACCTGGTACCTTAGGCCAAAGGACGCTGATCGACTTTGTAATCGTATCAGCAGATCTGCGGCCGCATGTTTTGGACACTCGGGTGAAGAGAGGAGCAGAGCTGTCAACTGATCACCACCTGGTGGTGGTTGGATCAGATGGCGCGGGAGGCTGCCAGACAGACCTGGTAAACCCAAACGTTGTAGTGAGGGTGAACTGGGAACGTCTGGTGGAAGCCCCTGTCCCGTAGGGTCTTTAACTCCCACCTCCGGAAGAACTTCTCGTGCATCCCGGGGGAGGTTGGGGACATGGAACATGAGTGGGCCATGTTCAGAGCCTCCATTGTAGAGGCTGCAGCTCGGAGCTGTGGTCAAAAGGCTGTCGGTGCCTGTCGTGGCGGCAACCCAAGAACCCGTTGGTGGACACCAGCGGTGAAGGAAGCCGTCAGGCTGAAGAAGGAGGCCTTTCGGGCCTGGTTGGCCCAGGGGTCTCCTGAAACAGCAGACAGGTACCGGGAGGCCAAAAGGACTGCAGCTTCAGCGGTTGCTGAAGCAAAAACCCGGGTGTGGGAGGAGTTTGGGGAGGCCATGGAGCAGGACTTTCGGTTGGCCTCAAGGAGGTTCTGGCAAACTATCCGGCGACTCAGGAAGGGAAAGCAGGGCTTGGCTCAGGCTGTGCTCAGTCGGGGAGGAGAACTGCTGACCCAGACTGAGGATATTGTCGGGCGGTGGAAAGAACACTTTGAGGAGCTCCTGAACCCGACCAGTACGTCCTCTGGGGAAGAGGCAGAGTCTGAAGACTCGGGGGAAGTCTCACCCATATCCTTGGTAGAGGTCGCTGAAGTAGTCAAAAAGCTCTTCAGTGGCAAGGCGCCAGGTGTGGATGAGATTCGCCCTGAGATGCTGAAGGCTCTGGACATTGTCGGGCTGTCGTGGCTTACACGCCTAGTCAATGTAGCGTGGAGGTCGGGGACAGTACCTGTGGATAAAGTTACAGGCTTCAGAAAAACGCATCTTTAAGTCATGAGTGCTACCATTCATTCATTCAACTTCTTCCCCTGTGCATGTGAATCCCCCCAACCACCGCTCACGTTCATGTGGGTTACCCCTGGACTGGTCTCATTAATCTGACTTTGGATTAATATCTGAAGTCTGATAGCAGACCAGCTGAAATCTGGCTCACGGCGGGCTCAACGGTGGGCCTCGTGGGTTCGTTCTTTCAATGTGCTTCGACCAATCACTGTAAAAACATACATCTAACTCATGCAACTGCATTTCTCCTCAGTAGAATATGTCCGTAAGGAAGCAGGAACAATAAGCCCCAACTTCGCCCCTTCATATTTTAGCTTTCCATAAATGACATTTAATGGCTGGAAATGCCCATTGCATAAGTTCTAGTGTCAAAATGAAACATGAAAAAATACTGAAAATGGACATAAATGAATACAGAAAAGGAGACTTGGGAGCCAGCTAGAGATCTGGGGTCTATTTTAGATGAAAGCAGGCCTCAGAGGGATATATAATTTAATTGTGGGTCCTTCAGGACCCCGTACCGGATCAATTTGGTGCCCCTGCAGGAAGCGATGCAATCTTTCACTGAGAGGTCATCAAGAAGATGCAGAAATGTATTTGATAGAGATGCTTTTTAAATGCAATTTATAAATGATTAGCAAGGCATAGATCGTCTTCACTGTAGATCAGCAGACACAAAAGACTTTACTGATTGTACGCATCACTTAACTGAATATGAATTGCAGCTTTGTGAAGTGTTTATAAAGACATTTAATATATATATAAATGATCTTAGCAGACATTATCTCATTATCTTTACAACTGATTATGAACTTACGAATGAATATTCATGTCGGATCAATGTTTGATTAAATGATGAATGCACTACTACTTTATTAATGCTTCAAATGTGCAGTTATGCTATATAAGTGCGACCATATTACCTTGTTGGCATCAGCAGTGCCAGAGCGACTGCAGCATGGGTGTAGCGTGTTCCCACAAGCACTGCAAAACCTGAGAGAGTTCGACTGTGTCTGTGTATCCACGTTTGGGCCCTCTCTGGTCGCACTTGTGGCCCTTAATTGGGAAAAGTTGGATATCTTCAACTGTAAACTTTGACACAATTTCTGCGAACATAGGTTATATAAGCTACTTATGCAGGCAACTTAGCAATTACGAAACTCGTTCTATTCGTCTCGTAAATATGAATGCTAAAAAAACAGCTCTATTCTTTATGTACGACAGAGATATATTGATGTCTCCTTCAACAAATGTACTCTTTGTAAGTCGCTTTGGATAAAAGCATCTTGCCAAATGGCCTAAATGTAAATGTAAATGTAAATATAATATATATGTATATATATAGTATATATATATATATATCTATGTATCCAGCTTTTGGTAAACAGCAAAACACAGACTAATTCAGACTATTCCATCTGTACCATTCCGTAGTCCCTTCATGGGTTTATGGGAGCTCAGTTGGTACACAGCTTCACCTAAATTGCCCCGCATGTGATGGCCAAGAATAGCCATTATCCGTGTGTAATGTACCCTCTGACCTGAGTTAATATAGTATTTGCTCTACAGATTCAGCTGTATTTCTATTTTCTGAAAAAAAAATAATAATAAAAAGAGGAAACAAAAACAGGCAGGGAAATGTCCTCTATTTTCTGGTCCACCAGACAGATGGGGGATTTCTGCTGTGAGGAGTAATCTCAGAGTAAAGCTGAGATAAAACAACTTTAATATTGTAAAATCCTGAGGTTTTACCAGTGCTCGGGTGATACCACACATATGGCTCAACATCTGGGAGGGAGGAGGAGGGGGATGAACTATGCACCCTGCACCCAGGTCTTCTTTTGCATAGAGGATAAAAAAAAACACCTACCTAAAGTCAACAAGAGTTCAGAATGTATTCTTTGTTTTTAGCATCATCTGAAACATAAATAATAATATGACAAGTTGTGTTGCTTAAGCAGGATGTTAAGCATCAAACAGGGAAGGATTAGGTCTGCATATGCATTGATTTGAATATTTCAGTTAGTGGAGTGAATTAGGATGAAGATTAAAGGTCACATATCTCTCTGCAGACAGCAATGAAATATGTTCGGTTTGAGTGTGTGTCAGTACATTGGGATTATTGGCACATTGAGTGAAAACCCTTTCTTACATGTCTATCATTAGTTACGATTCACAAATGTTTTATGAAAATGTCAGTTTACAGCCCGAAACTCACTACTGCTTTAGTGCTTTTGAATCACAATAAAAGGGAGTAGTAAGTAAGTAAGGAATTCATAGTGAATTCTTCATTCTAAAGCATTCGTACACGATTAGATAATGCTTGATGCTGTCATTCATAAAGCATAAGTTAATGGTTTAGAACTATTTACAATGTGTAAATAGTTAATAATGCTTATAATGACTTAATAATGCTGAATGATTAATGAAAACATATTCAGTTTTTGGATATTAATAATTATAATAATAATGAACCCTAATTCATGATTAGTTCAGTCATTAGTGAAGTATTAAGTGTGAGTTCATCTATTTACTACTACTATATTAATGCTTCACAGGTCCATCTAAAGTGTGACCTAAACCTTTAGAACAGTGTTCCCTTGTGCTCTATTCTTCTTCTAAAACTCCATTACTTGGACAGTTAGTGTCGCCTATTGGTTTCTGTTAGTAACACCAAATATCCCACAGCTTATCTTTTCCTTGTGTTTATCACTCTGGGGTATAGGAAATCAAATGGGCGAACACACACACACGTAACACTGATTTAATATGCACTAATCTTCAAGGATAATCATTTGCCAGACGACAGACTGCTTGTCCGCTCCCATTGGAACATGTTGATGAACTGTGTGAGTGTGCACACACCGCACACACTCGCTGCTGCGCCGGACCACCAGTACAACGACGAAGGAAATACCGAAGAGTATCTCAGCCCCCGCCGGTCCTCATGGACTCAAGTCTGGACAGGGGCAGATGAGTTATAGGTACATGCGGGGGGGGGGGGTGCTAGGGACACACAAGCTGGGAGAGAAGAAGACATTTATAGCTCTATCATGGAAATGGATTTCACTATTCATTACCCACAGGACGGATGGCGTGACTCTCAGAGCTAAATCATTGCACTGTCACCGGCACTATTCATCTTGTCGCTCCATAATGCTCCTCAGCCGCCGCCGTCGTCGTCGTGGAGATGAGACGTTTTGTGGTCCCCGGCGGGATCACCAAAACATAAAGGGAGTGGGGGGGGGGGTATCTCTCACACGAATTAGCTAGCTATTCCGACGCCGCCCAGACGAGTCGTTCGCTAGATATTAGGCCGAGACGAACGGCGGCGGCGGCGTGCCCACAGCGGAAGCCAAAATGGCGCCAGCGGCCATCAGATCTGCAGGGGAGGGGGGTGTTGCGGGTGGGAGGGAGGAGGGTTCATGATTTGTCAGTCAGGGGCTGTTTGAACTGTCAGCTTGTGCATTATATCATCGAGGAGCTGCAATTCACTCCGGGGGCCTTATCTGCTTTCCGTAGAGGTACTCCCCCTCCCCCCTCTCTCCCCCCCCTCCCACTCCCACACTCCCTCCCACCCCTCTCTCTCTCTCTGTCTCTCTCTCTCTTTATCTCTGTCTCTCTCTCTCTTTATCTCTCTCCGTCTCTCCATCCCCTCCCCTTCCTCCCTGCATGTGAAGTGGTATAATTTCCTCCGTTCCCTTTTACTGCAGGGCTTAATAAGTAGGTGGGGGGAGGGGGGGGGGGGGATTTTGTAAAAGGGAAGAGGGAGGGGGGGGGTGGGTGCTGACAGTTCATGTGCTCAGCTCACTGCGCAAGTGGCGGCGACACACATACAGCCCAGCGTGGCTGGAGCAGATGGAGCTGACAGGCCTGACAGAGGCTCGTGGGTGGGTGGGGGGCAGGATTTTCACAAGGGGGGGGGGGGGGGGGGGAAGGCAAGAAGAAGATGCTGGTCTCCATGCTCGCTGACATGAGACCGAGTGATACACGGCTTGGGGGGGTAGTGTGTGTGTGTGTGTGTGTGTGTATGTGAGTATGTGTGAGTGTGTGTGTGTGTATGTGTGTGTGTGTGTGTGTGTGTGTGAGCGTGTGTGTGTGTGTGTGTGTGTGTGTGTAGGTGAGGGGGGAGGGGGGGAGGGGGAGTCATGTTAGATAAATGAATGAGGAGTCTGTGACAACCACAAGGCACGGACCGTACTTATATCAACCTCAACACTCTCATCCCTCTCAGGCACACACACACACACACACACACCTGCAGGGGCACACACTCATACATCCACAAACATGCACACGTGCCTGTGTGTACACATGCTAACAAACAAAGCAAACAACACATAATCCAGCCTCCTTCGTGCTGCAAACGCACTGAATCCAGACTTCAGACGAGTGATGGTCATCAGGGCTGTGATTAATGTGTTTGTGTCACCGCTACGGACCGTTCAGATATCCTTTATAAATAGGCTGCAGTTCTGTGCTTCGTATCCTTATTACCGTAGCAACAGTGCCCGGTCATGATTAATGTAAAGGCTCCTGCATACTTACCACCACGCGCTGCCACGCACACACACACACACACACAACACACACACACACACACACACACACACACACACACACACACACACAATACACACACACGCACACGCACACACACACACGCACACACACACACACACACACACATACACACACACACGCGGGTCCATTCATACTACAATAGGGGGGTCCTTGCATTCCACGCAGGCGCTTTTTACGGTCAACCCTCCATTCCAGCTGGTGGACTACATCATAATGTTGCCATAGAAATCAAGGAGAAGAAGAGGACGCAGCGTGTGCATTCGGCTGGCGACCTTATGATAACAACAATAGAAAGTCGTTTTTGAGATTAAGACTAAAAAAGACGTGAAATAATACAATCTCAAAATAAAGTAAACTTTCTTAAACTTTGAGTTTGTTTCTTAAACTTTGACTAAGAATTTCATAGTTGATGCATAAATGTGTGCAGGTGCCGACCAAGGTATGGTCAGTTTTGTTATCTGGAGCACGTATAGTCAGCAGGCTTGCTATGCATGAGGTCCGCATAACGAACACACATTTTGACATTCAGCACGTATAGTATCTATCTATTGTATACTAATATATATACTGTCACAATTTGATTCAGACTGGGAAAATGCTGTTTTTTAGATGATACGATGATGATGATGATAAAATGTTGTTCTTAAGCAGATTATTGTTGGGTGTACCGTGAATGTAAGACATATAATATATATAATATGTACATAAATGTAAGGTGTCCAGGTACAGGTCCTTCCCCTGCGCAGCCCAATCACAATGGAAACTGAAACGGCACAGTATCCCGATTGGATTTGTTCTCCATGCCGCATGAACAACAGCAGGACAGCATGGCGTCTTATTAATCAAGAGTTACTCTTATTCCGCTCACATCACTTGTGGTGGAAACACAATTCATCAAATCAAACATTTACCAGGTGGCAAATTATGCACCAATTACATTCTAAATCAGAGATGGCGTTCCACCATGACAGTGAGTGCACAGCACAAGGCTCGCTCCTGGACTGGCAGAGGGCACCTGGAGGAGGAGGCACCAGGGACGTCGTGTGCACCCACCGTTCCCTCACAACAGTTGGTTGCTTTTAGTTGGTTTTTTTTTTACTTGAAACACACATTGGCTCCATCTGCAATCCCCAGCCCCACGCAGACACACACATTCTCCCTGCAACAGCACTCCAGAGCCCAGGCGGTCTACAGCGTGCCGTGCTTGGGTGGATTTTATTAATGCAGTCGTCCTCCTGACAGAATATCCATCAATTCTCTGTGGCCAAGTTCTGACAGCTAATTAGATGCCACATTCTGTAGAACTATATTAGGCCTGGAGACCCCAAGAAGCTCAGCCAGCAGCTATATACCTCATATGATTGACTGGCGGCCCGGCAAACAAATAATAAACTTTGAATAAACTTTGATATCCAAACAAAGTGAGGCGAACAGAACGGGGCGCTCATAAATCTCTATAATTGACAGCTCCACCTTGTACTTTCCATGAAGTTCTGTTTGCCACGCCACCGTCGTGCTCAATATCAACTTCTGAGAAGAAAATGTGACGAGGACTTTTCTACAATTGATGTTCCCGCCCGCATTACGACTTACGGTTTAAAAAAAGCCTCTTAAACAAAGCACATTTTCACCCTTTAATATTCCAACGCCTTGTTTTTGAAGCCCTTATCTTTATATTGGTTTATTCCTGCCTGCTTTGTTTCTCCTGCTGATGCAGTGTTTTATTGATTTGTCCTGAAAATGCATTCTGGACTGCTCCTCCCGGCAGATTGACAGTTGTTATTGCCTCTGCCAGGGAACGTCCACGACTTCTCTACTTTCTGCATCGCTGAAATGCCTCACAAATTATGCAGATAAAAAAGAAATAAGACACAGATTGACAGCTCAGACTATAGTTATGAAGTAAACATTTTCACGACAATAGATATGTCTTTCATCTTCGATAATTAGCTCTATATGATTAATATACATATTAATCATATACCACATATAGTGGATGAGGTGTGCAATCTCCACACACACACACACACACACACACACGCGCAAGTGCTTTGAGTGACAACCTGGATATATGGACATACTCTTGGCTTGTCATTATTTTCTTGGCGTGGAGTGGTGCGAGTGAGACTCATCATTCCATCCTTGACCCTTCACATCCACACCTGTAAGCTGTCCGATGGCGTGACCTCCCTCCTGCTGCGGGCTTCACAGGAAAACACAGCTTATTATGAAACCCACAACGCAGCCTAATTGCCGGTGGTCTATTCCCTTTTCCCTTTTTTCTTTTTTCCTTCTCGCGTGCACTTTGTTGCTAAGTACCTTTGTTTACCTTGCGACCAGCGACACACCGCTGGGCGAGAGCCGACTGAAACATCATCAGCGTAATGATGACGTTGTGGTGTGTGTGTGTGTGTGTGTGTGAGTGTTGTCGCCTCCGTGGTCTTCATGAGAGGCTGGAGGCGTCTGTGTCTGCGTTGGTCTACCTGTCCGGATGTCTTCAGCATGCAGAGAGAGCGAGAAAAATGATTACAGCTCGAGACTGACCTCTTTTTAGTTGGGCTTTGACCTTGGCGGCCCTTTTCGCGGCGGGTGGCGAGATTCAAAGGAGCCGGGTCCATTTGAAACGCGTGGTGTTTGATTTATGTCTGAGTCAGGGCAGCATTACTCAACATATCGCTTTTAGAATTACCTCAATTGACCCCCGACAGGGGAAAGAAAAAGCCTCAGAAGCCCATTTCCATCGCTTGACTTCTACCGCGACACTCGCCACACTTGGACGTGTGTGTGTGTGTGTGTGTGTGTGTGTGTGTGTGTGTGTGGGTGTGTGTGTGTGTGTGCCACCGGGAGAGGTTGTTTCTGCCACAGTTAATGAATGACGTGCCACTTGCTATGAAACACACAGGATTAAACAATGTGAGAACAGACATGACATGATCCACTGAAGCTCCTGACACCCCTCTCTCTCTCTCTCTCTCTCTCTCTCTCTATCTCACACACTCTCTCTCTCTCTCTCTCTCTCTCTCTCTCTCTCTATCTCACACACTCTCTCTCTCTCTCTCTCTCTCTCTCTCTATCTCACACACTCTCTCTCTCTCTCTCTCTCTCTCTCTCTATCTCACACACTCTCTCTCTCTCTATCTCACACACTCTCTCTCTCTCTCTCCCTCTCGCTCTCTCTCTCTCTCTCTCTCTCTTTCTCTCTCTCTGTTTCTGTCTCTGTCTCTCTCTCTCTCGTTCTCTCTCTGTCTCTATCATCGTGCAATGACACTTTTTTTCATATTCGTCTTAAATATGTATAACCACATCCATTTATAGCCACAGTATGTAGCTCACTGCAAAATGAACGTCAACTTTCCAAAGCGTATGATTTGTTCATGGTTATGTTCTTACTTTTCATTTAAAATCTTGTCACACTCACCCCTGTTGTCTTCACGTGTAAATTAACTGAAGCTATGCTAAAAGCTACGCTCGCTAAATGTGAAGCTAAAGTCTTCACAATTCATAGCCCTTGTTATTGGGCTGCATCCTTCGCAGGACAATATTTGACAGAAGATTTCACAGCAAATAAATCATTATTCCATTACCTTAAAACATAACAAAAGAAAAATTGCAATACTGTCATGAGATCATATCAGGGACTTTATTTTCTTCAGACCGCTGTGAAAGAGATAGAGAAAGAACGCTAGTGGAAGGAATGACTTTGTGTTGATTTACCCTTGCTGAAAACACCCGGGATCACGGTTAAACGTTATTAACGGTATTACACGTTCGTTGTGAGAAGCCCACACAAACTCTGCAAATGCAAAGGGTTCATGGTGTGCATCAAGTTTAACGCTTACACACATACACACACACACAGACACACACACACACACACAGACACACACACACAAACATAAACATGCAAACACACAAACATGCGCTGAACGTGTCTCAAAGACTTGAGGGTACATGAGCAGAGCTGGCCTTACTGGAAACGTCAATCTGTTAATATGCCTTTCATGACTGTCATCGAATAGGGGAATGTGTTACCATGGAAACAGTGTCTAAGGCACAGCCCCCAGTGACTCTGCCTTCAGCCAGTTGCACATGCGCACAGATGTATGCACACACTCGCACACACACACGCACACACACACACACGCACACACGCACGGATAAAACAATTTTGACGACACACACAAACTCTGATGCACACACAGCTGAAACATCTGCACTTCAAAGAGAGCTGACCATGCTGAATTGCCTGCTGCTGTTTTAAAGCACCAACATATTGCTGCCCTGATCCCTTTGGCTACAGGTGGGGACAAAGAGGAGGCTTCAAATGTCTTTTCAAAGCCGACACACGCCAACTGCATCTGATGTCTTCAATATGCATGGCGGTCTATCTGAAACACCGCAGGATAATGAATCCGCGCTCACAACATTCTTCAAAGGTGACACTAAAGGTGAGCAGATGGTTTTGATGTCTTGCCACACACACACATCATGTTGTACAGTCCCGAATTGCATTTTAGCGTTCCACCGTGGTGACTGTGACCGTGCTTTCTGTCATTCCCGAGGACGATGGCTTTAATCAAAGTTTTTTTGGATTCATCAATCACTAATTCATTCAGCTGGGAGTCACAAACAGAATTTTTTTAAAAATAAAAACATCTATTCAGCGCAATAATTTGTGTTGCCCTCGCTGGAACGTATTAATAATAACATCTTTTGTGCTCATTGTACTGATGCACCTTTTTTTCTGACGTTCCCATTGCACAACCTCAGACAGATTAATGAAGGACTCAAAGTAGTCTTTCATTTAGGTTTCTGTACGCGTCAACTTTTGTACAATCATAAATGCCGATCAATAACCAATTTTGATGTTTTCTGCCATTTGTTGTGGAGTTTTGACAACAGTAGCTGACATGCAGCCAAGAGCACTGATGGAAGTAATATGACAAAAATAAGAAAAAATGAATTCCCTTTCGGGCACCATTTAAAAAGAAGGGGGTCAGGTTGAGGTTGCTTTTGTGATAATAAAATGGAAAAAAAATGTGCAGGATCTGTCTCAAGGTTGTTTGACGTGCTGCAACTCTTATGTGCCACACTTCACTTCACTTCACCTTCAGTGCACCCTGCCTGCAGGTTGAGAGAGCTTTGCTGGCCATCTTTTATGTCCAAATATTAATTTGATTAGACCTAGTAACAGGGATCACCCCTGTTGCACCAAAAACATCTTCAAGTTTTCAGAGAGGTTATCCCTACCAATTTGTTACATGGACAACACCGCCCCCCACCCCCTCCACATCATACATCATAAATGACCACTGGTGCAACATGCCAGTCCACTGAGAGGCACCTGCTGGGGTCGGGGGGGGGGAGTCCAGGGGCCACCAGGGGCCTGCACATGATTCAAGTCTGTAACGTGGGGTCCGTAGGGAGGACAAAGCAGAAGAAGAACAGAAGGATAAAAGACTTTCGGAGAAGACTTTCAGCCAGAAGGAAGGGAACGCTGAGAGGCCGCGGGGCAAAACAAAGACATGTAAGACAGGACCTCGAGTGTCTGAGGACAAAGTACACTCGGTGTTTCTCTCCGGGCCCCAGGCCTGGAAAAAAATACACAGATGGTGTTATTTCTTCCTGTTGCTGGTTTTGTTTTGTGGGGGATTGACGGTTGCATCCACAGTCCTCCGTTGGCCAAGTGCATAAAATATGAACGTGGCAAGCTGTCATTTCCCCACAGCAAATCTATTCCATGACTGATAACCACAAGGAGTCGTCTTCATACAGAACATCTCCATGCCTCTTTCTCT
The DNA here is from genome assembly GCA_002895965.2 of Coryphaenoides rupestris. Lineage (NCBI taxonomy): Eukaryota > Metazoa > Chordata > Actinopteri > Gadiformes > Macrouridae > Coryphaenoides > Coryphaenoides rupestris. The sequence goes on from PIJE02000121.1 coordinate 440,990, forward strand.
ATTATGGCCGTCCTCCCTCGCACTCTCCAGTTCCTCTTGTAGGGGATTAGAGGGCAGTGCTGAGGCTATATAAGGTATATTGAGACCATTCTGCTTCACACAACACTATCCTTCAATTCATAGACGCGGTCAATATTGAAGTGTGTGCACTCCCTGCGTAGGCTACGCTGTATGAATACGACCATCGCTTACACAATACTCACTTCAACACCACGATCACCAGACCCGTTTTATAGTTTTGACACCTTGAGAGGATACCGTAAGTAAAAGCTTTCCTTTCCTTCCAGCCTCAGAGGTTATTATTCTTTTTTCGAGTTGTGCTTACAAGGCATTCCGGCCGCCGCTACTGGCGAGCAACGGGTGAGTGCGATGAAATATTCATTGTTGTGCGTAAACGTCTGAAGAGCGGTCGGACTTCGACGAGATGACCTTCATTTCTGAAGACGTAACAACTGGCTGAGCCCAGCGTGGAGAAGCCGGAGCCAGAGACGGCGGCGGTCCCCAGGTACACTGGCTCAAATCTATCACACTGGTAATTTTTCACAAGACAAAGCACGCACTGGAAACCCTCTTCCTCCTGTTATTTATATTTTATGTTCCGCGCACATTATTTATTTTTTTTGCATGAATTTACGGCGTGTAAATTCATGCACGCGCGACGCAAAGGAGGGAAACGGTGTTCATCATACGCACCAATAAACTTCACTCAACAGAAGGGTCTCCATTTATTTAAAAGCCATTGAAAAGAGGTGATGTACGGCCGCACGTTTTTTCTTTTCATCCTCAAAACCATAACCCCATGTAATTAATTAAGTTCTATCAAATTACTATTTTGTGTGATGAATGGGAGGATAAAAGGGGAATCCGTAACCTACACCGAGTGGCAGGAAACAGTCCTTCTCTCCAAATAGTTCTTCAATGAGACAGATTCATTTTCCTCTGCTCAGCAAAGGAAAGGACAGACTTATTTTTTTGTCATCCTTATCTGCTTCGTTGTGGCCATGAATCTTGACATTGCCTGCTGTTCAAGTTGTCATTCTATTCCCTCTTTTGTTTTATTTGTATGCATTGTATGACTAAAGCTATTGCAACAACAACAGTTGTTGACCATTGTTGCACAAAGGCTGGCTCCAAGAACACATAGCTCAGGAGAAGCCCATTATAAAACCCACTAAGCTTTATTTATATAGCACACGTCAAGCAGTATGCTGTTTTCATATGGAGCTCTTATGAAATAAGGCTTCCAGAACAGTAGTGTTGCCACGAGAGACAAATCATGGAGAACAACTGAAACATAAAGCACAGGCAGCAGAAGCAATATCTGCACCAAGATGCATTAGATCTAGATTAAATATATCATCGACTGCATGGCGGTATTGTGCTGCTGGAGCTACATTAAATTAACTCTTTTCCGCCTTCAACACATCATGGAACACATTCAAATGTATTAAAGTGCATAGTTTTCCGGAGATCTACTGTCTTGTTGTCAAACAAACATGACAATAGAAGTAAAAATAGACTTCAAAATGATAAAAATATATATTTTTCCCTTGATAACAGAATTATCCTCAGCCCGGCCCATTTAGCCAGATACTGTTGTTGCGTGTGTTCCGCCCCCTTCCTCATTCTCTTCTCTTGATTGAGTTAATTGTGAACCGTTCACATTTGGCCTGCTGCAATCACACAAAAATGATTTAAGAATGGGCCTGCAATAAAAAAATTAAAACCAGCAAAGAAACTACATATGCACTCTCACACGTCTGACACGCATGCTGACTCTTCATGATGGGTTGTTTGCCTAGTGGTCAACATTTTAGCCTTGAGAGACCATTACCATCTCGTGAGTTCACATTCGGTGTCTCTCTTATAAGATGTGCCTGGCGGCCTCGGGGGCGTGGTGCCGGTGTGACGACAGCGAGAAGCAACTGTTTGTTCAGAAACAACAATGGCGATAAACAGGCCGGTTCATCCAATCTCGTGCCAGTCCTTTTACAAACAGTTTCCAATGACGACTTCCCAGGTGGTTCTGTGAAACAAACCATCTGGCGTGCCAGGCTACAACAGTTTTGCCTCAAAGGAACAGGAATGCATACTTTCCGCTTTACATTTAGCCTAAATAAGGATTTATTTGGGTAGCACCAAAACAAAAGCAATAACAATGAAGGCTCTCGGTGTTTTTCACTTATTTCAACATGATTTGGAAAAACATCACATTTTCTCAAGCACTGTCTGATCACTGGAGGTCTGCACTGTATAACAGCCCAGATTGCTTCCTTCGCCCCGGCTGAGGTATCCCCGGTAAACAATTTAGCAGGATGGCTAAGTCTCTGGCTCTCTGGACTTGTACTCCTCGTTAGCTAGTTCTCCATTAAACATTTCTTGCAGCTCTTCCCTGCAGCCTCAGTCCTGCTGGCGCGTAATGTAGCTCACACACACACACACACACACACACACACACACACACACACACACACACACACACACACACACACACACACACACACACACACACACACACACACACACACACACACACATACACACACAAATACACCTCGCCAAGCCGGAACAACTTCTCAGCCAATTACCCACTACGGTGGACACCTTCCTCAATAAAACAACTGCAAAGCAACAACAAATAAAAACAGGAACTTATACCCAGCGTTACACACACACGCACACACACACACACACACACACACATATATATATAATATCATAAAACAGGTGGCTCTGTCTTAACTCCAATTACATGTAATGCATTAGCCATTGGTTCTTTCCAACAGTGCAGCAGAACAAAACAGCCCAGCATCAAATGGCTGATCTCCTCTCTCAGTGTGTTCTGTACACCATCGCTGTTGGTTTTTCTCACTCGGTTTGGTTGCTTTGTCTTATTGGAATCAATGACAGAGTGAAGTGGCTCACTTGCTCCGTTAATGTGCTACCATGAACCCACCACCGTGATGAAAACCATTTTCTTTTTTAAAATCCAAAAAGACCACACATTTACTTGTGCTGTTGTTTGTTATTTGCTGTTGTTGTTCTAGTTGTTGTTTTTTTGTCTTCTTATCCATAGTAGTTAAGACACAAATGTTCACAAGTTCACCCTAAACATCTAAAAGCACTCTGAAGAGCAAGCAGTTTGGGGCTGTTGATTTGAATGAACCCATTTAACCTTCGACATCGATTACCTTCCCTCCAAGCACGACCGGCACCATGGCCTGCAATGCATTGTGGTCTAAATCCAGTGAATCCATCCATCAATAGGCAACATGTGATTAGGCTCAGGCATGGGACTACTTCACCCGGAGCCACATGAAGCAGGATGATCAAGCAGCTGCAAATGCACTTGAGTTCCACACGGGGCTCTATGGACTCTGGAGTACAGCATGACTTCCATGTTCTAAATTCTGAATAGATAGCGTTTCAGATGGGCACAATCTCGGTATTGGCAGCAGCTGTAAGGACTGTATATATATATATATATATACTGTATATATATATCATCTGCGGCAGAAGTCGATTACGGTTAAGTTAATGGACTTCCATAATGGTAAAAAATGGTTCCATCGGTTCTAACGGTTCCAACACACTGTTTACCGCTGCAGGCTTATCTCTAAGAGGACACGTGCAGATAAATGTGTCAAGCGTGTCTGATAGCTGAGGCTCTGCATCTGTAATGAGTCCTGCTAATCTACATTATAATCACTCTCCTTAATCAAGGTGTTTTACCCCTTTCACTGCAGAACATGGAAATGGATGCATGTTAACAATCAAACGAACATTAGCAATGTCCCCTCGTATATACAGTATGCAGTATGTTTGTGTATATACATTATATATATATATATATATATATATATATATACAGTATACATGTGTGTGTGTGTGTGTGTGTTCACCAGCAAACAAACCGTTGTTCTGCTACACGTTCAGTATTTAATATGGTGCATAATTATGTGGTGTGTATGTGTGCACGTGTGCATGTGTGTGCGTGCATTCCATCCGCTATGGTTAGACTTTTCAGTGGAAAATTGTAGGGAACCAATTTGGCTAATAAGTAGTATAGCATCCTATTTCTATTCCATTAGCTCTATTGCCTTCATTGGAGATGCTTCCGCCAAACCACATTCTGCCAAACCACATGAATCACGCTCCACCGTCTGTCTGTCTGTCCTTCCATACAGCAGCCTCACGAGACACTGTCCATAAAGCACGACTTAGTTCAACCTCTGCCGTCCAAACATTGTGCAGAACCACATGCCACATTTAGTATGCATTGTACAACTCTTTGTATTGTCAAATGTATTAACAACTGTTATTTCATTTCATTTAAGTTGAGATAATATCTTCACATGTCAAAATGCAAGAAATTATTGGTTCTCTGATAACACATACTGGGAATTGAAAGGTTCATGAATGTTTGTCACACAGTGTAACTAAGAAACAATGTCTGAACGTCTGGCTTTTTTATGTTTAACTTTAATCAAAAGTGAGTGTATGGATCACGGAGACATGAATACATTTGGTGGCGATGCACACGGAAAGAGAAACAGTGATTGGCATTAATCAGACGTTGATGGAAACCACATTGTCACCTATAATAAGTATGGCCAGCTGCCATCTGTCTCCTGAGGAAAGATGTTTGGATGAGAAAATCAGCTTCCTGTGAACGGAGTCGCTGTCACTGTGGAAAAAAGAACCATACTTTAGAAAAAGAACAAATTGCAATCGCCAAAAAAGACATCTGTTTAGTCATAGGAACTGGATAGATTATTTAATTGGTTTTCCATGCATGAAAGCAAACATAATAATTATATTTGGTCATGCCTTTTACAATCAAAACTGGACTCAACGAAAGCCGCAATGAAAGGCAGATTGACAGGGGTTTGAATGCGTATAAAAACAGCCAGCAAACAAATGACACGCTTTGCTTTGAAACACACTGATCCAGTAAGAACTTTTCACAAAGGACAAGAGGTGGGTAATAATAACACGTTGAAAACCAAATAGGCCTTTTTTTTTTAAGTGGAAACGACACCTCCAGTCCCGATATTGGACTAGCAGAGAAATAAAGGGCTATAATGAAATTGAAGGGGGTTTGGTGAGGGGCTAGACCCAGACTGTGTGATGAGGGGAAACACATTGTGACAGGATCGCTGAAGTAATGAGAATCCCGCTTCCCGGTGAGCTGCAGCATAATTGGGATGGGCACATTCAATCAAAACACTTCTGTTCCATTTTCCACACTTGCAGGGGGGATGGGGCAACTGGCCTGTAATCTGCTCTGATTGGCAACTGGTGCCAGACCAAGGCAAGAGGAGGCTGACTCTTCATCAGCGCTCTGGCTGGCATCACCGTGGATATGATTAGCCACCGCCACTTCACTGACCTCTGAAGGTCTAGTCCCAGCGAGTATGGGGGGTGGGATTGATGTGTGTCAAACCTCTGATCTCCCGCTGAATTATTTGACACTGTTGGAATTAATAGAAGTCCAACTCCTAAGACCAGAGGGGCAGAGAACAACAATAAAAAGAGAATAAGGCCCTTCAAGTAGGTTGGTGCTAATCCATGCAGGATTTTATAGGTAAGGAGTAAAACCTTCAAATTGTACCTGGCATTAATTGGAGGGAGAAGTGGAGGGAGAAGAGAGCATGAGCAGAGTCGTGTGGTGGAATTTTCTGTCAACCGGCAGCGGTGTTCTGCAGAAACTGAAGGCTTTTCATTGGTAAAACTTTTTACATGTTAATTAAAAGAAAGCATCGGGTCGAACAAGATGGCAAGATTTTTGACACAGGAGCTTTAATTGGGCGATGGGTGTTAGGGGGGGGGGGGGGGGGGTTGAGGTGAGACCCAGGCGCACAGCAAAGGAGGAGGCGTGGGTAAAGTTCAAGCCCAAAGGCGGTTTAATCCAACAGAGAATTTGCCACATAAATAAACGGGATCCGGGGTGGATGGCTCTGCGGGTGGGCTTGAACACGGCAGGAGGGTCCGGGATGCTAGAGGGGTGAGAAAAACAGGGTGAGATCCCGGGTGAGGCAAACGAGAGCTGAGCGGCGTAACGTTAAGTCGGCCGGAACAACTGCTACAGGATGGCGTATACGTCACCACCTGTCGTTTAGGGGACGATCTGGCGCCGAGTGGAGCGCCGGCCAGGCTCTTGTAGTGCGGGCGGTGATCGCCGATCAGGGACAGGTGCGGTGATTGGTGATGAGGAGGCCGGTGCGGAGACTCGCGCTGTTGTGCCGCGTCAGCGCCGCTCCACCGCTGCGCCGCGCCTGCGCCGACGTGCCGGGGAACCTCCGACAGGTGGGAGGAGCCTGCCGAGAGGACAGGCGGCGCGCAGGGGAGCGTGCAGGGCGTGTAGCGGGAGGAGAAAGGCGCGGCCGTGGAGGCGTGGACGGGGGAGCCGTAACAATGGGGGGATAATGATGATGAGCTCCGTTTTCACATCCACCAGTCCTTTAATCCAATAGGAATGTAGATTTGAGTGTGGTCAGCAGAACAGAAAAAGCTTCTGTCGCGGTGAATAATATCGCCAAGAGGATGCATGTAGATTGCAAAGAGCAGTGGATCAAGGACCGTCCCTTGGGGAAGACCAAAGCTTCAATCTTAACAAATAACCCATTGCATTCAATTTGAAAACATTTGATAGAAAGTCCTAAGGCCAGACTGAAATGGTTCAAATAGGTTGTTCAGAGTAAAACAAATTAAAATAAATATTATTGACTTGGGTTGAGATGTACACCACTCTTTGGACGGAATGAAATATGCAAATTAAACTATTTCTTGGTCAAAAAATAAATCATGAAAGCCACAGTCAAATCAAACGGAAGAGGCAATGTCTCCACTAATGTGGTCTTTGCAAGTCCCCATTGTATTCATTGTAGACAATTCAAAAGAGAGGCTAGATACGATTATCTAGCCTTGCCCTTCTCTCAATTACATACATACAGGGGCACTTAAATGGCATGCTCCAAGCCGAGGCTAATTTAGTTGACTTCTCGCTCAGAAGACCTCAAATCCGTCAATGGCGTCTTTAAATACCACAGTTCCTGATGGTGAGTGTAGATATTGTCTGAAGGAGTACAGAACACACTTTCATTATTACAACTCATGGTCTTCCCTTAGTAGAATGTAAAAGCAAAACCTAATGTGTCAGACAGAATGCAAAGCATAGCACACAATGAATAGGGAAAGGGTCGCAATGAATAATCAGCCCAGAATGCAAATTCATTTGTTAGTTCTGCATTCAATTTCCCCACCAAGGTAACATGTATGCATTTCGATTGAGTTTTCATCGTTTCCAAAGATTCTAGAAGGTTTCCCCACCGACCTAACCAATATGGCTGCTGGTACTACATGATTTGATCTCATCTCCAATGATTGCTTGTGTAGGGGAACAGTAGTTTTACAGTTGAATGGCATTGTTATTTGGCTTTGTGTGATGTTGTATTCTCAGTTGTAAAAAGCACACCAAACCTCCTAGCCAGCCATATATTTATTTTCCAGCTTTTCTATATATGAAAAGAGAGATCACAGAAAATGTAGTTAGTAATATGAGTCATAATGCTCTTACACAAAGGAAGCCTGGGTACTGTGTTGTAATATACAGTGCTCTTGTGAAAGTGCTGCCCCGTAGCCTACCATTAACAGAGGGCCAAAAGGGGCTACATATCCTGCCTTTGTTACGACTCTAAGGATAATTAATTTTGTATATCTCCCACAATAAGCAAAGTATATAATTGCACATTTAAAGGCAGTGGTTTGTTTGTGCAAAACTCTTCATTAAAGTCATTGAATGGTTGAATGGAGGGAAGGGTGTCCGATACATAACAGCAATGTGTTGTTTTAGCAGGAGGAAAAGAACTCCAGACTCCAGGAGAAGTTCATCAACCCTGTCTGATGATGAGATTTGATGAATATATTTATTATTTATTGTCGTTCAGCATCTGCATGCATTTATTCATTTCGATATCTCCTCACGTAATTATAAGTAAACTCCTTTCTCACTCTATCCACAAAGTAAAACATGAAAATCACCCCAAAATGAGTGCAGGGTATGTACAATGGCTATTCTTCACTGGTGTAATTTTTTAATATTTAATTTAATGTACTGTATGTATTTACACGTTTGTACGGATGTTTGAACATCTGGCAAACACATATTTCTCCTGTCACACTGTGTGAGTGTTGCTGAGGCAACGCAGAAAACATCTGTCAGCTGTAAATCTCTCTCTCAAAGTCAATGGTTCCCAACCGTGGGGTCGGGAACCCAGTTGGGGTTGCCTGATATCCATATGGGGGTTGCAGACGATCGCTGACATGAGCTATACATATTTGATGATCCATTTTAGCAAACGATTGAGAAGGTTGATGAAGTGCAGCACTTGGTGAACATGGTGAAGGAGTACTCTGTTTAAAATCTGCAATAAACCGGATTATTCAACATTCAACATCAACTGCCTAGAAAGCCAATTTTATGTGGTTTGTAGAAAGCAGCTATGCATTCATATACGGTACTTTTTAACTTTAGTTCTTAAATCAACACAATAATAAATAAAAAACATCAGGGAAGGTTGTGAAGGAGTTGAACGGACGTTGGTGATAGCAGGGACAACACGTGTGCTTGTGTGTGTGTGTGTGTGTGTGTGTGTGTGTGTGTGTGTGTGTTCAGCGTGCAGTATTTCAGATGGCAGCACCAGAGGATGTCTTGGACCATTCAGAAGCTCTGAGACCAGCAGCAGAAGTCCAGCCAGGTCTGTCACTCACTGACCTTTTCTTGTTTTTGTCGGTCCTGATGAGTGTCATCCACTCAAGTTTGTTCCTGATGATTGAAAGGAGCAAGGTGAATGCGCTACTTTGTGTAGCTTGGTGTGCTGCCCCAATGTTGATTAGGGATGGGAATATATATATAATATTCAAATTCTACTAATGGTCCTGGGTCTTCCGGTTCCATTTTTGAATGACGACTACAGACTACTGGCACCTGCTGGTATGGAGATATTTCCTCTCACACCGGCGCAGAATATACATGCTGGTTGGTCGTCTGAAGTTTTTGCGGTTTGTTCGAGTGCAATTTTTTTGCCCAGTAGACAAGAGGCGACAGTTGGTCTTCACCGCCGCTGAAGGGGGCCTTTGGCTGAACAGCCAATCTGTGATTTCTCTCACCAACAGCCTCCGACAATTTGCTCAATCTGCCGGGAAAAGCCGCCGACAAGGGCCGACGAGTGCCAACAGTGTGGGACGCACCGCAAAAATGAGGGCCACAGACCTCACTGACGGCAGGACATTGGCCAACTGTCAGGCCGGCGTGTCAGGGCCTTCACACTCCCTGAGAGAGATGTCACATATGGTCAGCATGAAGGACGCATGGTGTACAGTAGTGGGGGTCGTGGTGGTGTGGACGGGCTGTAAGAATGAGGGACTGATGGCTCACTTGGACTCTTGATTTCTTGTACTTGCAGGGCCATCCGTGTCAAATTGATTGACATCACGCTGAATGGAAAAGAGAACGCTGATACACCTGAATATAACAAAGAGACTCACATGGTTCTGGATGCCGAAATGGGAGATACCATGTTTGACATTATTATGAGTTGTTGACTCACCCACCCAATACATACATTCTTTATTCTATTTTAAAACACACAACATGGAGTATGTGTGGGCTCTCGTGGCAGCTCAGTTGGTACCTGTGTGGGATGCCGGGACAGCTTGAAGACTCCACCTGGCCAACGCTAGAGTCTCTGGGTCCATGACGAAGTTCAGGAACACTGGAACAAAAAGCTGATATGAGGATGTGATGTGTGTGGGCTTTTGTGTATCTATGTTTGTCAATTCATCGATCTGTATAACTAGTAACAAGTGTACGTGAGGCGTTAATTCAAGTCCAAGTGCTCTGAACGGTTGGTAAAACACTGCTATGAATGTAGTAGGAGGTAATCATCTGCCTAGCAAGCATAGGGACTATGCTACCACAGGTGCCTTTTGTGCAACATAGCCATGTGTGAAAAAGGCCCTGATTGTACAGTAGCATGTCTACACCGCAAGCAAGCAGCTCACAGTCCCCAGGGAAGCTTTTGTTTTGTTACCTGCTAGGGCAACATCGCATAGAAATATGCATAATTATTTCACTGGGTCAGAGAAGAGTGTGTGTGTGTGTGTGTGTGTGTGTGTGTGTGTGTGTGTGTGTGTGTGTGTGTTGTACCTGCTGCCATAGGCTCCCCTCCTGCTGCCAAGGTCTGCAGAAAGCCATTCTGCTTCACACACACACACACACACACACCACACACACACACACACACACACACACACACACACACACACACACACACACACACACACACACACACAGAGGTCATCGTGAAAACATTGAGAAGCACAATGTAAGGTAAAACTAAAATAGAATTCCCTCCAAGGATCTCAGTGAAGCGTTTTCATTGGTGTGGTCTTTAACACAGTGACTGATGGGGAGCCCGTTCGTGACCTGGGTAGAAAACACGACCCATTAAACAGAAAGTCAGCAGCACTGAGTGTCGGTGGCTTGGCGACAGACTGGACATGCGTGGGGATCGGAACAGAAATTGAACTATTCACATGAGAAAACGTTATTCTATCAATCTTCACAACTCGGTTTCAGAAGGTCCCAGGCCTCGTAACTTGGTATACCATGAGAGGACATCCTCCTCAACGAGCAAATTTGACAAATTTTCTAAAAGGAAAATGACATCACATGTGCTCAGCTAAGCACGAGGCACCACTACGCCCACAGGAGGTCCACAATCACAAATAAACGCCATGAAGTCAAACCTTGCCTCGAACTCACTCCAAATTGGGGACACTTATCTAATTGCCCCCCAAGTGATGTGCCCCCGCAAATCTCTGGAAAAGGGCGGTCGTTGGGCTCAGCCATGCGTGCTGTGATTACCTTTTGAAGCTTGAAGCTTTGAAGCTTTAATTACATTTGTGCCGTTATGGTTTCAAAGGTGATGCATTTCAACCAAGACATGAATGACCACATGGCTATACCTGGGACTTCAGTAAATAAAGCACAGGTTGAATGTTACTGGAAATGTAATGTTTTCTCTGAACTGTAGCACTATTGATGACCAGTAAGGTTGAAAAGCAGGAGATCCCTTCTTTAACAGCTTGTTCAACCAACAGGAGACTATAAAAGCAATAGGATGCTGGGAGAATAGCATGTGTAAGGGCTGGACAGAGGACACCTGTGAAATCACACTGATCCCCCTAATGAACAACTAACATTACAATAATTAGGCTACTGCAGATATAAACTGAGTGGGTTAACACACAGCCACCCCATAATGCATTTGTAATCAAAGTGCTTTCAGTGCATAGTGTAATTGTAAGTGTAGTAAAAATGTGAACACAAATGCAATTTATTGCAGTGATGATTTAGTCCTGTCTTCTTACCATGGGAGGCCTGGCCAAGCCATCTCTTTAACCAACACATTTAAAGGCTTTACATTAGTATGCACTGCGTTGAACCAACTCAATATGAATACCAAGCTGTCAAAGTAAATGTCTACAAAATGACCACCTTTCTGTCCCCCACAGAGATATAGGTTCAATGTGTCTGATGGCCATCCCCATGCACACATACATGTAAATGTCCAGGCTGCACTCCAGGCTTGCTTGAATGCACACAAGGCTTGCTCTCTCAGGCACTAGGCCTATACTTTATACGCATACAACCGATTTTTTTTTTATGTGCGATGTGAAATGAAAAGCGGCAACATCTTGTGTTCCGTGATTAAAACGTTTTGTACTTGTCGGCCTTAAGGACGTCCACCCGTGTGCATTTCAAGCGCTCTCATTTAAAAGCAGAGTGTTGCGTCAGGGAGTGAGTTTTGGTGGTAAGTCAGCATTTTGTGTGAATGTGCTATCACTGCACATTACATTGATCCAAACAAGCACTTGATGCATTGCACTCTGGTCTGCGGCACATGGCAGCAGGGTTTGCTGATCGCAGCCCCGGCCTCAAGAAGACGATTGATTGGCACATGGGCCAGAAACAGAGGAGAATGATGGTGGAAGACATAAAACATGAGAGAAAGAGAGAGAGAGAGAGAGAGAGAGAGAGAGAGAGAGAGAGAGAGTGAGAGAAAGAGAGAGAGAGAGAGAGAGAGAGAGAGAGAGAGAGAGCGTGAGAGTGAGAGAGAGAGCGAGCTTGGGAGGGGGGTCGTTTTGGCTTAAATTACATAAGTAGTATTGGAAGGGTGAAGGATGTGCAGGGACATGTTTGATGATGATTGCCAGTGATTCTCTTTGTAGTAATCAAGTGCCCATAAGAGAGAGGCTGGTAAATTGGTTGGTTAGTCAATTCTTCCATTCTATCCAATAGCAGAACACTTTTAGCCAAATACAGTCATTTCCTAAAAGCAGCAAGCCAATTTTCCTCAAAAATATTATAAATGAGAAACAAACAAGAACGCTGAGACTGATTTAACTAAGAAACAAAAAACAAGGTCGCTTGTTTGTTGACATAGCATGATAATGGTTTAGCAAGACAGAAAAACACATTTTCAAATGAAAGAGCCATTTTAAAATATGAGCCTCATTGTTTTACCCTACTTTAGTAAAATGAAAAGAATTTGAAGACATTGAAAAGGCTTCAGAAAGCAAATACTAATTAAGTGATTACATGAACACATTAATTCCTCGGCAGTTTATTGTGTGGGTATGGAGGTCTGGATAATACCATGACAAGTGAAGCTGAAAATGGATTTGAATGATATTAGGGAGATCTCCAAATGGTCCCAGAACATTATTCCTTCTGAGGAAGACTGTACAGCAGCCAATCACCAATCTGCAAACCCTAAAAACCCTCAGATGCTTGTCTTTTTATGACAATAAAGAGGATTTACTTCATCACAGATGCTGTATGTGCAACGCTAATGAAACTAATACCTAATGAGTAATATTTAATTGGAAACTGTACACCCACATGGCGATTGAATATGTTTTTGCATCCCAATATGCCATGTGCTCATTTCACATTCAAAACCCGTTCCAGCCTATCCCGATTCTGAGCAAGGCGAGTGGTCACGGCGGTGACACATGGCTGTGATTGCCGTTGGATTGTCACCCGCACAAACAAGGTGTTGGTGTACCGCCTGCAGGGACACAATTAATTCCTCAGCCACTGGTTATCTTTAGCTGTTTTGCATGCGGCAAGAAAGAAGCAGATGCAGGAAAAAAGGGCTTGGAGCTTTGTCGGCAAGGGGCTGCCATGAATGAAGAATTTGGAGGGAAGAAGAAGAAGAAAAAAAAACTTCTGGTAAAAAGTGCTAGCTTGTGTTAGACTGCACTGTTGTAGCAGGAGTCCTTCAATAGCTCAGAGCGGGTGGCACCACCTTTGAGCAACAATGACTTGGTTATTACTATGTGGTGTTTGCGTCCCCCCCGCCCCCGGGACAGAGTACTTTATCACTAATGCTGAAACTGTCACACTTGTCAGGAGTTCATTTCTACTTGGCTGACTTCATTCAATGTCTGATTAACGGTGCCCCGCAAGAATACCTCCAGAGAGAAAGAGAATCGCAGTCGGTGGGAGGGGGGGGGGGGACTCGGCCCGCATTCTGTTGCACAGGGCCATGCGGTAGAAAACTGCTCTGGAGATGATCGCAGCCCCCGCTGATGGTCGCACGTTAGCAGTGTTTTATACATGGGGACTGTAGAGTGTGGTGTGGGTGTGGGTGTGGGTGTGGGTGTGGGGGGACTACACTGCAGAACACTGTTGTGTTGTAGGAGGCAGATGTGCCGGCCACCTCAGCTGCTAATGTTTTCCATTGGGAGAACACATGGTGCAATGTGGGTCGATGTTCCAGTCCTCAGTCCCCCCCTCTCTCTCAGTCTCTCTCTCTCTCAGTCTCTCTCTCAGTCTCTCGCTCTCTCAGTCTCTCTCTCAGTCCCTCTCTCAGTCTCTCTCTCTCTCTCTCTCTCTCCCTGTCTCTTTGTCACATACTGTAGAAACACACACATTCACAACCCCCCAACCCCCCCACACACACACACACACTTTAAAGAGACACTGATATTCCTTACTGTTCCCTTTTATAATATAAATAAGTCTTACAAAATCACACATATACATGTGCAAATATGTGCGTTTCAAATGTATTTTTTAATCATTCCTTCTTGAAAAATGTCACACCCTGTGGCAAAAGCGCGTCTGTTGTTTGCCGCCACGATATGTATGCCACTGGACGCTTGTTGTCCTTACACGCGACGCCTGCAAATTGGAGCATGTATAATCACATTTTCCCCATGACAATGTTCATAATTAGTTTCCAAAGGTTGATTACTGTGAGACGCTGTCACAAGAGCCAATGCGAGGGGACCGTAGGATGTAGCGTTAATTAGTTTTGGGGGTACTGGCTTGTGGAAACGGCGATAGGCTCATGGAATTCATCAGTGACGGACAGCGTGCAGTTTACGCATCGTAGGAAATAAAGAGTGTTTAACAAAGAAAAGACAAGTATCTTACAAGCAGGGTGTCAGAGGTTATTCTCAAGTGCCATGTAAAATAATTGTTTGTGTTCTGTAAAAACTGTGAGCTCGCCAGTCCGCCCAATTAGTCTCTATTCATTTAAAAAATGAATAAATTAAAATGGCATCCAAAAAAGTATGTCCCTGTCCATTATTCTGGTAACCTCTAAAATGTGTTGTTTTCATTGTCTGCTGTTTCAATTCTTCTCACAGATGGGTGCACAGGCGGTCCGTAGAGTGCCAAAATAAATATCAAATGTTCAACTTTGCTTTCAAAGCACAGTCTATTTTGCATATTGCTTCCCATTATACACAGAGAAACAGGGAGGATACTTTGCTATTATAAATATCTCCTACTAGAGCATGCTGGTCCAGTTATTTTAGTCAGCGTCAGAAATGTAGTTCATTTTTAAACTTTAATCCCACATTGCTGCAGTCCTTTCAGTGCAAGACGGAAACAGTGGACGTTTTGTGAGTCCTTCCAGAATGTTGTTGACTACTTGCTACTACTTTGGTATTGTTTCTTTTACATTAATTGTGGAGTTTGCTCTATTTTATGTATGTTGCCTACTGTTTGGCTTACCTCATCTGAAAACCTAATTACTTGGCTGATAAAGTTTGAGGCAAACACAAAATTAGTATGGATTAAATTTAATTTGTCTTTCATTGACAAGGTCTATGACATATTCCACTCCAGTCTACCAACATGTAAACTCCCCCTCATCTGTCCAATCAGGCAGAAAGTATTTGTGACAAAAACAATGCCGATTGTCGTTTTGGGCAAATATAATCCAAAATTTTAATCACAAATTTCAATTGCAGCCAAAGCCTGCAATTGAAACCAAAGTGAGTGAGCAATAAGCTCAACATAATATATTATGCCACCAGCTCTGGCAGTCTCTATCTCACCACAAGGATTAGCAGTGTCAATGTGGAGCCATTTCAATCCTTTCCTCTCTCAGGCACTAGGCCTATACTTTATACGCTGGGAACTAGCGCACCGTATTAGATTATTACCATTGGGCCAACCAAGGTGACCAACTACTTATACTATATTTCAACAACCTGTGTTTGATTCCACGTATTTGGTTCCCATGGCATAATTTGAACGTGATGATGGGAACTGAATATAATGATGGTTTCTGAGTTGCCATGGAAAGACAATAAAGACTTGATTTTTGCCTCTTACCCGGTGGTCCTGCGTTTTTGCTCAGTCTGCATTGTGATCGTCGTGGAGACTGTCATGAACCCTCAATTGAAGTATGGAACCACGGATGCTGCAAATATGTCAAGGAAAACAATGGAAAGCAATCCACTTCACAGTAAAGGAAGCATGATCTGCCTGATTATATTTAAGTCATCTGTGTTGTTTACACGGTTGACGCCAGGGACATGTTTAGGCCACCTTTTGAAATGGCAGATTTTATCCCATCCATTTTTGACAGCATGATGAGTTAAGAATGTTATGAAAAATATGAAAAAAATGACTGACACCTTATGGAAGGTTAACTGGGACAATAAGAAAACAGACAACGCAATGTAAACAAATGTGCACTGTCCAAAAAAAGTAACACAAGCTCAAAAAATATGCACGCGTTTCCATGTAGGAACGCTGTAGAGTCGCCTGTTATCAGTAGTCGCCTGTTATCAGTTGTAATCAATGGCCAGGGTATAAAATAAAATAAAATAAAATAAGCCTATATATATTTATCATTCCTCTATAACAACACCACATGCAATGTTGACAAAGGGACTGAAATGATTGACATTTTAATGTTATGCCTCCTGAGCGTCGAGAACAGGGCGAGCTGAGTGCCTCAAAGCCAACAACTTTGCCCCCAACTGCTAATGTGCACCCGTGTCTCAAGTGAACTCACAGCCGATGCACTAGCCTGCTCCGCTGGCCGGGGGCATCGAGGTGCAGGTGGGGCACATGGAGGGAACCACAAGTGGAGGTTCTGAGGATCCTTTGATTTCCTGCCTCTCGACACCACCTCACACAAGGAAGGAATGGTCATAAGTACAACGATTTATTTATGAGCATTTTGGAGTAGACTCTTTTTTCAAAGCTGTTATTGGCAAGATGTGAGATCTATCAGAATCAGCTAGTTTTTACAAGGAATCAATGTGCTTTTGTGAAATTGGTGCATAACATTGATCATTAAACAGAAAGTAATATTAGAGAAATTGTAAAACATTCAAATCATTTCATAAAGTTTTAAACTCATATGCAAGGGGGCGTGGTTTAGCGCCAGGGGGTTGAGACAAGTGGAGCGGAGCAGCAAAATGCCTGAGATTGATGCAGCTGTAGGGGATGAGTGTAATTAAAGCTGTTTCAAACCAATATGCACACGGGGTCCGGGAACCCCCCCCCCCCCCTCCCTATAATATGAGGACAAATCATTTTCTAATTGAAGCCTATATAGAATTAATTAAAGATTATTTATTTGTGATGTTTTCATTGCTATTGTCTATTTACATGGGAAACCAAGATACTGTGATTGGCTTAATTGGTGTGAATGCTGAGAAGCATTCACAACATATGTTATTCGCCAAAGTAATTTCTTTTTTTTCTTATTATTATTCCACCCTGTTTTTTTGCCGTGTATCTCCTCCCACAGTTTTCAACGTAGAAATTCCGTTCAAAGTTTAAAAGATTCAGCTCAATTAGGAATCGACTGCTATGACTTTTCTTATTGATACCCTTGATACCCATTGAAATTAATGGGGGGGAATGTTCAACATTCTCATATTCAACCTCTTCCCATTTATTCATACATTCAGGTAGAAACTCCATTCAAACATTAAAACGTTCAGGACACTTGGATGAATTCACACATGATTATGATCAAAATTTGATCAAAATTTTCATAACATTCATACTTTTTACACAATCACAGTTCAAACTTAATTGAGCTCCTCAGACACTTTAACATGGGTGTGTATTGCGCTGGTCAAAGCGGGTGACGTCACCGCTAGAGTGTAGATTTTTAAATGTAAATTTTTATATTTTTAAAACTTTAGACAGAAAATAATCAGCCCAAGGCTTTGAATCTGCCATGCTAGCTATTACTATTCGCTAAATGGTAAATTAATTGCATTTTTCTCAATTGTAAAAAATTAATTCTCAATTCTCAATTATTCTTGAAATCTGTGTGTCTGGGGCTGGGGGCTCAACAACATTTAGTCTACTTGTTTAAAAACCTTGGCTTTTTCTGGCAACTAGACAAAGCCATGTTTAGTTGCCATCGTGGTAGCTGCGCAGCGATTTTTCAGCATCTTCTTTTGCACAAATGTATCGACACTAACAACATACAAGTGAGATACACTCCTTGACACTGTCTACAACAAAGGTTCTGGGATACTTTTTACATCGATCCCGAGTGGCCGGCGGAGATCAAACGAGGGAGCCACAAAAACAAAAACATCGGCCAATGACCAACAACATGACCAACAACAAGTGATGCAACCCTAAGGATATTAAATCTCTTTCTTGCTCCTGCTCGCCCAACCTGGAGCGTCTGATGACCTCTTGCCTTCCATTCTATCTTCCCCGGGAGTTCAGCACGGTCATCATTACAGTCGTCTACATCCCACCACAAGCGGACACCGACGTGGCACTATCAGACCTACATGATGTGCTATGTTGGCACCAGACCCAACATCTTGACGTGACTGTGGTGGTGGCGGGGGACTTCAGTAGGGCCAATCTAAAGAAAGTCATGCCGAACTTCCGTCAGCATATTAGGTGTGCTTCCAGGGAAGGAAGAACTTTGGACCACTGCTATACGCCATTCTAGAGAGGCTACAAGGTTGCATCTCATGCCGCCATTTTTGTGCTGCCGGAGTATGAACAAAGGATAGTACGGGAGGTGGTAGTGACGAGGGAAGTAAAGCGGTGGTCCGACTAAATTGATGACGATATTCAGGACACCATGAGCGACTTCCACTGGGACAGGTTCGATCCAGTTCCAGTGACGTCAGGGAGTTTGCGGACGTGGTGACAACTCTGGCCTTGTATCCGGCCCCATGGACAAATACAAAGCGGCGTCCTACGGACTCCAGCAAGCAGTGGAGGACACAAAGAGGAGGTACAGAGACAGAGTGGCGACGCAGATGGAGCAGCGCAACACCAAACGCATATGGCAGGAGCTACAGACTATCACAGATTACCGGGGCCGATCCCCCTCAACTGTGAGTGCCGACGCATCCCTAGCGGACGATCTGAACTCATTCTATGTGTGGTGCAAGGCTAGCAACAACACTGTAAGCGGGTAGCTGAAGTGAATTCCATTGCTAGGGACGAGCACACTCTCTTTGTGATTGAGCATGACGTGAGGAGGGCTCTGATGAGGGTGAAAATCAGGAAAGCTGCAGGTCCTGACTGCATATCTGGATGAGATGAGAACACCGCCATATGTGCCTGGATCCTGGACTTCCAGGCCCAAGGTAATCAGTGTGGGCAAACACACATCCAGACCACTCACCCTGAACACAGGTTCCCCCCAGGGTTGCATCCTCAGCCCCCTACTGTACTCCCTGTACACACATGATTGTGTGGCCAGGTCCAGCTCCAACACCATTGTTACATTTGTGGATGACACAGTGGTGGTGGTCCGGTAATGATCAGAAGACCTACCTAGAGGAAGTTGCTCTGGTACCAAAACAACAGCCTCATGCTGAATGTCTCCAAAACTAAGGAGGACACAACAACATCAGAGGACTTACACACCACTGGGGAGTAATGGGACTGGCTGAACGCACTATTGGCACTATACTCCCCACCCTGCAGGACCTGTACTCCAGGAGGTGTCAAACCAGAGCCTGCAGGACCATGAAGGATCCTCACCACCCCAAGAACAACCTGTTCCACCTGCTGCAGTCAGGCAAACTCCTCTGCAGTCACGCTACTAGAACAGAGAGACTAAAACAAAGTTTCTTGGTGAAGTCTGACCTCACCAAGGCCCCCCACTGCCCCCCCCCCCCCCCCATGCACACACTCACATAGTCAGTAGACAGTACACAGTACATGCACTCTCATAGCTCTACTACACAAATTAATACTACATTTTTGTTATATTGCCTTGTTGTTTACATGCCTACTTGTTTATATGCCTTGCTGTTTATATGTTTATATGCCTATTTGGTTGCATTTCTCATTCCTTTTTTTGCTGTAAAGAGTGTGGATATTCTGATTGTGATCCATCCAATTTGTGATATTTGTATTGTTATGTACATTCTGCTGGGCATCGCCACTTTTTAATTTCACGACACATCCTGTATGTGTATGTGACAATTAAACTTCTTGAATCTTGAAAAGTTGCCATGAGCCGTAACCATTGGTCTGACACCTTCCTCTCCTTGTAGAACTCTCAGACCAAATCGCATTTTTAAAATGTCATAGTGTTCGAATTTCAGCTTAAACACTTATATATACTTGTTATTGTATATTGTACTGTATATTGTAGCGATCCTGCTGCAGGACAGACTGTTTTAGTTAGCAAGATCAGACCAAAGCCTGAATTAATAGAAAGTAGGAACAATTGCTCTTAATAAATATATATATATTGAATTTTTTTTGCGGGCCAAATATGATATTGCGTGACTTATATCTGTAGTGTTGTGCTGGGATGTCCCCGGATCCATTGTAAATAAGTCACCTTGTGTATAAATAACCAAGCAAAGCAATGTGACTCTCCAGCCTAGCATTGGTTTTCCTGCCACCCAGGGCAACAATTATGAGGACTTCATTACTCCATAACAGCTATTATACTGCCATTAAAAGTCCATTATGATGTTGTGTTGTGGAAAGAGAGAAGGTGTTTGCAGCCCCTGCTGGGTATCAGTCAGAGACGCTTGAGAGGCAGACAATTAGATAACTTTTAGAATGTTTAATAGCTTTTATCTGATATGAATAAAATTAGTATGTGATTTATTGTCATTGGGAAAGCAAAGAGCTTCTATTTCCTCTGCAGTATGCTGAAGGTGTCACGCGTGTCTGCGATCATTAGATAGAGGTATGAACAGCCACATAGCCTTTTAACACGTCAAACACTGATCTAATCAGTGAACCAGGAACGTCGGAGTCAAGCGAAAGGGCGCAGCGCAACAATTAACCCTTCAAAAAACAACTCTCTGATTAGAGCGACGAACAAGCCTCATCATTTAATCCCCAACCCACCCCCTCCGTGCTAATCATAAGGCGAAGGCCAGACAATGCACTGGTTGATGGTGGGGATTGTGGTTTTCCTGTGCCCGCCGGAATCACCTGGCAGCATGTATTTGTGTGTGTCGTACATTGTGTTTAGTTCCTCGGTAATGTCTTTCGCTTTGGTTCAATTTGTGGTGGTGGCAGCGAGGCCCCAGTGTGTGTCACTCTGTTTGAGTGACAGCATGGATAATCCCTTTCGCTTGGTGATGGGTGACAGTCACGGTGTCAATAAAATGTCCAGGAATTTTGGATAGGAAGGGGGAGAAAATAAATATTAACAACAAAATACATCAGTAAATAGGTGGCTCAGAGCAATACCTTCCACTGGAGAAAACTATTTCTGATTTGGATTTTACCCTGGAGCTTTAAGGAAATATGCAAGAATTGCAGCCATTGTTTGTTGGTCCATCTCAGATGATGTTCCGTTGTGAACTAATTCATATTGCGAACATGTCTTTCTTTCTCTATCCCTGTTTGTCTATGCTAAATCTGTCAAAACAAAATTATTCCCGATGGGATTGTCATTTTGCTCCATAAACATTTGGATCCCTCAGCTATTTGCAATAAACAGTCACAATTGAAAAACAACAAAAGACCTTGACAAAGATGAGCCTCTTTTCCTTCACAGCGTGGACTCATTT
This sequence comes from Coryphaenoides rupestris, assembly GCA_002895965.2. Taxonomy (NCBI): domain Eukaryota; kingdom Metazoa; phylum Chordata; class Actinopteri; order Gadiformes; family Macrouridae; genus Coryphaenoides; species Coryphaenoides rupestris. The sequence goes on from PIJE02000121.1 coordinate 462,356, forward strand.
TTATAGATCTTATAGCTTTGAGTGTAGCACTGCGCCGCCGACGCCTGTTCTTGTGAGTTATATTTAGCTGTTTTCTTCTGCAACATACTGCCGCACTCTCTCCTCCGCGCAATAACACATTTATCTTTTGTTCTTTTGTTTTGTCTCCGCTGCTTCCAAAGAATGTCACTTACTCCCACGATTGCGGTGCCGTCGGCAGAAGGTGTAGTATTTGTTTTTCGCTGTCAGCCTCCCAAAGCCAGGTGCTCTTACAGAGAGAGAGGGTGAGGCCCTGGCCAGCCACCCGTTGGTCCCCTATTGACCATCTCTCCATCTCATTTTTCCACACGACCATTCATTTGAAGCTGATTGACACTTTCTTTCTTTCTTGCTAGTTGGGCTTGATTGTGGTTGCGGTGAAACCCTCAGACGTGCAGAGGTGCAGAGAAGAGGATGGGTCTGTTTATTTGTATTTCTGGTGTGACATGTATGTAGTGTGTAGTGTGTAGTGTGTGTGCAGGCCGCTAACTTTCCATCAACCGATGGCTTTACCTGCAAAACTGTTAGCTCGCCTTTGTTAACATTTTGCCTCCAGAATGCGTCAGATTAGATATAGATTTTAATATTAAATGTATGTGTGTTTGAAATAGTAGTTATAGAGGTAGAGCAGTTGATAGAGTGGGTGGTAGATCCTGTTGTTTTGCAACAGGGAGGTTGCTGGTTCGATCCCCAGCTAAGTCTCGAGGTGTCCCTCAGCAAGACACCACCTAACCCTAACTGCTCCCGATGAGCTGGCTGTTGCTTTGCATGGTTGACACCGCATCGATGTATGAATGGGTGAATGTGAGGCAACTGTAAAGCGCTTTGGATAAAATCGCTATATAATTGCAATCCATTTACCATTTAGTTAACTACGTAGTTACTTACTTAGTAAGTTGGTAGTGACACACTTGGCAGCAAAAGTGAAATGTATTGATTCCTTGCGAAATTGATTGAGATTATTTGAGCATGCAAAATCTTTCATCTGCTATTCTGTTTAAATTGACCTAAACTGTACAGCACATTAAATGTGCTCTATAAACTGACTTGACTTCACTTGAGACAAGTGCAGGCCTATAATATTTCTGTGACATTACATCGATAATAATTAATAAAGCTTCACCACAGTGTAATGCCAGTGGGCCTGTGGGTTCTGCTCTACAGATCCTTTGTGCATCAGCATGAGCGATCCATTCCGACTGGACTCTGTCTGTCGCTTTATTTCCCATGGTCACCGTTATTTGTTCTAAATGTTTCATGTTCGGAGGGTAACATTTAAATTAACAGTGGATCTTATTTAATAGACACATTCTCTCGCCGGAATTTATGTCCCCCAAACACCACGGACAGCACAGTGGCACGGTCTATGCGACATTTAACAAAACAAACACTCCTGCAAGGAACATAATTCAATGAAATCTAATCTAAGTATTTTAATGAGAAGCATTACAAATGGTGGAACGTTGACATATTTTCAGCCGCAGCTATGCAATTGTACAATATAGTATAACATTATTATATAGGCTAATGTTGTGTCCTCTATCAAGGATTTAGAATAGAACACCCTCTTAGTCACCCTCTCCATTGATTGAGGGGTCACACAATGTATTATTAACTGTGAGGTTGAACGCCTGTTGACATCCCTATTAATCGTCACTTAGTAAGTTGAAGGTGAAATATTATGGCACCAGGTGTGAGTGTGATTAGCCATTGCAAGCCGTTTCACAATGTGACTACTGTCTAGTGACATCACAAGTGGGAATGTCCACATGGCAATTGTGAAACAGCTTGCAATGGCTAATCACACTCACACCTGGTGCCATAATGTGTCCCCTTTAAGATACGTTTCATTGTTCATAGGAAAGGAAAGCAAAACAACAGACTGGGAACTGGATGAGGGGTGTGGAGGTCCTCAGGAATTAGTTATTATTACTCCACTGACACTTTATAAAAGGTTGTAGGGCTGTTGGCGAGACTTGACAAAGCACCACCGTCTGTGTGTGTTTCTAAAAGTAGCTTCAAAGCAGACTGGCTGAGATATATCCCAAAACTAGAGCCAAAACATAACCGTTCGATGAATCACAAGCACAACTGACCTCTAGATGTTTTGGGATTATTGTTCCAAGAGTCTTCTTTCTGGGTTTCTGTTTTTAGGCGCTTTATGGTCCTTAATGCTAGCGTGCAACAGCACCCACCCTTGGCCATTTTGGTAGTGGCAACTGCAAGGCTCCGATATACTGTAGCTCTAGAGAAGGGATTCCCAAAGTGTGGAGCGCGCACCCCAGCTGCCTCTAGGGGGTGCGCGAGAGGAAAAATGTAATGGTGGTCTAATGGTGTCATCATTTCACAATTTTCTTTACAGTTTTTCTCAATTGTTTACACACAAAAACTGGAACTTATGACACAATGACCACAACCTGTAACTCATGTGCCAACTCCCTAAACCAATTCTGCTGAACTATTAACACATTTCCTGCCAGATGTTAATTCTAAAACACACTTTCTTCAAAACACTGCACACAATCCTCTCGATTTTGCACACTTCATCAATGCCAAATCTCCTTGTGTTTAGACAGAACACACAGCCATTCAAAAACTTTCATTTCCAAGGCTGTTTAGCTTTAGCAGGTGAGCTCCTGGTTTGGAGGAAGGAAGAGCCATTATCTCTGATGAGATTCGGGCCACTGTGGTCGCCATGTGGTCAACCATGGTGTGACCATGCAGGAGGCTGGCCAGAGAGAACATTGCCTGTGATGTCGATGAGGTCCTGTGGCCAGACAGGAACCAAAGACAGGATGTAGCCTAGTTTTTTTGTCCTTTTTTCTTTCTTTGTTTCTTGACTGTACTGGCCTATTTTCTATAGTTTGCTCTGTGTAAATCATTTACACATCCAGTTGTGTTCGCTGTGATGTATAGGCTACAGCAGTTTTGGAGAAAATTAATATTTTTGTTGTTACTGTATATTTGTGTGTTGTTTTACATTTGAGTAAAAATATTATACAGTTATATTTTACAACAGGAGTAAGCGTACACTAAACACTGAACATGAAAAGGCATGATGCTCCTGATAAGGCCTTCATACTGATGTTTTCCCATTCATAGTAGTGTTTTCCATTCAGCACATCAGTGTTCAATTGGTTGTTAGAAATGTCTCCTCATATGATGGTCTGTGTGTCGTTTGAACACAAAACACCATTTTGAGGTTTTGTTTTGAAGGCAAAGTAGCATTTTGCAGGAGATATATAGGGTTTAGCATTTTGTGTGTGTGGTTTTTGGATTTGTGTTTAGAGTTTTGAGAAAATGAGGTATGCTTTCAAAAAATGTGTGTAAGCAATTGAGAAAAACTGTAAGTGGGATTTTTCACAAAATAAAAACATGAATTATAAAAAATTCCCTTTGTAAGATTTTAATTTAAAATTAAAAACGTACAATTTAATAAATAAATGTACCCGAAATGCACTTAAGCTCCTGCCGCCAGATTGTCTTTTACGTACACATGCATGTGCCACTCTTTGTTCTTTACGTGGTGGATCGTGATGTGTAACTTTATTGTAATTTGATTCAGATTAATGGTGTTTTAATTTCCGTAACCGCTATGTATGGTTAATTGTAAATGAAATGTGATGCAATCTGCCTCTGAGCCTGTGCTGTGTCCTCGCCATCCTTATTGCTCTTTAAAAGTGACGCCGTGTGTAACTTGTGTAACTGACATTTATTGAAACTTTGTTGCAGTGTTTCAGTTTCATTTGGATGTGAGAGCAAATTGTTGAGATCTCTTGATTATTTAGTTACGTGTTCTGATCATGTGTTCATGATTAAAGATGATGCATTTAATGCGGCTATAAATAGGCTCTGTTGCGTTTTGGCTTTTTTGAAGGTGTGGGGGATTGGGGTGCGTGAACCCGGTCGGGATGTAGAAGGGGGTGCGTGGCCTAAAAAGCTTGTGAACCGCTGCTCTAGAGGATTACACTGTAGCTCTGGCTACTCTTTAGGCATAGCGGAAGATACGGTGATGCTGGGACTCGTCTGCTCCACCATCCTCCTCTGCATGGCGTAATGTATTATTCATGTATTTCCTTAGCCTAATTAAGTTTGCACTCAGAAGTAGCAAGCTTATTTTGAAGTGGGTACTCTTTGTTTGTTTGTTGATTCAGTATTTTAGTTTTGTTTTTGCGTGTAGGTGCGTTTATTTTGAATTACGTAAAAAAAGAGAAAAACCCATGGAACGTGAAGAACAATAATTTAGTTGAAAACAGCGTGTAGATAAAAACAAACAAAGAAAACAACACAAAGTGAGCAACGTCTTCCTAGCAGGTGTCATCTTCCAGCTCACAGATACCGACCGTCACTTCCTGTTCTCCAAAGAGACGGGCTATCAGCAGGGAACTAAAGGAAAGCAAAAGCCTTTTAATCAGAGCATTATATGGTCAGATAAGGCTTCATAGTCGAAAGAGAAAGTCACACCGGAACCACCTCTAAATGATCCCGGCCGCGTCTATTCACATGTAGATGGGATGGCAGCGGCGGAGAGGCGGGAGTGCGGCCGTTAGGTTTATCAGCACTCACCAGCAGCAGCAGCTCTCCACCACAAGATGAATAGACCTTCCCACTGCGGCGCCATCACTATATATATATAGTGATGGCGATGCTGTGAGAACGTCTCTCTCTCTATTTATATATATATATATATATATATATATATATATATAGAGAGAGAGAGAGAGAGAGAGAGAGAGAGAGGGAGAGAGAGAGAGAGAAAATAGGTGAGATGGAACGAGCAAGTGCACACATCCATAGGCTACACACACACACACACACAGACACCTAGGCACACACTCTCACACAGATTATATCAGATGGTATCGCGACGGTAACCCAACACAGATTTGGGATAATCCTCCACTTCTGGAAACGGTGGTGAGGTGAGGACATGACCTCCATTAAAGTCTTAGAACACAAAGCACAAGAACCCCCACCCCATCTGTCACTGGAGACAGTCCTCCTAGCCTCATGGTATATGGCTCTCCTTGGGGCCACTTGATGGTTTGCAAATGGAAGCACGACACCAGCGCTGTCAAATCCCTCTAAATGTCCTGAAATCAGTAAAACATGGATGTTTAGAGGACGATAAAGGCAACTCGCGGGAAAAGCGACGGTGTTCACGCACTCCGGGCCAACGTTGACAACGTTTAATCATGTGTTGTCTTCAGCACAGTAGAGCACTTGAATCATAAAAGAGCCAGTTTACAAGCCTTGTGATATTTTGTTTTTATTTGAATATAAAACCGGACAATAGATTTTCACAGACTATAAAATTGCGCTTAGCTCTGCAGGATCTATTAAGGCCTTTAGCAGTGAAATGATATGTTAAATACATGGTTATTAACATTGACAAGGGTGAAAGTGTGCTGCTTTGAGGACAAAGTAGAGCTCATATTGTGTTGCTAAATACACTGTACACTGTTCAGCTGATTCATCTGTTTCCCTGAGATCGGGAAATTGGTTACACAGATCCACTTAATGGTTCAAATATAAATGTCTGCATACAATTCATGATGTTGTGCTGTTTTGTATTAGTCTAGAGGGCAGCTGATCACGAAGGCTTTAGATTAAAAAAAACAATTACATGTTCCCTTTTTCAATGTACCTGCGGACAAAAATGTGTCTGAATAATATATGTTTTAATAGAGGGAAATATAATATAATATAAACGCACTTCATACGATTTGCCTTGTTGTTTTCTTTTGAGTTGGTTCTTAATCCTGTAAATCTGTGTGATGCGTTTCGGGAATTTACAAGATGTCGATGTATCTTTGCGGAACATATTTAAATACGGCTGCTCCCCATACCGCGAGGTCTGTGTTCTTCTGAGTCCTTGTGAAGTCACTGATGTCTGCAAGATCAGCCGTGGCTATTAATAGCGCTGCATTTGCATGTTTATCATGGCGCACACAGCTTGTCCTTGATGCAGGAAGACAGTATATTAGTTTAAGGAACTTCTAACGCCTGCATCTAGCACCTGAAAGCTGAAACATTCATATTTCACATATGTACCATACAACAACGTGTGATTAATTAGCAAAAAAACACAGCATAAATGTTTAATTTCCAGAAGATTAGTCTGTGTATTTTTCCTGGATTGTAACAAATTCATTATAATACAATTGAACAATAGTGAAGTGGCTTTGTAGTAGAACTTGGTTGATCTTTTTTCTCTAATATTCTACATTGTAATCTTGCTGTTTTGTTAAACAAACAAGTGTTCATCAAAAGTCACGTATCTCAAACCATTTCCTGAAGAGAAACAAAAAGTATGAAAACATAGCAACGCCACACGTGGCACAGAGTTATTAATGTGTCTTTTCGATAACATTGTGACCAATATTACTCTGTGCTATACACGCGAGATTACAAGTGTTCACAGCTTGTCCACAGTCGCACAAAGGTAAGGCAAAGCTCTGTCACGATTTGCAGCCTGTCTGGGCTAAGTGTATACTGTCATTACCACTGCCAAGGCAAATAAACAGCGTGCTCGCGGCGTAAGCTGTATGACAGCCTAGATCAGCTAATCAATGTGGTGCTTCACGTCTCCTACCACAGACTAATGAGAAAGAGAGAGAGAGAGAGAGAAGCCCGTAGCTCAGACTCAGTCTGCTTTATTTCATTTTCTTCTGCTCCCTGGTCTCTGGACTGATTAGACTCTCCCTAGAGCATGCGGTGACATTACATGTTTCAGTAAGACTGTGCATGGGAGTGACTCAGCACTGACCGCCCTGTCCTCTCCATTTCCATGAGTGTGACTCAGTCCCGCCCACCCCCACACCCCTCCCCCCACCCACCCCTGTCCTGGTGTCCTGAAGGATTCTATTTCAAATGTGTCCTCCAATGTCCCTAACCCACTCGCCCTCCCCTCCCCTCCCCTGCTCACTCAACACCTAACACCCCATTGCCCCCCCCCCCCCATCCGCACATTCTCACACACACACACACACACCCGCACTCACACATCCATCTCGCCCTTTCTCAACCCCAGCACGCCCCTCTGCGCGTGTGTGGGTGTGTATGTGTGTGTGTGTGTGTGTGTGTGTGTGTGTTGGTTTGTCCTCTTGGCCACGCCCACTTGTCCTGTCCTTCACCACCTCCTCCTCTCAGACTTCCCCTATTCTTAGACACATCCTTTATCCTTTCATCTTCTCCCCTTCCTCCCCAGCCCGGCCCTGACGCTGCACCGATTATGTTACTTTCTCAGTTTGCCTCAAGAAGCCCTCCTATTGGCTGGCTGTCACCAGGCCATTGATGTGCACGTGTTTGTTGTTGTTTATCTGATCATAGACCATTCGCCAACATTTCTTTTGGTCAGGGTTAGGGTTGTCGTAGTTGTGGGTTGTTGTAATAATAATAATAATAATAATAATAATAATAATAATAATTATTATTATTATTCTAATTATAATTATAATAATAATAATAGCCCTATGGCTATTTTTTCCCCATCAGTAGACTCTGCATAACTGAACAGGCCGGTCATGCAGTTCATTGACTGCAGTTGAAAATAGAGTCTGCTGTACCATATTACCAGTACATCTGAAGGAGCACCCAAGACTCGGCCCAGTGGCTTTGACACTTCCTACAGGGGAGGCTGTGTTCGCCACAAAAGGAATTCTCCCTGAACATTGTATAATATATTGTATAATATATACTGTTTGTCTGACTGTCCAATGTGTTCTACTGCATCCCACGTCTGGAATTTCAAAAGGTGCATATATATATATACAGTACACAGTATATATATATATATATATATATATATAAACATGCATGCATGTGTGGATGTGTGGAAGACCTACGTACCTACGACCTGCAGTACTCGCACATCCATACATAGAGAGAAATAGAGAGAGAGAGAGACAGAGCGAGAGGGTGAGAGACATACATAGATAGATCATATGCATAGACCATAATACACTACCTATCTCTATAATGTCAAAAACTATTTGATTGGGTTTGTAATCACACACCAAACGATGTCCTTTGTATCTTTTGAGGTGAGCATGAAAGGGATTTAATATAGAATGTTTGAGTGTTCCAACGAGAAAATACAATCCATTCTCCAGATTAGTGGCTGACACACGGTTTAGATAGAAATTAAAGATTCTGCTACACTCTTGTTATGGTGTAATTTGCCATGTCCCATTACACGACAATTAGCTAACAAATGATATGTAATTATGTTTGCCCTTTAGTGTGCATGAAGGTAGTGCCTCTTTGCTTAGTGCCTTTTCAATCAAGCGCTCACATGATTCTATTACTTGCATTGGGCAATATCCAAAAGAAAAGGTTATCAGATTTAGAAATACAATTAGATTATCAGATCTTCTCAGTCCAAAACTGAAAATCTTGATTTGAATTTCCATGTCATCAATAATAATAGGCTATGGATTTCTTTATTGCGTTACTCAATCAAAACCCATTCAATTCCTCAATTCAAAAGGTTGCTATTACCATGTATTAATGTAGCCATTCTCATTTGACCTCCTGCCACAAAGAAATAGTCCTGACAATAATGGGATTTTGGCTGAAAATAGCATTTATAATCAATTCCTTTGAGTCAAAAGAGCAAAAGCTAAAACTAAAGTGCTTGCCACCATCCCTCCGTTAACCTGTAATTGTTGGTTTAAATGATGTCAGTTTTCATATTTTCCACAGAAATTTGAATCAAATGTACACTATCGAAAAATTACAAATATATAGAAGGCTTTTTGTTCTACTCAGAAACAACGTTTTGACTGTTCTACGCCACCACTCAAAACCGACCTTGCATGACTAATGTCCAAGGAAGTGATTTTTCCTATTCATCCACTGAATTGAATGTCCTTATCATCTCTGAAAGTAGAGCTGGTCATGTGATGTTGTTGTGACGTCACAGTGTTTTGATAAAACAATGAGCCAATATACTGTATGTCAGTGTTGCTGACATACAGTATATTGACAACATATGCTAATGAGTCAGTCTTACCTCAAGAGGGAGCGGAGGGCAAGGCTGAGAGGAGTCATGGCATCAGCCAAGAGGAAACATCAGTGATTTCCTGCAGTCTATCTGAACCTCGTCCACTGAAAGTCACACATTGCATTAATTGACATTAAATCTGGTCGAACACTCCTCAAGATGTGAACTCTGTGTGTGTGTGTGTGTGTGTGTACATGAGTCACGGGGACCTTGAGAGGTGATGCCTCCGGTGGTCCTTGCAGAATGGGTGGGCTGCTGCAGTCAGAGGATGGGTGGGGGGGGGGGGGGGGGGGGTGATACTGGATCTGACAATGGCTTTAATTTCTTCCTCCACGCCGGCTCAGTGAGATATTATCCCTTTTTTCAAGCACATTTGCACAAATGTGATGTGACTTGCCGTTGCCGACTAAATGCAAATTAGAATGCCATCACATAACTGGTAAAAGGCAGTGCGGGTCTCCATGCTGTCAGAGGCGAGGGAGCACTCGGGAGGTTCGGCCGGTGGGGGCGGAAAAGGGCTTTGTGCATACAGAAAGGGTGATTATATTTGGAGAAGGTGTGCTTTCCCTCTATTAGGTATTTAACTTTGTGAGCTGGGAGAATTTGATATGGTGCGCCCAAAGGAAGATCGAAGTATAATAAGGGCTAAGCTGCCAGAATCGTTCCAGCTATACAGTGGTCATCTTAAACGCTACCAGGAAAAACTGCAAATGAACACAGCTGGGCCAGCAGCTAGCTGTTAAACCGCTAGAATCGAATGGGAACTGTGAACACATAACTTGTGGAAAAGCCAGCTCCCATCGACCGCACAGGGCGGTACGCACAAAGGCACCGGATCAATAGCCCCTGTTAGCGAACAGGAACAAAAGCAACCTGTTCCACCAAAAAATCTGCAACATTTTTTGCAAATCTGCATTTCTGTCCTTGAAAATCCAAACGTAATTATTTAGCAGTCCGATGATTACATTATTTGAGGGTCTTTGTACAAGATTCTGTCATAAAATAGAAAATACTGAGCTGAGGCAGAGGAAATTGCCCGAAAATGAACCCACTTCTTCTCCTATTGTAAGTGTGTGGATATTATACCAGAGTCCACTCCAATCCCCAAATTGTCAATGGTCAATCTAGATGAGAGACAGAAAGAAAATTAACAATTACAGCAATTTCTCTTTAAACAAATAGAACCTAAAAAGGGAACTAGGATCTGCTATTGCAATTACAGCACATGGGAAACCTCTCAGTGAGTTAGCAGCGATGTTTTGATAAACTAATCAACATTGGTTTTTCATTTCAAGTGTCTCAATTGAAAGTGTTTTGAAATGTGTCCTGCATACATTATCTTCTCCTCTGTGTAGGAACATACAGGATGAACTTCTTTGAAAATCTCATGAGGTCCAAAGCTTCTGGACTAATACAGGCACAAATACATCACCACTACTACCATCACCAGTACGACTAGTAGTTACTGCGAATACTCTTGCTATGCTGTCGCCATCAGTCCAGACTAACACTGACTTCTTTACCCTTATCTACATCACCCTCTGATTGTACCCTTACCCATTTTTTCTATTTTTCTATTCAGTTAAAATGTACCCATTTGAATGTATTTCTTTGTATTGGTTTTAATGTGCCATGCATTATTTTCCATAATGTGAATGCATGTACGTAGTTAAACGCGGTTTTCATTTTTTATCACCGTTATGTATAAATAGTATTATTTATTGCATGGTGGCCGGGGATATGTTAACGTCTTTGTACCATCATAGTTAGATTGGTGGAGATCCCAACCTTATTTTACATTTTAGATTTATTGAGATTCTCTTCTAAGCAGGTCAATCTAACATCCCGGCTTCCTCCATTAAAGCCAGCAGAGGACGGTGGGCCTGGAGAGAAAGTGCACTTCTATGTATTCTCCATGGTCGCCCATCATCTCTGCTCCCCAGCTGTGAGACTGTGAGGGGTATTTGATCACCGTCTGACCGGTGTAATTGGACCACTGATCAAAGTGCCTGTAGAGTTCTATCCTTGTATCACACACACACTCTCCCTCTCTCTCACACACACACACACACACACACACACACACACACAACACACACACACACACACACACACACACACACCGCTGAGGAAGAGTCCAACAGGGAATAGCTGTGCCCGTATCTGTTTTCATCGGTCGGCCTCATCTTTTCAAGATGCATTATTCACAGAATTATTCATGATATTTACAACGTTGGGGATATATATTAGTACATCTTTGCTCTATTTCTATTTTTTTGGGGGGGGGTGCTATGCATTTTGAATGTGTTGAATCTTGAATGGGATGTGAAATACAGGTTAATGGGACACACGTGGGTGTGTGTGTAGAGAGAGAACAGTCTTTACCAGGAAGTCTCTATCAGCTTAACCTCTTCTGCGCTCCAGCTCTAGCCGCGCTCATCATCACAGGAAACTACATCAATCATTTGGCACTTGTGAGTTGTGAATATGTGCACGTGTCCACCTGTGTGTGTGTGTGTGTGTGTGTGTGTGTGTGTGTGTGTGTGTGGGTGTGTTTGTGTGTTTGGGTAAATTGGAACAATCAACCCTGTGTACCTTCCTACCTACATTGCCTACATATTTGTATATTTTAACTGTAAATTTGTAAATCCGTTAGTTTATTTTTATCATTCTGTTGTTTTCCATATTGTTTTATTGTACTGTATTGCTATGTAACCTGGCACAAGAATTTCCTTTGGGATTAATAAAGTTCTATTCTATTCTATTCTATTCTATTCTATTCACAAACACAGGTTAAAATATAAAAGGGAGCTTGCAGTTCAAATGAAACGCAACCGACGTCCCTGTCCGCTCACGGTCTCTGGACAATGTGGGGGACGGAGCGCGCCACCGCAGGGCTTTCTGTGTGTGTGTGAGGCGCTTGGTGTCACCGTGACGACCGAGAGCTCCTCTTGATGCCATTGATGAGTGTCCATAATAATTGGCAACATCTGTTTGATCTGGTCACCGAATGAATGAGCCTCCATCTGTGTGGCGTGTCTAAGTGTGTGTGTGTGTGATTGTGTGTGTGCTTGTGTGTGTGTGTGTGTGTGTGTGTGTGGTGTGTGTGTGTGGGTGTGTGTGTGCATGAGAGAGTGTGTCTGAGTGTGTGTGCGTGCATGAGAGAGTGTGTGTGTGTGTGTGCGCGCATGAGAGAGAGAGTGTGTGTGCATGTGCATGAGAGTTTGTGCATTAGCCACCATGGAGGATCCTGTGCGTCTGTGTGTGTGTAAGTGTCTGTGTCAGTGTGTGTGTAAGTGTGTGTGCACATATGCAGCGTGGAGGTCCAGAAGGTGTTCATTATTCTCCATGTCATCGCGACACCTGTCTGCCTGCTCCTCGGGCGTTCTGGTCCCGTCACACACAACAACAGCTGGTTATTACAATAGAGTGGGGGTGGGGGGGGGGGTGGGGGGGTTGGAGGGGTGGGGGTTGCACACCAGCGCCTCACCTCTTTATAAGCGGAGACCCTGAGCTCCCATCCTGGACTGTGTGGCTTGGTGAAGGTCCGTTCACATGCATTATGGTTAATTGCTTGGGTCTTTGAAAAGTTGGTTCTTACACGGATGGATTATGGAGACATATTCACATGAATCCTATTTTATATATGTATATATACAGTATATATATATATATATACTGTATATATTGAGGATTTCATATGATGCAGTACATACAGTACATACACATACAGTTTCATTCTGTAGTTAAAACATGGAAGGTGAATATAAGGAATTCGGTTTTTTTGCTTTCATTTTTTAATAAGAAAAATGGATGTAAATGTATGCTTCAGTCAACCTGCTGTGATTTCAATATCATTTTTCTCCTCATTGTGACAGCCAAATATGTCCAACTGTCAAGCATAACCTTTGAGGAAATTTCAGTGTCAGCGAGTTTTACAAATGTGTTTGAAATGTGTCATGATTTGCATTTTTATCAGATTCAACAGAGGCAGTCGTTAAATAAACCCGTTTGATAGGGACGTCTTTGACAATTGATGAATGAACGCGAATACATAGATCATATTAGAATTGACTCGTTCTAAGACTGAAGAATTTAAATCCTGATGCTGTGAAATTATCAACGGCTCTTGGGTCTGTGAACCCGCCCACCCAACGCTGCTGCTGACACTCGGTATTGAGCGGAGGGCTTTGGTGCCAAGCTACGCACACCCATTTAGTCCCATATATCCCAGCGTGACAACTGCTCAAATTGCTCTGGCATTTAAGGTCCTCTCCCTGCAATCAAGCCAATGGGGAAATTATTTCCCTGTTATCTAGTTTTACAGAAGGTCACGGAGTCAGTGTAGTCAAAATACCATTTGCCTCGCATTACAACTAACCAAAGGCGGACGCGCGAATGACACCAAAGTCAGAGGGCGTGGTCGGGGGGGTATGGACGTGCAAATAACCATGACTACTGCTCTTCTCGTGATGGAGACGTAAGTGCGCTGGGCCCCAGCTGCCAAGCACTGGAATTAATGTGATTAGTACCCCACATGTGTGAATGTGTGATTTGCAGACTTTTAGCAAGTGGGGCCTTTTCATTATCAGTTCATGTGGTTCACACTGCATCAGGGAAATATCTCAACAACAATTGCTATGCCTCTGTTTTCTTCTCACTCTTAAAGGGGACTTTCCAAACCGATTTTCAAACAGCATTGTATAATGTAATACTACCTCTCATCTCCTCTCATCATCATGTGCAATATTCTTAATGTTAGGTGCAATACCTCTCCTACATTACCTTTCAACATTATGTGCAATATTCTTAACATGGTTAATTAAGAATAATATCCCCCCCAAAGAATCGCCACCTTATCGTGGTGGGGGGGTTTGGGTGCCCCCATGACCCTGGGAGCTGTGTTGTCCAGGGCATTAGCCCCTGGTAGGGGCTCCCAAGGCAAAGTGGTCCCAGGGGTGAGCGGAGCTGTCCTGAGCGCCACGAGGGTCGGAGCCGCTAGTGGAGGAGTTAACACCACAAATAGTTTGTTAGTTAACGATGAAAACCATGCGGAATGTCTCCGTGTTGTACGTCA
>PIJE02000121.1:478358-533471 GCA_002895965.2 Coryphaenoides rupestris
TGGGGACATGAAACCTGAGTGCTGCTTCTGACATGTAGAGGCTGCAGCTCAGAGCTGTGGTCAAAAGGCTGTTGGTGCCTGTCGTGGCGGCAACCCAAGAACCTGTTGGTGGACACCAGCGGTGACGGAAGCCGTCAGGCTGAAGAAGGTTGGCCCAGGGGTCTCCTGAAAAAGGACCGTGGCTTCAGTGGTCGCTGAAGCAAAATCCCGGGTGTGGGAGGAGTTCGGGGAGACCATGTCGAAGGACTTTCGGTTGGCCTCAAGGACGAAGGGAAAGCAGGGCTTGGCTCAGCCTGTGCTCAATTGGGGAGGAGAACTGCTGACCCAGACTGAGGATATTGTCGGGCGGTGGAAAGAACACTTTGAGGAACTCCTAAACCCGACCAGTACGTCCTCTGTGGAAGAGTCTGAAGACTCGGGGGAAGTCTCACCCATATCCTTGGTAGAGGTCACTGAAGTAGTCAAAAAGCTTTTCAGTGGCAAGGCGCCAGGTGTGGATGAGATTCGCCCTGAGATGCTGAAGGCTCTGGACATTGTCGGGCTGTCGTGGCTGACACGCCTAGTCAATGTAGTGTGGAGGTCGGGGACAGGGTGCTGGAAAGGAGGCTCCGGCCGATTGTCTAACCTCAGCTTCAAGAGGAACAATACGGATTCCATCCTGGCCGTGGAACAGTGGACCAGCTCTTTACCCTCGCAGGGTTGTTGGGGGGGGCATGGGAGTTTGCCCATCCAGTCTACATGTGCTTTGTGGACTTGGAGAAGGCTTATGACCGTGTCCCCCGGGGAATCCTGTGGGGGGTACTACGGGAGTATGGGGTACCGAGGCCGTTGGTACGTGTCATTCGGTCCTTGTACGAACAAAGTGCGAGCTGCGTCCGTATTCTCGGCACAAAGTCCAGCACGTTCTCAGTGGGTGTTGGACTCCGCCAAGGTTGTCCCTTGTCACCGATTCTGTTTGTGATCTTCATGGACAGAATCTCAAGGTGCAGCCGAGGTGAGGAGAGTGTCCGGTGTGGGGACCTCAGAATTGCATCTCTGCTCTTTGCAGATGATGTGGTTCTGTTGGTTACATCAGACCGTGACATCCAGCATGCACTGGGGCAGTTTGCAGCCGAGTGTGAAGCGGTCGGGATGAGAGTCAGCACCTCCAAGTCTGAGGCCATGGTTCTCTGCCGGAAAACGGTGGAGTGTTCCCTCCGGGTTGGGAATGAGTTACTGCCTCAAGCGAAGGAGTTAAAGTATCTCGGGGTCTTGTTCACGAGTGAGGGCAAAATGGAGCGGGAGATGGACAGACAGATTGGTGCAGCATCTGCAGTAATGCGGGCACTGTACCGGTCCGTTGTGGTGAAGAGGGAGCTGAGCCAGAAGGCGAAGCTCTCGATTTACAGGTCCATCTACGTTCCAACCCTCACCTATGGTCATGAGCTTTGGGTAGTGACCGAAAGAATGAGATCGCAGATACAAGCGGCCGAAATGACTGTTCTCCGCAGGGTGGCTGGTCTCAGCCTTAGAGATAGGGTGAGGAGCTCAGACATCCGGAGGGAGCTCGGAGTAGAGCCGCTGCTCCTCCGCGTCGAAAGAAGTCAGCTGAGGTGGTTTGGGCATCTGATTAGGATGCCCCCGGGCGCCTCCCTTTAGAGATTTTCCGGGCACGTCCAACTGGGAGGAGACCCGGGCAGACCCAGAACCCGTTGGAGGGATTATATATTTTGTCTGGCCTGGGAACGCCTCGTGATCCCCCAGGAGGAACTAGAGAGTGTGGCTGGGGAGAAGGAAAGCCTGGGGGGCCTTGCTTAGCCGGCTGCCACCACGACCATCTCCTCGCTACTTTTTCTCCCCGTTTTTCCATACTATATCCCTAAATACTGATAGGTAGAGATAATGGTCAAAGTTATCTTTTAAAATGCTGGTCATGTCCTCTGCTCATGGCACATGGTCATGGTCCTTCTCTCATGGCCTTCCCCTATTCCTCCAGCCTTGCGGGTCTCTTGTTAGCCTAGTGATTAGCAATGGCTTTATCGTCCAGCTCCACTTACTCCTTCCATTAGAAATGCTCAGTGAGGTCCCACAGACGGGTGGAGGTGCTGGTGTCTGGCCAGTAGACTCCCTGGAGCGGGTGATGAATGTTTATCGTAGCTTATTGATTACGCTGGTGGTCATTTTCCATCCATGTTTCAGATTTGTATAACGGAATGGATTTGACGTTGGAGTTGAACATTTTCAATTTGGTTTTTAGTCGGTGCACTTTAGTGAGTTAAATGCTGTCCTTGCCTTTCCACTTCTGGCTTTGACATTTCCCTCCGTTCCTCCATCTATAGAGATGGTGCTGCCATGGTATGTGAAACTGGCAAACCTCTACCCTCCCTGCTTGTTTGTGTGTTGTTCTTGTTGTGTTGATGATGACACCCCAAGTGTAGCAGCGTCCTGCTTCTAGGTGTTTGTGGTTTGTGCTCCCCCTGTTGGTGAGTGTGTGCTAGTACTGACGTGACCAGCAACATTGAGGTCCTCCAACTGTCAGTCAGGTTCCGCTGGATGCCGGTTGGGCTGTTTGCTGTTGGGCGGTCTATGCAGAGGAGGAAGAGGAGGGCTTGGAGAAGACATCCATGTTGGGCCCTCAGGACCACAGAGGCCTCTGATGGGAGTCCATTGCCACAACCCTCGATAGGTCTGCTTAATTATGCTTACACGTACCACAATGTAGAGGGTAACCACTCAGCCAAAGAAAACCAATTGCGCACACACAGCCTACACTGCAATCCATGAAAAAAGTGAGTTATAATAAGTATATCGTTATATAATGCAAATACTGTTAATAACAAACACCACATACAAAGCATGGTAGGGACCCAGATAGCCTTCCCTACATCCCAGCAACAACAACAACAAAACAAAGTGAAAAGATGCATCTTACTCCTAAACGTGAAGTCAAGTGTATCCATAAAACAGGTAGCAATACAACCAGCTACGACGGTAAAAACAAGTTTAGCACTTAGCACACGTTTAACGATAGCCCACAAAGAAAACAGATGCACACTTAACGGCTGGGCAAACAAACAAACAAACTGCCAGCCAACTGCCAACCCGAATGTCTTGGTATGGCTTATGCTAACTAGCACAGCTGGAATATAGTCAGTGGCCCGCTGTGTCACTCAATAGAGGGCGCGGGCATAGTTACCCAATTGCAGGCTAGTGGCTGTGGCTTACAATGTTGTTAGTACCTGCTACACCTGCATGGTACTGTGATTGGTATGGTATAGAATGAACACATGATGCAATGCATACTGTTGAGTATTAAATCATTCATTCATTGCTTGAAACAGTTTGTATGAAAGGTTTCTGAACGTTCATGTTTTTGTTAAAGGAGATTACGACCTGCAACCGATAACAGCAGTGGCTCCCAACCTTTGACTTTAGCTGTACCACTAACTTGTCATCAAGACCTTCCGCAGACCTCCTCATATGCAAATGGTAAAAAAAAATAGATATACATATGCAGTGGCTGAGCACAGACGGCCCCCTGTTATTACTGCAAGAGGGGAATCCAGCGGGAAACAGTGGAGAGAAAAAGTTGCTTTAGTTCACTGGCTTGGTGTAGAGCAACTTTGGTGGAGAAAATAAGTAACACATTTATTACATTGCTGCAGATGTCTATTGTTTAAAAGGATGATGCAAAAATGATGATTGCTGATTGCTCGATCATATAAATGTTGCAGGAAGAAAATACAATCTGAACCAATTAATGCACATAGCCATCCACTTTGAAACAAGTAAATGAGTGTTTGTGTCTCAGTCTTATGTGTGTCGTGTCATCAGCGTTCATTCCGTAGTGCTTACCTGTATGGTATTGCTGTGTAAACCCCCCCTCCAGCCGCCCATGAGCATACCCTGGACACAGCTCAGCAAAGCAACCCTCATTTCTCTGGATATGAACTCTGTGTTAACACATCCAGCACACTGATGGCTGCGCGCCTCGTGGCCTGCCGGAGAGGCCGAGTCGCGCGGGGATCAAACGGCCCTGGTCCGCTCTCCGCGTGATTGATGATGGCCTATCGCCGAGTGCGTTAGTTGCCTGCATGATAGCGCTGTCAGATGTAAAAGATAAATGGCCGCCCCTGTGTTGAGCATTTCTACCGGCGATTCATGGTGTGATAATGGACAAACGGTGTCTCTTTCTCAAGCGAGCGTCCCATTCTGTCCCCTGTTTGTTTACGTTGTCTGAATATATAACTAGATCTTCACTAAGGCTGCTGAGGAGCTAGTGGGACACATAGATCACTTAGAATAACACGGAAATGCAAACGGCAGGAGGACGTTAGTGATTTCTAAGAGTGAGTTTGGGTAATAGTGCTTTGGGTTGTTGCTGCTTGTGACACTTGCATAAGTGTGACAGATGCCTGAAAATACCGTAGTTAGATTCCTCTTTCGACAGGGAAAACAATGTTTAGTACAAAGCTATTGTAGTAAGACACAAGCTGGAGCAGTAATGGCGTTTTCAGCATTATTTGCTATTTAAGATCTTTCCATTATGTGGTGTAGTGTAATGAACATTTCTCTGCAACGTTCCGATGCAGCATTTTCACATAGAGGATGAAGATGTAACATACCAATATGAAGATGAATAAACTATGCTCGACGAGGTCGGTGTATGATAGTTTTTCATAAGATAAGATAAGATAGAACTTGGTAAGGGAACTGCACCGCACTGGAGTATAGAACACTACAGAGGGTGGTGCGGACGGCCCAGTACATCGTTGGAGGTGAGCTTCCCTCCCTCCTGGATATATACACCAGGCGGTGCGTGGCCAAGGCCAAACGGATTATTAAAGACAATAACCACCCCAGCCACGAACTGTACACACTTCTACCGTCAGGCAGGCGATACCGCAGTATCAAGTGAGGAGCAGACTCAGAGACAGCTTCCACAGTCAGGCCATCAGGCTGCTGAACAAGTTCGGCATCAATGTTACGAGCTAAGTGCTAAGTGTTACTTCTAGTGCTAGTGCTAGTCCTGGTGATAAGTGCTAGTGTTACTGCTGGAGCTAGTGCTGGTAGCAGTGCTAAGTGCTGGTGCTAGTGCTGGTTTTACTGCTAGTGCTGGTGCTAGTGCTGGTGTTAGTGCTAGTCCTTTGCTGGTGCTAGTGTTGTGTTGACTGTCTGAGAAGGTATTCTGTGACATTCTGTGAATGTCAGCATATAACAATGTATATTTTAGTACATTGATTTATATGGGTACTCCTCACCTGGATATTTTGTTATATATTCCATTTCATTTTATTTTATTCTTATTTTACACAGAATTTATATTTATAGTTCTATTTCTATTTTGCTAGCTCTACTTCTATTTTGTAGTTCTACTTCTATTTTGTATTCTTTTATTATTACTGTCGGCTGTCGGGCGTTTTGCACAAAAGGTTTTTCACTCACTGCTTATACTCACGTGTAAACTGTCAAGTAAAATACTTGAAACTTGAAACTTTATTAATCCCGAAAGAAATTCTTGTGCCAGGTTGCATAGTAATACAGTACAATACAACAATAGTGAAATCGACAGAATAATAAAAATAAACTAACAGGTTTACAAATATACAATGTACAATGTCAAAATATAAAAATATATTGGCAAGATAAGATATTCAGACGGCGAAAACGATTTGGCATAATTGAAGTGAAGAATATTGCACAAAATGTTGAAAGGTAATGTAGGAGAGGTATTGGACATGACATTAGGAATATTGCACATGATGATGAGAGGAGATGAAAGGTAGTGTTACAGATAATATTTATAGATAACATGATAATAATAATATAGCACATGATAGAGAGTATTGCACATTAATATTAATATTGCACGTAATACTGAGGAAAAATGCACATGATGTTGAAAGGTAATATTGCACATGATAATGCTCAGTGTTCATTGTCTTATATTTCAACTGTCCTTCCCGCAGAGGGGGGAGGAGTTATAGAGTTTGATGGCCACAGAGGGGGGAGGAGTTATAGAGTGTGATGGCCACAGAGGGGGGAGGAGTTATAGAGTTTGATGGCCACAGGCAGAAAGGACCTCCTGTGGTGTTCTGTGGTGCACCTCGGTAACCTCAGTCTACGGCTGAAGGTGCTCTGGTATGACTCCAGTGTGGCGTGCAGGGGATGGGAGGCGTTGTCCATAATACTGAGTAGTTTACTCAGCATCCTCCTCTCTGAGACCTCCACCAAAGACTCCAATTCCACTCCCAGGACAGAACCCGCTTTCCTGATGAGCTTATTGAGTCTGTCACAGTTTGTGATGTTTTCTTAATTTAGTTTCAAGTGGCTCAGGATATAGAGGTTGCTGGTTCAATCCCCGGGCTTCGCCTAGCTAATTGTCAAAGGTGTCCCTGAGCAAGACACCTAACCCTAACTGCTCCGAAGAGCTGTTGCCTTGCATGGTGACACCGCCGTCGGTGCCTAAATGTGTGAATTTATGTGTGAATGTGAGGCAATAATTTTAAAGTGCTTTGAGCGGCTACTGGTCTGAATAGTGTGATATAAATGCAGTCCATTTACCATTGAATGCCTAAAAGCAGAGAATTATATCCATTAAACTTTCCCATATATAGCGATAAGGCATGTTCCAATATTTCAACTGTATGGAATATAAATCAGATGAAGAAACATAATGTGGTTAGACACTAATAATATATTTCATAGTGTTGATCATTCAAACAATTTAACCAATTAAAAATAGACATACTGCATATAGTATATGGCAAATGGTAGGATACAAATTTATGTGCCATATTTGTATGAAAATGTGAAACCTCTGGGTCGAGCTTTATCACTGTGAGCAGATTAAAATGAGTTTGGGGTGGGGTGGAGTGGGGGGAATGTAAGTGCTAACTGCTAAGATGTCTTTGCCCCCCGGAGAGATATATCATATAGTCAGTCTCCATTAGTCTCTCTCTCTCTCTCTCTCTCTCTCTCTCTCTCTCTCTCTCTCTCCTCTCTCTCTCTCTCTCTCTCTCTCTCTCTCTCTCTCTCTCTCTCCCCCCCCCCCCCCCCTTCTTCTTACACACTCTCTCTGGGAAGAGGAGTGAGGCTGCGCTGTGTTTTTGTCACCCGTCTGCTAAACGCAGGCAGACAGCCACCGTCACCAGCCCTGATTTCTATTGTTGAGAACCTCCACAGGCGCTACGCCAGCACATGTGAACCTCTCCAGAAAGCCCTTGTTTTCCACACACACGTAAGCACACTCATACGTACAAACGTACAATGCATACGTTCACCGAACCAGGTCATTTCGCAACTGATTCCAAGCAGAAGGGGCAGCAACCTTAAATCCACTTCCTCCCAATTCTGTACTGAATTGGGAAAAGGGACATTTAAGGTCACAGCCCCCACAGCTTTAAGGACAAAAACCAGGCACATTTCCTGGGAGTGAAGACAATAGCTTTCTATACTTTTTTGAAAGATGTAGGCCTAGATCCGTAGGTACGATGGAAGCAGACCTAAAATAGCCATATAAATGAACAACACCGAAAAAGTGCGTTTGTCCATATTTATTATTTTGGCGGTAGTGGTGGTGGAGTTCAAAGGTTTCGGCTGGTAGGAGGCAAGGCGGTGCGGGACTTTTCTGCAGTTGTGAAATGAGTGTCCGACGGAGAGAGTTTGAGTTTATTTTTTCCCGCCCTTTGCGCTGCATGACAACCCTGACACAAGCCCAACTGATTGAATTTGGAGGAAATTGCTTCGGGAAACCCTGGAGCATCTTTCCGAGGAGCAGCAGCAGCCAAAGGAGCAAGACTATATAAGCCCCTACCTGACCCAACACAAGGAGCTAGGGGTCCGTGGTAAAATGGGATACCTGCTAATATCGCTCAGGGTGCCGCCTTTGCTATTCGGGCGACTGTATTGCCTTTAATTTATCCAGGGCGCTACGAGACTCTGAGGGGATTATTCTGCTGAACCTAGTTCTCTGCCCCAGTACAGCAGCATGCCGGGAAGCTATGGAGCATTATTTTATGTCCTCTATACCTGTGGTACTTAACTGATCTATTCTCAGGACCCATTATAGTCATTAAGTCGTGACCCAAATATAAAAAGAAATACTTATTGCAACGAATATTGCAAAAATGGCTTCATGTACTTTTACAAATATTGTAGGCAAAATTAGCACAGTAGTAATAATAGTATGTCATTGAAACATGAATTAACATTGAAGTATTCATTAATGAATGGGCTTCTTTCTAAAGATTTGACCAATGCTCTACAACCCACTCATTGACCTAGCACCCTTACCCCACTTATGGGCCGCGACTGGACTCACTGCTCTGTATTGTGCAATATTGTAAACCAATAAATAAAGTGCACTGACCTTATGCAAGCAGAATGCAAACCTACAGTAGCACCAGGGATATATACTGTATATACAACACACTTGTTAGACCTCATGTTTCTCATCAAGGTTAACCTGCCAGTGGCTATCATCATAAATGTAGGTCTGTGTGTATGTTGGCAGAAACAGTTGGAGAAGGGAAGCATGAGAAGGGTGACTCCATCTAAATCTGGGTAGAACCATGGTATAGACATGGGGGGTTCAAATCAGAGTCCTCCCCCAGAAAAAAAAATTCTTGCACAATTCTTCGATATTAAATATGAAAATGTACACATTTAGAACATAGTTTAGTGGAATACATTGACCATTTTAATTTACATTTAAAAGAAAAGTGATTTCTCCAAGATGGTGCCTGCCCTTTCACTTTGTTTTGTTTGCTGGCTTTAAATACCTCATCAACCAATTTGCTGACTTGAAACACGGCTATTACAATTAGGCCTATTCCAGTCATAGCGAATAGGATGGTTTCCAAAGTGACATACCCAAAACATGTTTATGTAAATGTTGTGATTAGAAAAAATTATCCCTTTAATAAAACAATGTGCTACTTTTAAGTCCAAATGAACTTGTATTTTGTTGATTTGCCTCAAATGAAAGTGAATGTGCATTTACACTGAAAAGTTGAACATGATTGAAATTTAACGTTTGTGATTTTAATTTAACCTTAAAACAGAAGTAAAAGCAAAATCAGTCCATTGAAAAATCTTTGTTGTGAATAAAATCATTGACGTGAACAGAGATATTTAAACATGTATGAGGTCCTAGCGGTATCTAGTTACTCACTGTCTCATTACTCATTGTCTGGCGGCCGGGCCTGCTTTCTCTGCATTTAACGTTACTTCTTCCATTTGTTCACCTCTACTGACTGACCGAATTAAACAACCATCACAGCACGGAACGACATGAGGTGAAGAATGTTAGATCTGAGCTTCTCTAATAGCAACAACAATCAGACAAGCATGTTGTGAGTTGCTCATTGTGGGCAAGCTACAGCTGGATGTCGGCCCACAGCTAGATCCAAACCAGATTGCACACACACACACGCACGCGCATGCACACACGCACACACACAAGACAATGCAGCAGACGATTGTCAACCCTTCATTAGCAAGTGTTGCCACTCACTTCTGACCAACCGCACCCAGGAGGTCAGGGTGAAGGGGACCTTGTCTGAACCCTTGACCATCAACAGTGTTCCCCAGTAGTTCCCCAGACAGTCCTGTTCACCCTGTACTGCACATGCAACAGCTGCAGCTATCCTGGGTCTCAGTCTGACAGATCTGCTACAGTTGGATACAAACATGAGATTCAATTAAATTAAATTCAAATTTTTATTTGTATAGCAGCACGTCATTCAAAAGCGGTTCAAAGTGCGTTACATAAACGAAAACAGCAAAGAAAAGTAAATTAAGACAAACATTCATGAGTAGATACACATAAATACACACAAACATACAGTACATGCTGTACACAAATGGTGTGTTGACAGAACAGGAAGGTCTTTAGCTTGGTTTTAAAAGAGCACATGATGTAGAACTCCAGTGGTGCAACAGACACCACCTCCTCACGCTCAACCTTAACAAGACAGAGGAGATGTTGTTCGACCCCAAATCCACAGACCTCTCACCATGGATGGCTCTCCACGACCAGAACACAGCCCGGGTCGACTCCGACAGATACCTGGGCTACCACCACCATACACATCAACAAGAAAGTGACACGGAGTGTTCCGGTAGAGAATGTCTACGCTGCCTTCGTAGGCTGAGGGTGGTTGGTGTCATCCATGAGGGGTGGCTCCTCTTCGACCATGCAGTAGTTGAGAGCATCCTGTGCCATGTGTGGTATCTCAGCCTGGACGGCAGCCTTACCGCGCCTCACAACAGACTGCCCGGCTAACAGAGAGAGACGAGCAGATCATTGGAGCCAGGCGGACTCCCTCACTCCAGGCCGTCTTTGATGAAACAGCTATCAAACCGGCCCAAGAATTAGAATGAATTATTTCAGAGCCCACCCTCCAGTCTTCCAGACTACCAGCGTCTTCCCTCAGGCAGACGTTTCAGAGTCAACCAGTGCAGGCCCCACCCCTTTAAGAACTCCTTTGGTCAACCCCTGCGATGCTGCCTTTAATTTGTATATTTGTGTGTGTGTGTGTGTGTGTGTTTGTATGCTTACGTGTGTGTGTGTGTGTGTGTGTGTGCGTGTGTGTTTATGCGTACATTTGTGTCTGTGGGTGCGCGTGTGTGTATGTTTGTTCTTGTGTGTGTGTGTGTCTGTCTGTGTGTGCATGCGCGGATGTGTGTATTTATGTGTATATTTGTCTGCGTGTATGTATGTTTGTTTTTGTGTGTGTGTCTGTGTTTGTGTATATTTGTCGGCGTGTATGTAAGTTTGTGTGTGTGTCTGTGTGTGTGCGTGCATGTGTGTATGCTCATGTGTGTGTACAAGCACATCTCTCCAGAATATGAGAGGTTTGCAGGTCTGTTGCTAGAGTGCCATCTGCTGAGCTTAAGTGCACCTTGCAGATTGTCTAATCTGTCACGATGTGAGCAGGAGGACCCAAACGCTAGACTCAGACTCGGGGTTATGCAGTACAGAATAGTGTTTATTTACGTGATACAGGCACGCAGGCAGCCAGGCAGGTGAGGGACAGACAGGCAGGTAGGCAGGTGAGGGACAGACAGGCAGGTAGGCAGGCAGGTGAGGAACAGGCTGGCTGGAGACAGGTTATAATCCATACGGGTAGTACACTGACTAAACAATAACACAACAATGGTCCGACACCAGTGGGTGGAAAGCGTGGCTCCGGGCTCCGGTGCCGCCCCTGCGTGATTGGCGGCACCTGCGCTGCGTTCGCGGCTGCCGGCAATCGACAATTAGTTACTGCATAAAAGCCCCGGCTTTCCACCCACTGGTGTCGGACCATTGTCTTGTTGTTACACTTTACTTGTTGTGTTATTGTTCAGTGTACTACCCGTATGGATTGTAACCTGTCTCCAGTCAGCCTGTACCTCACCTGCCTACCTGCCTGTCTGTCCCTCACCTGCCTACCTGCCTGTCTGTCCCTCACCTGCCTACCGGCCTGTCTGTCTGTCCCTCACCTGCCTGGCTGCCTGTGTGCCTGTGTCACGTAAATAAACACTATTCTGTATTGCATAACCCCGAGTCTGAGTCTAGCGTTTGGGTCCTCCTGCTCACATCGTGACATAATCAAAAACACACAGAACTCCCACTCCTAAGTATCAATCCCTCATTTCTTACCCGTGTGAGTCATATGTATTCCTCGTTGTTTAAGGCGTTTCGAGAGTAATTCATAATGTTAATAGCTTCGGTCTAGTTACTGTTTGTTTTCCTAAATCATCCACTGCCTAGTAATACAGCTATAAATGGAAGTCAAGATTTACTGAGTACCTGTGGCATAATTGCCGGAAGGGCTGATACAGGAGACAAAGCTGTAGGAAACAAATAGATTTTTAAGAGAGAGAGCGAGAGAGAAGAATGGGGTGGTCCTTATAATCCTGGAAGATCCCAAGGGAAATATGCCACGGTTGCCCAAATTATATATAGATAGATAGATAGATACATATATAGATCAATAGATAGATAGATATGCATTTATATATAATCCAATAAGCTGTTCTGCCTTGTTCGTGTCTCTATGGCTAGCTCTAATCAAATGACTACTTTCAGTATGTCTCTCTCAGAGTTCATGGTATGAAGACACATTGAAATGGAGGCAATCAGGCTCATTACACATATATATCTGGAAACTTAAATGTCCAATAAACAGATGAAATGGCCATAATTGGATAAACTTAAAAAAAAGGTTGTTTGCCCGAAATCTAATTGTTTCAACTGACTAGATTTAAGTTCCCAAAATCCGCATTTTTTAAAAAAAGTATGATGTTTCTCGCAAATAAATGGTTCATTGTTTTATGGAATACACATTTTCATATGCAATGTATTATCATCTTTTAACCATGTCATTTGTGTAAAATGTATGCCGGATTGCTTTTACTCTACTTTATTCAAAAGGAACAAGTATGTGTGTATGTGTCTGGGTGTATGTGTGTATGAAACAGTGGTGTAGACAGAAATTAGATTTTGGGTGGGCCAGTAAAAAAGTAGGTGGGCTGTCTTTTAGAAGTAGAAAAAAGGACAAACATAGACAAACAGCGCCAATTTTACTTTGCAACATTCTGTAGCAATTACAAAGGAAATAACAGCATAACACTGCCTATACAACATGCTCAACCATCAGAGCTCAGTTTATAAAGCCTGTACACAACAGTAGAGACAAAAACCTGTCTATTATATCATATTCAGGCTAAAATATATTTTCACCGGCAGAACCAGCAACGCAACGGCTCTACAGTGCACTGTTAATAAAAAAATTTATTGCACAAAGTGCCAACTAAACATAAACCCAAAAAGCAGAGAAGGTGTTAACATAGGCTTACTGTATGACATAGCAGCATACTGTACATCAGACAGAAATTGCACATTGTGGGAGTGTGTGTGTGTTTGGTGGCTGGCTTATTTGGCCTCACCTGGCCCAGTTAGAGTCTGGGGGGGTGGGGCTACAAGCCTGTGGTGCATTGGCTAGTCAGTGCACCACAGGTTAAGTCAGACACCAGCACACACACTCAGGGAGAGCTGGCATGCTAGCCATCTGCTCTGTCTGCCATTTTTTAAACAATTGCAGTAAACTGGACTTTTTACCACAAACCTGCCTGTGTCCTTGGAGGAGCCCTGAACTAAGCCACTTCATGTGGCCTTGTGGCAAGAGAGGTATGCTACACACATGTAACATATCCCTCGCACATTCATTACAGCCATTGTTGCTTCTATTAAATCAACCACATACTGTACATACAATGAAGTATGGTTGAAATGTAGCTTCTGTGCATAAAACAAAAAGGTTAAGGTTAGGTTAGAGGGGAGGGGGAGGTTAAGGTTAGAGGGAGGGAGATGTTAAGGTTAGGTTAGAGGAGAGAGCGGTTAAGGTTAGGTTAGAGGGGAGGGAGAGGTTAAGGTTAGGTTAGAGGGGAGGGAGAGGTTAAGGTTAGAGGTGAGGGAGAGGTTAAGGTTAGGTTAGAGGCGAGGGAGAGGTTAAGGTTAGGTTAGAGGGGAGGGAGAGGTTAAGGTTAGGTTAGAGGGGAGGGAGAGGTTAAGGTTAGAGGGGAGGGAGAGGTTAAGGTTAGGTTAGAGGGGAGAGAGAGGTTAAGGTTAGAGGGGAGGGAGAGGTTAAGGTTAGGGTTAGAGGGGAGGAGAGGTTAAGGTTAGAGGGGAGGGAGAGGTTAAGGTTAGGTTAGAGGGGAGGGAGAGGTTAAGGTTAGGTTAGAGGGGAGGGAGAGGTTAAGGTTAGGTTAGAGGGGAGAGAGAGGTTAAGGTTAGAGGGGAGGGAGAGGTTAAGGTTAGGTTAGAGGGGAGGGAGAGGTTAAGGTTAGGTTAGAGGGGAGGGAGAGGTTAAGGTTAGGTTAGAGGGGAGAGAGAAGTTAAGGTTAGGGTTAGATGGGAGAGAGAAGTTAAGGTTAGGGTTAGATGGGAGGGAGAGGTTAAGGTTAGAGGGGAGGGAGAGGTTAAGGTTAGGTTAGAGGGGAGGGAGAGGTTAAGGTTAGAGGGGAGGGAGATGTTTGGGTCAGTTTTTCCCGAGGAGCAAAGTTATGACAGCACAACAAGGTGATTGGTCAGTTGCAATGATGTCCTTGGAGCAACATTAATTATGATGTTGTAGGAACAAAACAACAACACGGCGATATCAGGTGCTGCGTAATGGTATAGGGTGAACACAGTTGCATCCCATGCCATTAATTATGGGCATACCTCCAGACCCACAATTAACTTGATGAGTAGCTGTTTTCGTCCCTACTATTACACCTGTGATAAATGCCTGTTAGTGAAGGCTGCATAGTATTCTGCTGTTGGTAAGTGGAGAAACAGAATCAGTGTCTATGCACATTTTTTTGAAGCCATTTTCTTAACTATTTCTCTTAAAGTAAGCTATTGAGTAAGCTATTATTAAGTAAGCAGTGTTGGTTTTACTGTTGTGGGAGAGGATACTTGAAGCTAATGTTGTAGCAGTGTTGGTAGAAGTATTTATCGTAAACTAACCTATATAACAGTGTTGGTTTTTTGCTGTTGTGGTAGTGTTGATACTTTTGTAGAAAGTAATCTTGTTGTAGTATTGTTGTAGCAGTGTTGGCAGAGATATTTCTCAAACTCACTTATTGCAGAATTCACCTTTGCACATTAAGAGAGTAGTCAATTGAGTTAATGGCAAGGAGGAGCTTAACCCTGCATGAGCCTCCCTTGTGCACTTAACTATTAATACAGAGCTAGTATCTTAGTGTCAGCTGTAGTGTCAGGCCCCAGGAACCAAGACCCAGAACAAAGACAAGGGAGTCTTTCTGCGGGAATCAAGACCCGGTCGAACAAAGACAAGGGAGACTTTCTGCGGGAGTCAAGACCCGGTCGAACAAAGACAAGGGAGTCTGTGGGAGTCCGTCCAAAGAGTCCTACAGCTACAGGTTAGTCCTACACATTTACATTCACATTTACAGTTAAGGCATTTGGCAGACGCTTTTATCCAAACGACTTACAAAGAGTACATTTCTTGAAGGAGAGGCAGCAATTAGGGATGCATCGATCCGATATTGATATCGGATATCGGCCCCGATATGACTAAAATAGCTAGATCGGGTATCGGCGACAATGGGGCCGATCCATGGGATACTGCAGACAGTGGATACCCGATCATGCAAATTTAGTACAGCCACTCCAAGACTCACACATGCGATGACTTGACCCTGACTGACTCCGTGACGATGGACACCAGCAGCAGATGCTGTGTTCATATGACTTAAATGAAAAACCTTATGACCCTGACTACTTCAGGTCTACCAGACCATACAACCCTTCACACAGACCGTAGGGGAACAAGATGGGTATATGACATCAGTACTACTACAGAGGCATGGGGCAAGTTGCGTCCTATTGCCTATTTTTTCATCCAAGCTAGACCCGGTGGCAGCTGGTTTACCACACTGTTTGAAGGCAGTGGCAGTGGCGGCAATGGTGGTTGCCGCCAGTAGGGGGCTAGTGGGTTACATGCCATTAACTTTGCTTTTACCCCACGAGGTTTCATCTATTCTGCTAACTCAGAAAACATCACAACCTAAAGCATCACGATTTCCTGTCATATCACCATGTGTTGCTGTCCATGCCTAACGTTGTGTTGCAGAGGTGTACAGTGTTGAACCTGGCCACCCTGCTGCCAACTCCCGAAGATGGGGAGCCACACGATGGTGTGGTCACCATTAATGAACTGTGTACACCACATGTGGACCTGACAGCTACACCACTGCCACCGGTGACCGATGCGTTGTATGTTGATGGTTCTAGCCAGAAAGACCCAACAACATGTATTAACGAAGTGGGCTATGCCATTGCCACGCAGGACTGCGTGGTGGAATCTGCTAGGCTACCCCCTCACCTATCAGCACAAGCAGCTGAACTGTTTGCCCTAACCAGAGTATGCATACTATCGGAGGGTAAACGAGTTACCATCTATACAGACAGTATGCTTTTGGAGTCGTTCATGATTTCAGCACCCTGTGGAAGATGTGAGGCGCACACAGGGGCCAAGGACCTGGTGTCTAGAGGGAACGCGATGGCAGATGAAGGGTGCTAAGGAGGCTGCCAAAGCCCCACTCGCCTCCACCATGCAGATGGCACAACTAACGCCCTCGGTCACGATTGAGGAATTGGCGAAAGCTCAGACCCGTGCCATGCCCGCAGAGCGCCAGTCGTGGAAATCAGCTGGTGCAGAGTATCGCAATGGATTGTGGTATGGCCGAATAGGCAGCCGTGCTTACCTAAATGTTTGTTTCCTATCTACGCTATTATGACACATTGGAAAGATCATGTGTCAATGGTAGATAGCATCAATCGGCATTGGTACACACAAGGATTTTCAATTATGCACAAAAAAAAGAAAAACATTTGTGCCAAATCATTTGAGGGAAAGAGATATTGTTTAGTAATGGTAGATATGTTGTCCAAATGGGTTGAAGTATTTCCCAGCAGGGCGGCTGACTTTGTAGCCGTTGCTAAGGCCTTCATCACAGAAATCATTCCGAGATGGGGAATCCAGAGCGAAGGTAGGACTGTCCCCCTATGAGGTCTTGATGGGGCGACCCATGCCAATGGGGACAGGTGCATCACACGACAGCAATATGAGCACAGAACAATTCCATCACAGCATGATTGTATTATACAATTGTTATTGTACTGTATTAATCTTTCTCGAAGTCTGCAAACCATCCACTCACAGGTTAAAGAGGCCTTATCACCATCCAAAGATCCATGACCTACAACCAGGAATTGGATCGTGGTGGAGGACTATCGGAGGAGGCCTGGCACTCACCAAGGTGGTTGGGACCATTCCAAATCCTGCTGGTCACCTCAGCAGCGGTCAAGGTAGCAGAAAGGGCTACCTGGATCACGCCAGCCACTGTAAACGGGCACCACCGTTGACGACCAACCCGACACCATAAGGTCACGACGGACCTAGCCCTGACAACGGGGCAAGATGGTCCACCAGTTGCCACCGACGCGTCACTCCAGGAAGGAGTACCCCCCAGGCCGGAGGACGACTCTATGTTGGCATCATCCTCCTCTTCGGGCGTCACTGTGAGGTCCCAGCCTGTCCTGACAGACAGCCGGGACAATGGAACAGGCTCCCTGTTCCAATTGGAATATACCTTCAAGGGTATCGATAATAGCTTTGTGCAGCCAAGGCAGAATTTGGAATAAACAAGATAGGCGGAGATGGACCACGTTCCGTCTCCTCCGGAATACCCCTAATGGCTGTCCCGTTGTCCCCATGTGCTATAGCCTCAGCAATGTGTGCTTGCTATTGGTCTGGGTTGGTCACAATGAATTCCATGAATGCGGACTGATCATGGATAAAAGAAGAATGCGACAATATTACTCACTACCCACTGAGGCCCTTCAATGTAAAGGTACTATGCGACTCGGGGTACTGCAAAACAGAGCCAGCTTGGACTACCTTTTAGCGACTGCAGGTGGTACATGTACGGTAATAGGTATAGAATGTTGTACTGATATCATTGACACATCCGAAAATATCACTGACATTTTAGATGATGTGCGCAAGAACATTGATGAACTGCACGAACGCAACTCTGAGAAATGGGATCCGTTGGGCGAATGGTTAGGAAACCTAGGTAGTTCCATTCTGAAGTATGTGCTCTATGTAGTAGTCATACTACTCCTCTTCATAGTACTCATCACCTGCTTCAAAAGAATGGTCACTTCTTGTTTCAAAAGTGGGCTTAAAAGGCTCATGTGAACATCTGTTTGTTACTCACTCTGCTAGAGAGGAGTCTGGTGGATGCATCCATTAAATACTCATAATTCCTACAAGTATTTTGTCTGTTTAGACTCATTCGCCTCGGACGCAATTATTTTATTGGAGAATTGCCATGACACACCCCAACTGCCCTCTCCACGACCTACTCCTTCACACACACCCCCTGACCCTGTGGGCAAGGTGGGGGAACGGGACTCCTCGTCTCTCCAAAGTGGTCATACCAGGCCCTGACCAGATCTGCACTTGCTGTGTCTCCATGCTGTGTCTGTTACCCTTCCAATCAAGCTCAACATTACCGTGATCTACCGACCACCAGGCCCTCTTGGCGACTTCTTTGACAAGATGGATGCCCTCCTCAGCTGCTTTCCTGAAGATGGCAACCCCCTTGTCGTTCTGGGTGACTTCAACATCCAGCCAGAGAAGTTACAATCACCTGAATTACAAACATTTTTGCCACATTCGGCCTGGCGGCCACTCCTTCTCCCTCCACCCACAGAGCCAGGAACCAACTTGACCTTGTCTTCACAAGGTCCTGCACCACTTCGGCACTCTCTGTTACTCCCCTCCCTGTGTCTGACCACCATTTTGTTGCTTTCTTGTTGCTTTTCTACAATTCTCACTCTTGTCAGTAGAGGAAGCCTCCTCCACTCAGACTTCCTCTCTCTCCTCCTCCTTCGACTTGCTCTGTCCACTTACCTCCAGCCCAGCATGATCCTCTTCTCCACCTCCCAGGCTGTCTGAAACTCTGTGGGCTCAGAGAACAGAGCTGCGGGCAGCTGAGAGAAAATGGGGGAAATCTGACTCTGCTGGTGATCTCTCTCACTACCTCCACCTCCTCTCAGCTTTCACCTCTACTGTGTCAGCAGCCAATTCTGCCTTCTACCATACAAAGATCAACTCTTACGCCTCCAACCCCAGGAAATGTTCTCTTCCCTCCTCAACCCTCCCTCCCATCCTCATGCCTCCTCCCTCTCAGGACATTATCTCCTCTTTCACTCCTGCTGCTTTCCTCACTCCCCCTTCACCCACCCCTACCAGCCTTACCTGCTTCAACCCCCTCTCCTCTGAAGAAGTCTACAGGTTTGTGACATCCAACCACGCCACCACCTGCCCCCTTGACCCAATCCCATCCTCTTCTCCAAGACATCTCGGGTGACATCCTTCCCTTCCTCACCACCCTAATTAACACCTTCCTCAAGAAATTCAGGCCTGTTTCCGATTGCCTTCAAGACTGCCAGAATCAAGCCACTCCTCAAGAAACCCACCCTGGACACCACCGATGTCCGAAACTACAGACCTGTAACTCTCCTATCATTCCTCTCCAAAACCCTAGAACGTGCTGTCTCCACCCAACTATCGTCTTATCTCTCCCAGAACAACCTGCTCGACCCTCATCAGTCAGGCTTCAAGGCCTCGTACTCCACGGAGATGGCCCTGCTCACAGTAACAGAGTCCCTTCGCGACGCCAGAAGCTCGTCCCTCTCATCTGTGCTCATCCTTCTTGACTTGTCTGCCGCATTCGACACAGTGAACCACCAGATTCTTCTCTCCACCCTGGCAGAGCTTGGCATTGCTGGAACTGCGTTATCCTGGTTTACTTCCTACCTGACAGATCACACCTATCAGGTCACATGGAATGGCTCCCTGTCCAGACCCTGCACCCTTGACCCCCAAGGTTCAGTACTGGGACCCCTTCTGTTCCCTTTATACACTAGATCTCTAGGCTCTGTAATCACATCCCACGGCTTCTCCTATCACTGCTATGCTGATGACACCCAACTGTTTCTTTCCTTCCCCCCTCAGACACCTACATCGCAACACATCTCTAAATGCCTGGCCGACATCAGCAGATGGACGACCGCCAACCACCTGAAGCTCAACCTTGACAAGACTGAGCTTCTCTTCATACTGGGGAAAGACTGCCCTCAGATGGACCTATTTGTCACCATTGAGGACATCAAAGTCTCCACTGCACCCACTGCAAGGAACCTTGGCGTGGTACTGGATGGCCAGCTGTCCTGCAACGCCAACATTCTCTGTGGCACGATCTTGTAGAATTGCTCTCTACAACATCCGCAAGATCCGGCCCTTCCTCACACGTGAAGCAGCGCAGATCCTGGTCCAAGCGCTCGTTATCACTCGTCTCTACTACTGCAACTCTCTCCTGGCTGGACTCCCCGCCTCAACAATCAAGCCCTTACAACGCATCCAGAACGCAGCAGCACGCCTCGTGTTCAACCTACCTAAATTCTCCCATGTAACCCCCCTCTTCCGCGACCTCCACTGGCTCCCAGTAATCGCTCGCATTAGATTCAAGACACTGGTACTCACCTTCATGGCTGTCAACGGAACTGCCCCTACCTATCTCCAAACATTAGTCAGACCCTACGCCCCAGCCCGAGCGCTCCGCTCTACAACTTCTGCTAAACGACTGGTACCACCTTCACTAAAAACAGCCAAACATGGCTCTTCCAAGTCCCAACTCTTCACGGTTCTGGCTCCGCAGTGGTGGAATGAGCTCCCGGCTCCTGTCAGGACGGCCGAGTCGCTCGCCAGCTTCTGCAAGAGACTCAAGACCCACCTGTTCAGTGTTCACCTGGACTCTGCATAACCCCCCCCCCCCCCCCCCCCCACCCTCCTCTGATAATCCCAGCACTAACCTGTGTGTTTGTACGTCTTGGCATTCATTAATAGCACTTAGCATTGCTTGGCATGTTGTATGTTCTCAGATGTTGGTAACATGCTCAGAATTGCACGCCTGCCCAGCTACTTACTGTATGCAGGCAACTTAGCAATTACGAAACTCGTTCTATTCGTCTCGTAAATATGAATGCTCGAAAACAGCTCTATTCCTATCTTTATGTACCACAGCGATATATTGCTGTCTCCTTCAACAAATGTACTCAAATAAAAACTGAATCTTATTTGTTTCTCTGTTCTTTAAGTATACTGAAGCAGACATGTTAACAAAATGTGTATTTAGAAAAACAATGCTGCTCCGTTAATTCGCGGTTCTGATGGGGGGGGGGTGCGCTGTTAATTCGCGGTTCTGATGGGGGGGGTGCGCTGTTAATTGCGGTTCTGATGGGGGGGTGCGCTGTAATTCGCGGTTCTGATGGGGGGGGGTGCGCTGTTAATTTGCGGTTCTGATGGGGGGGGTGCGCTGTTAATTCGCCGTTCTGATGGGGGGGGGTGCGCTGTTAATTTGCGGTTCTGATGGGGGGGGGGGGGTGCTCCGTTAATTCGCCGTTCTGATGGGGGGGTGCTCCGTTAATTGCTGGGGACATGTCCCCAGCGTCCCCACTAAATTCTACGCCCATGCTCGGTACCATGCGCAGTTTCTATTAAACATCCATAAACGCCAACTCGGTTGCATCTCTTTATTTCAATGTTCCTTGGCTAAGAATATTACAAGGTTAACGTTGCGTTGCCAAAGTGGTATCGGTGCGGTTGTATCGGAGTAGTCACTTCCATTGTCGGGGTTTGTTGTGAAATCCCGCCCCCAGCCCGCCCCCAGCCTCTGACGTAGTCGGTGCTTTGTTGGTTCAACTCTGGCCCCCCAAAGTTGGGGGGCCAGAGTTGAACCAGTTTTTCTGGCCGGGAGCCGGTTCTTTGTCTGTGGAAACAGGAAGAACTGGTTCGTTTTAGGCTCTGGCTCCGAACCGGCCCTGAAAACGCCTTGGTGGAAAAGCCCCCTTTGTAAGTCGTTTTGGATAAAAGCGTCTGCCAAATGCCCTAAATGTAACTACTGCAAATGTACTGTGTTCCTGGTATAGCTATATCATTAGAATTACTGTGTGAAAGCCAGAATACTTTTCTGTGTACCATTTCTATTGGTTTAGTGATTGTTGACACAAGAAAATCTAAGAAAAAAAATCAGGGTGAACCTTGAGGTCATTTCGGAGGGGAAAATTGAGGTCATTTCAGAGGGGAATCTTAAGCCATCCCAGACGAGGCCTGGTGTATAATGTTCCCACACAAGAGCTACGCAATGTAAGCAGTGGTCACGATGTCACCGTGGCTCCTCTCAGCCATCTAATAGCAGCTGAGTGAACCAAGCGGACACATTCATTGGTGGAGTTCATCGGATGATGATTCATCGGCGGCTGCTCTGTTTAGAGACCCGTGAGACCTGCAAGACAACGCTCATGAATCTTGGTTCACACCTGGAACCTCCGAACCGCATTTGCATGTCTCATTTCACAACATGAACTGAGCTGCGGAGATGTGATGGAGGGGATACGAACATGCACTGTGGATTGGCTGTCTGGGTGGGGGTGGTGGTAGGGGGTTGGGTACACTGCTGTAGTTAAACATTGCACACTGGTCAGGATAAATAGAGAGAGAGAGAGAGAGAGAGAGAGAGAGAGAGACCAAATATTTAGTTGATGCCCCCTGTCTGTTCTGCTGCTTTAGGACCGCCTCCAGTTTTTTTCAGATAAAAGAACTACAGAAGGAATAATATAAATCATTATCATAAGCTGCTTTGCTGGACTCATGGCAGCTATACGGTGCAGTGCATTGGTGGTTGCACTTTTTGCATCTCTTTACAACTGTGGTAAGTAAGCCAAAAGATTGCGTATAAACTGCATTAGTGTTAATCTATACATAAACAGATGAAAAACCTACAATCCACACTTAAAATCCATGCTGTAATTTATTTAATACATCTGGAAATTCCACTGTAGATTTGCGACTGATTTCTGGCAAGTAAGACAAGATTGTGACTTAATTACACTGTACGTGGTCTGTGTTCATTCAGAATCAACCTGCGTTTCTGCTTCGAGATCAATCAATCAATCAATGTACTTCCACTATATTTCAATGAGAAATGTGCAAACCTCAACAACAAAACCTCTGTCCAAATGTCCCTCCTCTGGGTTCCTCTTCTTCCCTGGCTGTCACCAGAGGAGAGCCTGCGCTTTGCCTCCTACTATGGAGACCACATGGTGCTGCAGAAGTCTCCGGAGAGAGCCGTGGTGTGGGGCTACGGACCTGAAGGAGAGCAGGTCAATGTCACTCTGTGGGGGCCTGAGGGGCCACAGTCTACACCACCGCCGGTGACCGTCACACAAGGTGAGAGGGACCCCCAGGTGTGTTGTGTTCGACCAGGGTTGACCATGAAAGGAGAGGAGGCGTCTTCTGTCATAGCCTTGTTTAAATGCTCTTCAGTCTTGCAAACGGCCCGTCTCTCTCTCTCAAGGAAACACAACACTATCATTTCAAAGTGAAATCCAATAGCAAATCAAAGTTTTCCTCTGGTAGTTCTCATGCAGGACCGGCGCAGGGGGTGGGGGGGGGGCATGGGGTGCAAACAGGCCCGGTCTGAAGGGGTCCCGAAATGAATTGATCTTTTACGGGAAAATAGTTTTTTCTATCCGAAAATAATTATCATGGCCCCTTAGGGGCAAGTGTGTGTGTTGTTGTTTCCGATTTCAGTGCTTTCGGCATGAAAGCACCCCCCCCCCACCACCACCCCTCACCCCCGTCGCCCTTCCGGAGCGGGGGGGCCTTTTGAGCAATCTTGCACCCGGGGTACAGTAGTATAGCCACCAGCCCTGTCTCAGGTGAAGCACAATATGGTCATTTTAATTCAGCTGTGGTTGTCTAATCTAAAGAATGAATGAATGGCACAATACCTTACACAGGCATTTTGGAAGGTGACCCTTGACCCCGTGCAAGCCCGGAGGTCCTTTACCAGTGTGATGGTGCCGCCACGAAAGCACGTCACGGTCACACGTTGAGCGAGTGTGCTGTTTGGGAGACGTGTGGCTCTGTGGAGGGCAGAGCAACATGTGTTTCCAAACATACAAGGTTTGCGTTGGCGTAGCATGCTAATTTGATCTCATTGATTTACCACCTAGAGATGTGTGTCTAGTATGGCTGGGCGATCTGGCAAAAAAAAAGATTTATAATCCCGATTTTATTTCCCATATTGATCGATTTTTTAATTTTTTTTAGATTGTTTTACAACAATATATAATTTGATAATGCTGCCAGTTTGAAGAGTATCCTGATTATGGCAAATGAAGAAGACACCAGAGGGTTCATTATTTCAACTTTAGAACAGTTTATTAACAAAAACACTGCAAACATGCTGTAATAGCCTTAATAAAACACACCTTTCAAATTATTTAAATGTAAATAAAACTGAAAGCTGGGCAGCAAACATCTCACATGTTTTTCGAGGTAGACAAAAATAGTAAAACAAGTGGCTCAAATGCCCTGTGCAACTTTAAGATAAAATATAGTACAAAATATGAATTGAACCATATGAAGTGGTTAAATCAGAGGTGGGAAAACTACGGCCCACATATAGCCCGTTGCGTTGTTTAATCCGGCATTTACATTAACAACAGCCCCATAATAGGACTGTCGTGTGTTCAAGTCCTGCTTGGAGCACGATTGGTGGGATTTGAACCCAGGACTGCAGAGCTGAAAGTAAGAACTCTCGCCGCAGTGCCACCAAGACAGCACACTATGAAGTGTTACTTTTAAGTCAACGCCCTAACACTAAACCTAAGTCTTGTTAATTGTATTGTCATTCTCCCATGTAACCCCCCTCTTCCGCAACCTCCACTGGCGCTCGGTAATCGCTCGCATTCAATTCAAGACACTGGTACTGACTTTCATGGCTGTCAACGTAACCGCCCCTACCTACCTCCAAACATTAGTCTGACCCCAGCCCCAGCACTCCGCTCAGCAACTTCTGCCAAAAGACTGGTACCGCCTTCACTAAAAACAGCCAAACATCGCTCTTCCAAGTCCCAACTCTTCACGGTTCTGGCTCCTCAGTGGTGGAATGAGCTCCCGGCTCAGGTGCTTCAACAGGTTGCTCTCCCGTCTTGGTCGACACGTCCGACGACATGTAGACGCAGACGCTCGTTTTTAAAGTAACCAAACCAGTTCCATATCATAGACTTCGTGAAGCGCTTTTTGTCGAAAATTTGGTCACTTAGTAACTCTCGTTCCTCACGTGTCACTCACGCTGTTGTCCTTTCTTTGCATCGCTGTTGGTAAACAACGCCTCGGTGGTAGAAATGGTAGAAATGGGCGTGTCGAGCCAAAGCGCTGCAGACTGATTGGCTGTCGCGTTTATTTCTGGTCCGTCATGACGGTGCTGTCAGATCTATCCAGATTGAAAAAAATCGCGAAGGCTGATAGATCGAGATCGACAAAAAATGTATCGGCGATCTCGATTCGAGATCGATTAATCACCCAGCCCTAGTGTCTCGTGCAAAAAGTAGTTTTTTCCTTACCTCATTTCATACATACACACACACACACACACACACACACAGACATGCTCCTTGTTCTGTTCCCATACTAGTTAGTTGGGTTTCTTTGCTACTTATCTTATTCTTGTATCTCTTTCTTATTCTTTGCCCTATAAGGTTTTCAACAGTGAAGAGGAGCTGAACCTCACCGCTCAGTACCCCAATGTCCGGGTTTTCATGGCGGGTGAACAACTATACAATGAACAAGAGTTAAGGTGATCTGGCTAAAGTGGGCCAACAATGGGCGGTGGCCTCCAGAGGTAATTATTCTCTTATTCTCATGATTGGCTGCACCCTTAACAGTTACAACCCAATCGGTACAACCAAATCTCTAGATTTTAATGCTCCGATGACCTTCCAGCACATCATTGCCAGGTTATTTGATGAAATAACACATTTATATTGTTTCTGCGTTTCAGAGTCTGTGGAGCAATTTTCTGGCTTGTGCTGGATATATGGCCGGCTCATGTATGCCACCCTGAAGCACCCCATAGGGCTGGTGCAGTCCTGTGGGGGGGCACCATAGTGGAGGCTTGGTCCTCACCCAGAGCACTGCACCAGTGTGGGCTGGATCACGACATGTGGGTATATACAGTGTACTGTATATACAGTATATGGTGTGTTTTGCACTGCTCTGGCTGTGCAAACAGCCAGAGCAGTGTGACAGTCTGGTTGTGTTGGATTAATTAATCCAACACAATATAGTCAGACTAAATTAATAAAAAAAAATATGATTTAATTATTTATTATTTAAAAGTGGATCAGAATTAAATGATTCCCTGGATGGATTGGCAACTGGGTTGGGCGCATTTTATTATTGAGAGACTTTTAAGTTCTGATATTTTTGTCTGGGATAAATAGCTGCACTAGAAACGTTACATGGTGCAGGTTTATATAATTACATTTTATATTGGAAGAAAGTTAAGAAAAGGAAGAAGCATAACCATAAAACATGAGTGTCGTGACCTCCCTGGCCTGTATGTCCTTGTTTACTTCCTGGGGCCCCCTCAGAGCATTGGCTGTTAATACTTCAATACATGGTCTCTTTCTCAGTTCCCCAAGGCCTGAAAATAAGAATAGAAGTTCTTGTGCTGTGGAATGCAATGAATTACCACCCTTCTCAAAATGACTCTCAAAGGAGCTATCTGGTACCAAGGTATTTACTCTTTCATTACTCATTCATTATTCTTGCCGCATGTTATCTTTCATTATATAAACACAGATTGTTCATAATCAGAAAACAGATATAGGTCTACGACAAGTATTACTATTATTATTATGACTATTCTTTGTTTTGGTTGTTCTTTGTCTCTCTCTCATTGTATTACTCCTTCCTAAGGTGAGTCAAACAGCTTTGTTAACACAGAGGTGTACAACTGCTCCTTCCCTGCCATGATCGATGACTGGAGGTCGTCTTTCCATGAGGGCTCGGGCGGACAGACAGCGATAGACTTTCCCTTTGGGTTTGTTCAGGCAAGTCATCATTATAACCGCCGGCCTACCAATTGAAAACAAGACGTCACGTTGACCACTCGTAAGTCATTTGTCACGATCTACTCTGGCCTGTCTTCAGTTATCTACTAGCATCGCAATGTTCCCTGGCTATAAATCGTATAGCATGGCTAACATCCGGTGGCACCAGACGGCTAACACTGGCTTCGCTCCAAACCCAAGAATGAACGCGACCTTCATGGCCGTGGCGATGGATCTGGGAGATGACACTTCGCCCTACCATCCGTAAGAATGTGCTTCTGGTCTGTGCTCACGCACCGCTTAGCTAAAGACTCAGAAATTAGGAAGGACATCAATGGAGTTATGTCTCTGAGCTGGTTTAAGTCATGGAGATAACTGTAAAGAAAGTGGCACATGTTGAAATTCTTTGTTAGTTCTGCGCAGCCCCCACCCCCCCCTTAACATATCAGAGGGTAGTTTACCCTCTAATCTGGTGTGGTCTCGCTCTGTAAAGCATGCCGTGATCTAGTAGTACCCTGGTGTACGCCGTCATGTTGTCCCATTTCAGCATCCATCCACGAGACAAGTACACGGTGGCATACAGGCTGTCGCTCGGGGCCAGGGCTGTGGCGTACGGGGAGAAGGGGGTGCACTTCCTCGGACCTTACCCGAAAGCAATCACCTCCAACGACAATGCCCTCAGTGTCAATATCACCTACGACCAAGCCATCACCGTGGTTGGCACGTCTGGCGAAGGCTTTGAGGTATGTTTTTGTTTTGTTTTTTTACAGCCAATCTTCATCCTAGATTCACCCCGGGTGAATAGATATGTTGGCATGTTCTTTAGTTAAAAACATGTCATTGTTGCCATAAAATGTACACACCATTTGATGGAAACGTTTATCCACATTTTCTGCTCACAGTTGAGAAAGACTAAATGCATCCTAAAGGAGAAACACTTCTTCCTTGATTCTCTCCAGATCTGTTGTGCCGATGTGGAGGCCCCCTGCAGCTCCTACTCTCCGTGGATCCCAGTTCCCGTCGTGGACCGCAGCTCCACCAGCTTGCAGGTGTCCACCGCAGAGTGTCCATCCACCCGCAAGGCAGCTGCCCTGCGCTACGCATGGAAGGACCTGCCTTGTGATTACAAGGACTGTCTGGTTTACAGCGCTGCAGGGAATCTACCGGCTCCACCGTTCACCATCCAGCTCTGAGCAGCAGTGTCTCAAACAACAACATTTCTTTGATTCTTTGAGCTAAGCTATAAGATATGATTCATGTAAAATACCGGCTTGTTGTCCCTCAAATCCCCATTTGGTTGTTTTGGAAGAAACAGGGTTCTCCTCGACAGTCATTTGTTGAAACACATTTTACCTCTATGGCAATTTAAGGGAATTCCTCAACAAACACTTAATTAAACAGCTTTTAATAATGTTTTGAATGGAATCCACTCTTCATGTTGTCTCCTAAGGTACAAATGGCTGATTCATTTCCAAGTAGGAAATTATCCAAAATACACAAGCTTTGTGCATTTTATTGATATCA
The DNA here is from genome assembly GCA_002895965.2 of Coryphaenoides rupestris. Lineage (NCBI taxonomy): Eukaryota > Metazoa > Chordata > Actinopteri > Gadiformes > Macrouridae > Coryphaenoides > Coryphaenoides rupestris. The sequence goes on from PIJE02000121.1 coordinate 506,398, forward strand.
GAGGACAGTTAATACTCATGTGAAAATGAATTGCCTCATTAACTGGATATTAATGCAGAATACAAACAAGCACCATGGAACATCTTGGATTCACGGACTCCAGAGTCTGTTGCTGGGAGGAGGTAACGCAGGAAAGGCCAACTCATTAGCAACATTGCACACTAATTATGGAAGTGGAACGGCTACAAGGAGCCTTCCCACTCTCACGAGATGTGAAAACAGTGTACACAACAAGCATTCACATCGACATGGCATTGGGGGGGGACCTTTTCTTTTGGAAGTCGCCTTGTGATATGTCCTCGGGGGTGGGGGGCTCTGTAACAAGCCACCATAGTTAGGTCCACTCTGGCTCAGGAGTTGAAGAAGGACGCGGAGGAGGGCTTGGTGCTGTAGTTAGGGTGATGCAATGTGCCAGGAGACTGAGGCGTCTGCACTGGAGGAAAGACAAGTGGGGGGGGAGGGGGGGGGGGGGGGGTGTGTTGTGCCAAATCTACTTTACTCTTTGGGTATAATAATCTCTGCACCTAGCATCTAATGTTGACATCCAACGCCATGAGAAACACAAATCGATGGCAAATTTGTAAACACAAATAATCCAAACTATATGATTACAACCATAATTGCATGTAACTCTGTAAACAACAGGCTAATAAATACCCAGATTTGGGAGATCTTACACATCACAGCATAGCATTTGGCTAAGTTTACATAAGTACATGCATTTGGTATACGCAATGTCCCTTGATAACCACTAATCTCATATCAGAGCAAAGAACATTCTCGGTACAATAACACACAGCGCCAAAGCCATCATGAACCTGCAGTGTGGTGGTCGGCCTTGCCATTGTCGTCGAAGCCCTGGTGTCGCTGATAGGCCTCAAAGTTGACCGAGGCGTCGTCTTCCGAGAGGCTTTGAGTGACATGTCCATCGCCAGGACGACACACCTCAAACCGCACCCACTGGTAGCTAGGGGGGAAAGTGGATAGGAACCTGTCACTGTGTCTACTGTGAACATTTTAATCCAGGATTCACAAATCCATTATTTCAACATTTCGGTAACAATATCCAGGGTTTCCTCACAACAACAAAAAGCTTATTGGGGGGGGGGGTAATGCTTTTGAAGAGGCAAGCTTCAACTCACATTCTCTCAATCAAACAGTCGTGGGCTTTACAAAAACCATCATGTGCATTATAATAACCAAATCTAACAGGCTGTCAGATTTGGTTAGCCTGTTGTAAACATGCCATCAACCCTTAATGTTTGACATTTGTCAATATTTACATTTGTCAACGTACGCATTTTTATCTTCCCAATAATCAAAACATTTTAGATTGACACGCACTATTGTGTCGTAGCTTAACAAACGGAGGACGTGTCTGTAAGTGACAATGACATCCCTTTCGTGAACCACTATGTGGCAGTGTGTGTGTGATTGGTGGTGAGGGGATGGGGGGACACACACACTCAGGAGAATGCTAGCATGCTAGCATTCTCCTGAGTGTGTGTGCTGGTGGCTGACTTAACCTGTGGTTCACTGATTAGCCAATGCACCACAGGCTTGTAGCCCCACCCCTCCAGACTCTAACTGGGCCAGGTGAGGCTAATTAAGCCAGCCACCAAACACACACACACTACAGTTCTGCACGGAAGCCGTACTTGCTGCACTTGCGCGCTCCGGGACAGCTCTGGATGAGGTTCTGGATGGTCGGGTGGGAGAAGCCGAAGAAGTCAGCGCCGGACGGCACAATGGGCAGCATGGGTTTGGACCTAAAGCATCACACGTCAACCAGACACGGAACAACACCTCAGTCACAAAGCACGACAAATACTTGCTTCAACTATTAGCACTTGGCTTTTATTTTGAAAACATTTTAAACGGCCAAGCAAAACAAAACAAAAAAAGCCATGGTGTTAGAAGAAGAAGAAAAGAAGAAGAAGCTTTATCAGTGTGTGTCCAACTCCAGTGGAGCAGTGGGTGTTACCTCACAGCGGCGATGGCCTTCAGCAGATTGGAGTGGCACATCAGAGCAGAGGAGGCAGCGATGGCGTTCTGAGGATCCTCCTCAGGGACGATCTCAAACTGGGGGGAGAACCGGCGGCAAAAGGCCCCCGCGTGAGATGAGACGCACAGAAGGGTGTGTGTGTGTGTGTGTGTGTGTGTGTGTCTCTAGATGTTGGTATTGCCATTGTTCCTCAGTGTCCCAAATTCCCAGACTTTTTTTTCTTACATAATAAATATGATCTAGTAACTTTATTGACTCAGTCTGGTTTGTCTCGTGCCTTCATTGATTGATTTTGGGTGTCAGCGCTCGTGTGACTTCACTTGTAATTATTTAGTTTTTCTACTATCCCAGAATGGTCCCAGACGTCGTATATCATCATCCCAGATGCAATTTTTTTGTATTGCCCCTGGGACATCCTTAATTGCGAGCCCTGAATACTGCTACAAAAATAATCATTATCTTTATTAATTCATCCAAAAATATATCCGCACAGCGGCTGTATCCAACGTGTGTCCTCGCCTCGATACCTGGATTCTCCTCCATTAGATTAAAATGGCAACCACTTAATGAGAGCTGTGTGTCTATGTGTGTGTGTGTGTGTGTGTGTGTGGTCTCGTAACGTTGTGATAAAACGCTTCAATGTGACGGTCATGTGGGGGCACGGGTGGTACCTGTGGCCCCGCGCCACCATCTTTGATTTGGCAGGTGTAGAGGCACTGCTGCTCCGGGTTCTTCATGCTCGCAAAGACCCTGGTGCTGCAGAAGCCCACCGGGTAGATGGCACACTGGTCATGGAACAGCATCCTGTCTGTGATGATCTGGGGGGTATAAGAATGAAAGATATATATATATAGATTTTCTTTTAGTTATTTTACAAAGTTTGATGCATTTTTGTTGTTCGGCTATTTTGACATTTTGTAAGCAGACATATGCTATATGCTTTTTTTGCAATAGGGATGTCTCAGATAAGCATAAGCTAACCCCAGGATAGTGTGTGTTTAAGTGTCTCCAGTCCAGGCTTGTAATGGCTATTCAGGATCACACCAGGTGGTATCATAGGACCCCTTTAAACAACAGAAGAAGCTTGGCCTGACCTCCCCCAGGCTGTAGACGGTCAGGCCCCCCAGGGTGATGGGGAAGACGGGGCGGCCGGACGAGTCCAGGGCGATGGGCTGGACCAGCTTACGACAGCCGTCTGCCACCTTCCTCTTCTTGGACACCCTCTTCGGTACTAAACGTCAACATTACAACAACAAAATAAAGATGAATAATCTATACACATAATTAATACCCGCATATTTACAAGCGCACAGGAAAAAAATATGGTGACAAGGTTAAGAGATCACATGGTTGGTTCCACAGTTACTGTAATCAGAGCAAAAAACCAAATGTTTTTGTAGTAATTTGGGCCATTTCCTGTTGTGCTCACCCTCCTCCTTTCCGTTCTCCCTCCCTCGCTCCCTTCGCTCCTTCTTGGGTTTCTTATGAAGCCCGTCTTCTCCCGTGGAAGAAATAGCTAGATCGGGTATCGGCGACAATGGGGCCGATCCATGGGACCGATCTATTCACTTCAATTCTATGTGTGCGACGCGTATTACGTCATGCGTCAGCAGCACGCCGGTAGATTTGTCTCAAAACACAGCAAATGCATGGCGCTAATACAGCATGGAGCGAGCCAAAGGGTCAGCTGTTTGGAGGTATTTCACACTTGCTTCGCCAACAAGTTCGACGGCTAGTTGCAATATCTGCAAAGCCAATGTTTCGAGGGGTGGTGGTAGCACTGCAAAATTTAACACAACAAACTTAATCAAGCACCTCCACAAGCATCATGCCAAACAGCACGCCGAGTTCCTCGAGTTGAACAAATCCAAAAAAGGGGACGATACGACAAAGCAGTTAACTTTGGCGGATGCACTGCAAAGACGCGAGAAACTTCCAAGTGATAGTGTGAAAGCGACAAAAATAACAGAAAAGGTTCTGGAATTCATTGTTTTGGATGAGCAACCCCTGTCAGTCGTTGAAAACGAGGGCTTCCGCCGCCTACTTGAACACCTGGAACCACGGTACAGTTTACCATCACGAAAATATTTTTCCGAGACCGCTCTGCCTGAACTGTACAAGAACGTGTGCAAACACATATCGGAAGAGTTAAAAGATGTAAAAACGATGAGCTTCACCACAGATATCTGGAGCTCCGACGTGTGCCCCATGTCGCTTTTAAGTTTAACTGTACACTGGTTGGACACAAGTTTTACGCCTCAGAGTGCGATGCTACAAGCAAAAAACTTCCATGGATCACACACCGGCGACTCGATTTCGACTGCCACAAAGGAAATGCTTGATCAGTGGCATATTCCGTTGACCAAAGTGCACGTCATTTTGAGGGACAACGCCAGCAACATGAAAAAGGCCATGGACAACATGGGAGTGCACAGCTTAGGCTGCGTTGCACATACAATGCAGCTCGTAATCAACGAGGGACTACTGTCACAACGGAGTGTGAGTGATGCCGTTGCAAGCGGTAGACAGATTGTGGGACATTTTAAACATTCTCCACTTGCATATTCACAGCTACAAGATCTCCAGCTCGAGATGCAAATGCCACCTAAACGCCTGCAACAAGACGTCAAGACAAGGTGGAATAGCACCTACTTTATGATAGTCTTCTGGAACAGAAGCGAGCCCTTTGTGCCTATGTTGCTGACCATGACCTGCCCACGACACTGACAGCTAACCAGTGGGCCTTGCTGGAAAAAAGTATGATCGTTCTAGCACCATTTGAAGAGCTAACCAGGAAAGTAAGCTCATCCACCGCCTCCACCGCTGATGTGATTCCAGCTGTCACTGTTCTCAAATGCCTCCTGGCTAAGGAAAGTGAGGCTGACTCTGGGATTAAAACAATGAAAACGACCCTCCTACAAGCTGTCAACAAACGCTTCAGCACTGTGGAAGATGAACCCCTATACGCACTTGCCACTTTGCTGGACCCGAGATATAAAGACAGGTAAGACTGTCATATTAAAGAACATATTAAAGATAAATTACACACATTATAGATATTAATATTATTACATACACTACGACATTGAAGATTTTAAAATAAGGATAAATGTGCAACCATCAGGGTAAATATGTGATCTTTTTTCATTTCTATGATGTATTACTTAGGTTCAATTATAGGCTGATCAATGTTTTATTTTTGTTTCAGATACTTTACATACTTTACAATTGCCGCCTCAGACAACCCATACCAGTACTGGGGAGTCAACCGACATCGGTTTCCTGGCCTTGCTGCCACTGCCTTAAAATACCTCTGTAAGTGAGCGACTGTTCAGCACAGTCTCCAACATCGTGGATGAGAAGAGAAACAGACTAACAGCAGAGAGAGCAGAAATGCTTGTTTTCCTGAGAAAGAACCTGCCATTGATGCTTAAGTGAGCATTCTGAGCAACAACAGGTCTCTGAGTGGTGTGTGACTGTGATCATAACACACAAATTTGCAAATTTGAGTCTCACTGCTGCCCCCTTTTGCTGAAAAAAAGAACTTGACAAGTTAATGACTGCCTCTGTTTGAATAGTTTGTTTTTACCAAGTTACTTGTTTATTAGTGAATTGTGATTTAACTTTTCTTAGTTTCAGCTGCTATATTATTTTATATTTGATTTCCAATTTAAATTCCTATTTGCACAAAACGTTTACAAAGAAGTTTGATTCTGTTTATTTTGAATGTTTTACCAAGCTAGTGAAGCTACTTCAAGTTCAAGTTCAAGTTCAAGTATTTTTATTGTAACTTCACAATTTACACGTGAGTATAAGCAGTGAGTTAAAAACTTTTTGTGCAAAACGCCCGACAGCCGACAGTAATTATAAAGAATACAAAATAGAGTAAAACTACAAAATAGAAATAGAACTATAAATAGAATTCTATATAAAATAAGTAAATTAAAATGAAATGGAATATACAGTAAAATATACAGTAAAATATCCATACACATATAAATTGATGTACTAAAATATACATTGTTATATGCTGACATTCACAGAATGTCACGGGATACCTTCCCAGTCGACACAACACTAGCACCAGCAGTTGGCACCAGGACTAGCACTAACACCAGCACCAGCACTAGCAGTAACACTAGCACCAGGACCAGCACTAGCAGTAACACCAGCACAGCACTAGCACCAACACTTAGCACTAGCATTTAGACATTGATGCCGAACTTGTTCAGCAGCCTGATGGCCTGACTGTCTCTGAATCTGCTCGTGTGGCATTTGATACTGCGGTATCGCCTGCCTGACGGTAGGAGTGTGTACAGTTCGTGGCTGGGGTGGTTATTGTCTATTAATAATCCGTTTGGCCTTGGCCACGCACCGCCTGGTGTATATATCCAGGAGGGAGGGAAGCTCACCTCCAACGATGACTGGGCCGTCGCACACCCTCTGTAGTGTTTTACGCTCCAGTGCGTGCAGTTCCCGTACCAGACGGTGATGCATCCTGTAGAACACTCTCGATGGTACAGGAGTAGAATGTTCTGAGGATGCGGGGGGCACATGTTGAATTTCCTCAGTCGCCTGAGGAAATACAGGCATTGTTGGGCCTTTTTCACCACGTGTGTGGTGTGCGTGGTCCATGTGAGGTCCTCGGAGATGTGCACGCCGAGGAACTTGAAGCTGCTGACCCTCTCTACTGCAGCACCGTCGATGGAGATGGGGGCGTGCTCTCCTCTCCGCTTCCTGTAGTCCACGATCAGCTCCTTGGTCTTCTTGACGTTGAGGGCGAGGTTGTTTTCTTGGCACCACTGTGCAAGTGATCCAACCTCCTCCCTGTAGGCTGTCTCGTCGTCGTCGGCGATGAGACCCAACACTGTCGTGTCGTCAGCAAACTTGATGAAGACGTTGGAGCTGTGCATAGCCATGCAGTCGTGGGTGTACAGGGAGTAGAGTGCTCTATGTAGTAGTCATACTACTCCTCTTCATAGTACTCATCACCTGCTTCAAAAGAATGGTCACTTCTTGTTTCAAAAGTGGGCTTAAAAGGCTCATGTGAACATCTGTTTGTTACTCACTCTGCTAGAGAGGAGTCTGGTGGATGCATCCATTAAATACTCATAATTCCTACAAGTATTTTGTCTGTTTAGACTCATTCGCCTCGGACGCAATTATTTTATTGGAGAATTGCCATGACACACCCCAACTGCCCTCTCCACGACCTACTCCTTCACACACACCCCCTGACCCTGTGGGCAAGGTGGGGGAACGGGACTCCTCGTCTCTCCAAAGTGGTCATACCAGGCCCTGACCAGATCTGCACTTGCTGTGTCTCCATGCTGTGTCTGTTACCCTTCCAATCAAGCTCAACATTACCGTGATCTACCGACCACCAGGCCCTCTTGGCGACTTCTTTGACAAGATGGATGCCCTCCTCAGCTGCTTTCCTGAAGATGGCACCCCACTTGTCGTTCTGGGTGACTTCAACATCCAGCCAGAGAAGTTACAATCACCTGAATTCATCAACTTCTTTGCCACATTCGGTTTGGCGCTCACTCCTTCTCCTTCCACCCACAGAGCCGGGAACCAACTTGACCTTGTCTTCACAAGGTCCTGCGCCACTTCGGCACTCTCTGTTACCCCCCTCCCTGTGTCTGACCACCATTTTGTTGCTTTCTTGTTGCTTTTCTACAATTCTCACTCTTGTCAGTAGAGGAAGCCTCCTCCACTCAGACTTCCTCTCTCTCCTCCTCCTTCGACTTGCTCTGTCCACTTACCTCCAGACCAGCACGAGCCTCTCCTCCACCTCCCTGGCTGTCTGAAACTCTGCGGGCTCATAGAACAGAGTTGCGGGCAGCTGAGAGAAAATGGAGAAAATCTGACTCTGCTGATGATCTCTCTCACTACCTCCACCTCCTCTCATGTTTCACCTCTACTGTGTCAGCAGCCAAATCTGCCTTCTATCTTACAAAGATCAACTCTTCCGCCTCCAACCCCAGGAAATGTTCTCCTCCCTCCTCAACCCTCCCTCCCATCCTCATGCCTCCTCCCTCTCAGGACATTATCTCCTCTTTCACTCCTGCTGCTTTCCTCACTCCCCCTTCACCCACCCCTACCAGCCTTACCTGCTTCAACCCCCTCTCCTCTGAAGAAGTCTACAGGTTTGTGACATCCAACCACGCCACCACCTGCCCCCTTGACCCAATCCCATCCTCTTCTCCAAGACATCTCGGGTGACATCCTTCCCTTCCTCACCACCCTAATTAACACCTTCCTCAATTCAGGCCTGTTTCCGATTGCCTTCAAGACTGCCAGAATCAAGCCACTCCTCAAGAAACCCACCCTGGACACCACCGATGTCCGAAACTACAGACCTGTAACTCTCCTATCATTCCTCTCCAAAACCCTAGAACGTGCTGTCTCCACCCAACTATCGTCTTATCTCTCCCAGAAACAACCTGCTCGACCCTCATCAGTCAGGCTTCAAGGCCTCGTACTCCACGGAGATGGCCCTGCTCACCAGTAACAGAGTCCCTTCGCGACGCCAGAAGCTCGTCCCTCTCATCTGTGCTCATCCTTCTTGACTTGTCTGCCGCATTCGACACAGTGAACCACCAGATTCTTCTCTCCACCCTGGAGAGCTTGGCATTGCTGGAACTGCGTTATCCTGGTTTACTTCCTACCTGACAGATCACACCTATCAGGTCACATGGAATGGCTCCCTGTCCAGACCCTGCACCCTTGACCCCCAAGGTTCAGTACTGGGGACCCCTTCTGTTCCCTTTATACACTAGATCTTAGGCTCTGTAATCACAATCCCACGGCTTCTCCTATCACTGCTATGCTGATGACACCCAACTGTTTCTTTCCTTCCCCCCTCAGACACCTACATCGCAACAACATCTCTAAATGCCTGGCCGACATCAGCAGATGGGACGACCGCCAACCACCTGAAGCTCAACCTTGACAAGACTGAGCTTCTCTTCATACTGGGGAAAGACTGCCCTCAGATGGACCTATTTGTCACCATTGAGGACATCAAAGTCTCCACTGCACCCACTGCAAGGAACCTTGGCGTGGTACTGGATGGCCAGCTGTCCTGCAACGCCAACATTCTCTGTGGCACGATCTTGTAGAATTGCTCTCTACAACATCCGCAAGATCCGGCCCTTCCTCACACGTGAAGCAGCGCAGATCCTGGTCCAAGCGCTCATCATCACTACTCATCTCTACTACTGCAACTCTCTCCTGGCTGGACTCCCCGCCTCAACAATCAAGCCCTTACAACGCATCCAGAACGCAGCAGCACGCCTCGTGTTCAACCTACCTAAATTCTCCCATGTAACCCCCCTCTTCCGCGACCTCCACTGGCTCCCAGTAATCGCTCGCATTAGATTCAAGACACTGGTACTCACCTTCATGGCTGTCAACGGAACTGCCCCTACCTATCTCCAAACATTAGTCAGACCCTACGCCCCAGCCCGAGCGCTCCGCTCTACAACTTCTGCTAAACGACTGGTACCACCTTCACTAAAAACAGCCAAACATGGCTCTTCCAAGTCCCAACCTTCACCGGTTCTGGCTCCGCAGTGGTGAATGAGCTCCCGGCTCCTGTCAGGACGGCCGACATCGCTCGCCAGCTTCTGCAAGAGACTCAAGACCCACCTGTTCAGTGTTCACTGGACTCTGCATAAACCCCCCCCCCCCCCCCCCCCACCCTCCTCTGAATAATCCCAGCCACTAACCTGTTGTGTTTGTACGTCTTGGCATTCATTAATAGCACTTAGCATTGCTTGCGCATGTGTATGTTTCTCAGATGTTGGTAACATGCTCAGAATTGCACGCCTGCCCAGGCTACTTACTGTTATGCAGGCCAACTTAGCAATTACAAAACTCGTTCTATTCGTCTCGGTAAATATGAATGCTCGAAAACAGCTCTATCCTATCTTTAATGTACCACAGCGATAAACCACAACAAATGTACTCAAATAAAACTGAATCTTATTTGCTTTCTCTGTTCTTTAAGTATACTGAAGCAGACATGTTAACAAAATGTGTATTAGAAAACAATGCTGCTCTCGTTAATTCGCGGTTCTGATGGGGGGGGGGGTGCGCTGTTAATTCGTGGTTCTGATGGGGGGGGGTGCGCCTGTTACATTCGCGGTTCTGATGGGGAGGGGGGTTGCGCTGTTTAAATCCGCCGTTCTGATGGGGGGGGTTGCGCTGTTAATTCGCCGTTCTGATGGGGGGGGTGCGCTGTAATTTGGCGGTTCCTGATGGGGGGGGGGGGGCTCCCCCGTTAAATTCGGCGGTTCTGATGGGGGGTGGGCTCCGGTTAAGTTGCTGGGGACATGTCCCCAGCGTCCCCACTAATTCTACGCCAGCCCAGCCTCGGTACCATGCGCAGTTTGCCTATTAAACATCCATAAACGACAACTCGGTTGCATCTCTTTATTTCAATGTTCCTTGGCTAAGAATATTACAAGGTTAACGTTGCGTTGCCAAAGTGGTATCGGTGCGGATTGTATCGGAGTAGTCACTTCCATTGTCGGGGTTGTTGTGAAATGGAAGCTCAGAAAGTTTTTGGCGGACTTTGCTATCCCCCAGCCGCCCCAGCCTCTGATGTAGTCGGTGCTTTGTTGGTTCAACTCTGGCCCCCCAAACTTTGGGGGGCCAGAGTTGAACCAATTTCTTCGGCCGGGAGCCAGTTCTTTGTCTGGTGGAAAAGGAAGAACCTGGTTCGTTTTAGCTCTGGGCTCCGAACCGGCCTGAAAAACGCCATTGGTGGGAAAAGCCCCCTTGGTAAGTCGCTTTTGGGATAAAAGCGTCTGCCAAATGCCCTAAATGTAACTACTGCAAATGCTATGTGTTCCTGTAATAGCTATATCATTAGAATTAGCTGTGTGAAAGCCAGAATACTTTTCTGTGTACCATTTCTTATTGGTTAGTGATTGTTGACACAAGAAAATCAAGAAAAAAAATCAGGGTGAACCTTGAGGTCATTTCGGAAGGGGAAAAATTGAGGTCATTTCAGAGGGGAATTGCTTAAGACCAGCCCAGACGAGGCCTGGTGTATAATGTTCCCACACAAGAGCTACGCAATGTAAGCAGTGGTCACGATGTCACCGTGGCTCCTCTCAGCCATGAGTGAACCAAGCGGACACATTCATTGGTGGAGTTCATCGGATGATGATTCATCGGCGGCTGCTCTGTTTAGAGACCCGTGAGACCTGCAAGACAACGCTCATGAATCTTGGTTCACACCTGGAACCTCCGAACCGCATTTGCATGTCTCATTTCACAACATGAACTGAGCTGCGGAGATGTGATGGAGGGGATACGAACATGCACTGTGGATTGGCTGTCTGGGTGGGGGTGGTGGTAGGGGTTGGGTACACTGCTGTAGTTAAACATTGCACACTGGTCAGGATAAATAGAGAGAGAGAGAGAGAGAGAGAGAGAGAGAGAGAGAGAGAGAGAGACCAAATATTTAGTTGATGCCCCCTGTCTGTTCTGCTGCTTTAGGACCGCCTCCAGTTTTTTTCAGATAAAAGAACTACAGAAGGAATAATATAAATCATTATCATAAGCTGCTTTGCTGGACTCATGGCAGCTATACGGTGCAGTGCATTGGTGGTTGCACTTTTTGCATCTCTTTACAACTGTGGTAAGTAAGCCAAAAGATTGCGTATAAACTGCATTAGTGTTAATCTATACATAAACAGATGAAAAACCTACAATCCACACTTAAAATCCATGCTGTAATTTATTTAATACATCTGGAAATTCCACTGTAGATTTGCGACTGATTTCTGGCAAGTAAGACAAGATTGTGACTTAATTACACTGTACGTGGTCTGTGTTCATTCAGAATCAACCTGCGTTTCTGCTTCGAGATCAATCAATCAATCAATGTACTTCCACTATATTTCAATGAGAAATGTGCAAACCTCAACAACAAAACCTCTGTCCAAATGTCCCTCCTCTGGGTTCCTCTTCTTCCCTGGCTGTCACCAGAGGAGAGCCTGCGCTTTGCCTCCTACTATGGAGACCACATGGTGCTGCAGAAGTCTCCGGAGAGAGCCGTGGTGTGGGGCTACGGACCTGAAGGAGAGCAGGTCAATGTCACTCTGTGGGGGCCTGAGGGGCCACAGTCTACACCACCGCCGGTGACCGTCACACAAGGTGAGAGGGACCCCCAGGTGTGTTGTGTTCGACCAGGGTTGACCATGAAAGGAGAGGAGGCGTCTTCTGTCATAGCCTTGTTTAAATGCTCTTCAGTCTTGCAAACGGCCCGTCTCTCTCTCTCAAGGAAACACAACACTATCATTTCAAAGTGAAATCCAATAGCAAATCAAAGTTTTCCTCTGGTAGTTCTCATGCAGGACCGGCGCAGGGGGTGGGGGGGGGGCATGGGGTGCAAACAGGCCCGGTCTGAAGGGGTCCCGAAATGAATTGATCTTTTACGGGAAAATAGTTTTTTCTATCCGAAAATAATTATCATGGCCCTTAGGCAAGTGTGTGTGTTGTTGTTTCCGATTTCAGTGCTTTCGGCATGAAAGCACCCCCCCCCCCCCCCACCCCCGTCGCCCTTCCGGAGCGGGGGGGCCTTTTGAGCAATCTTGCACCCGGGGTACAGTAGTATAGCACCAGCCCTGTTCTCAGGTGAAGCACAATATGGTCATTTTAATTCAGCTGTGGTTGTCTAATCTAAAGAATGAATGAATGGCACAATACCTTACAGGCATTTGGAAGGTGACCCTTGACCCCGTCAAGCCCGGAGGTCCTTACAGTGTGATGGCCGCCACGAACAACGTCACGGTCACATTGAGCGATGTGCTGTTTGGAGACGTGTGGCTCTGTGGAGGGCAGAGCAACATGTGTTTCCAAACATACAAGGTTTGCGTTGGCGTAGCATGCTAATTGAATCTCATTGAATTTCACCTACAGAGATGTGTGTCTAGTATGGCTGGGCGATCTGGCCACAAAGATATAATCACGAATTGTTGATTTCCCATATTGATCGATTTTGAATTTTTTTTTAGGTTGTTATTTACAACAATATATAATTTGTAATATGCTGCCCAGCTTTGAAGAGTATCCTGATTATGGCAAATGAAAGAAGAGACACCCAGAGGGTTCATTATTTCAACTTTAGAACAGTTTATTAACAAAAACACTGCAAACATGCTGTAATAGCCTTAATAAAACACACCTTTCAAAATTATTTCTAATGTAAATAAAACTGAAAGCTGGCAGCAAACATCTCACATGTTTTTCGAGGGAGACAAAAAATAGTAAAACCAAGTGGCTCAATGCTCCCTGTGGCACTTTAAGATAAAATATAGCTGACAAAATATGAATTGAACCATATGAAGTGGTAAATCAGAGGTGGGAAAAAACTACGGCCCACATATAGCCCCGTTGCGTTGTTTAATCCGGCATTTACATTAACAAACCAGGCCCCCATAATAGGGACTTGTCGTGTGTTTCCCAAGTCCTGCGATGTGGAAGCCACGATTGGTGGGAGATTTGAGAACCCAGCGGGACTGCAAGAGCTGAAAAGTAAGAAAACTCTCGCCCGCCAGTGGCCACCAAGACAGCACAATACTGAAAGTCGTCTACTTTTAAGGTCCAACGCCCCCTAACCACCTCAAACCTAAGCTCTGCGTCAATTGTATGTCATTTTCTTCCCCATGTAAACCCCCCTCTTCCGCAACCTCCACTGGCGGCTCGGGTTCAAATCGCTCGCACTTCAATCTCCAAGGCACCACTGGTACTGACCTTTCATGGCTTTCAACGTAAAACCGGCCCCTACCTTAACCTCCCAAAAACTATTAGTCTGGGACCCCCATCCCCAGCACTCCGCTCAGCAACTTCTGCCAAACGACTGGTACCGCCTTCACTAAAAACAGCCAAACATCGCTCTTCCAAGTCCCAACTCTTCACGGTTCTGGCTCCTCAGTGGTGGAATGAGCTCCCGGCTCAGGTGCTTCAACAGGTTGCTCTCCCGTCTTGGTCGACACGTCCGACGACATGTAGACGCAGACGCTCGTTTTTAAAGTAACCAAACCAGTTCCATATCATAGACTTCGTGAAGCGCTTTTTGTCGAAAATTTGGTCACTTAGTAACTCTCGTTCCTCACGTGTCACTCACGCTGTTGTCCTTTCTTTGCATCGCTGTTGGTAAACAACGCCTCGGTGGTAGAAATGGTAGAAATGGGCGTGTCGAGCCAAAGCGCTGCAGACTGATTGGCTGTCGCGTTTATTTCTGGTCCGTCATGACGCTGCTGTCAGATCTATCCAGATTGAAAAAAATCGCGAAGGCTGATAGATCGAGATCGACAAAAAATGTATCGCGATCTCGATTCGAGATCGATTAATCGCCCAGCCCTAGTGTCTCGTGCAAAAAGTAGTTTTTTCCTTACCTCATTTCATACACACACACACACACAGACATGCTCCTTGTTCTGTTCCCATACTAGTTAGTTGGGTTTCTTTGCTACTTATCTTATTCTTGTATCTCTTTCTTATTCTTTGCCCCTATAAGGTTTTCAACAGTGAAGAGGAGCTGAACCTCACCGCTCAGTACCCCAATGTCCGGGTTTTCATGGCGGGTGAACACCTAAATGAACAAGAGTTAAGTGATCTGGCTAAAGTGGGCCAACAATGGGCGGTGGCCTCCAGAGGTATTATTCTCTTATTCTCATGATTGGCTGCACCCTTAACAGTTACAACCCAATCGGTACAACCAAATCTCTAGATTTTAATGCTCCGATGACCTTCCAGCACATCATTGCCAGGTTATTTGATGAAATAACACATTTATATTGTTTCTGCGTTTCAGAGTCTGTGGAGCAATTTTCTGGCTTGTGCTGGATATATGGCCGGCTCATGTATGCCACCCTGAAGCACCCCATAGGGCTGGTGCAGTCCTGTTGGGGGGGCACCATAGTGGAGGCTTGGTCCTCACCCAGAGCACTGCACCAGTGTGGGCTGGATCACGACATGTGGGTATATACAGTGTACTGTATATACAGTATATGGTGTGTTTTGCACTGCTCTGGCTGTGCAAACAGCCAGAGCAGTCTGGTTGGATTAATTCTGGTTGGATTAATTAATCCAACACAATATAGCCTGAGTTCTAGCCACAATATAGTCAAAATATATGATTTAATTATTTATTATTTAAAAGTGGATCAGAATTAAATGATTCCCTGGATGGATTGGCAACTGGGTTGGGCGCATTTTATTATTGAGAGACTTTTAAGTTCTGATATTTTTGTCTGGGATAAATAGCTGCACTAGAAACGTTACATGGTGCAGGTTTATCTAATTACATTTTATATTGGAAGAAAGTTAAGAAAAGGAAGAAGCATAACCATAAAACATGAGTGTCATGACCTCCCTGGCCTGTATGTCCTTGTTTACTTCCTGGGGCCCCCTCAGAGCATTGGCTGTTAATACTTCAATACATGGTCTCTTTCTCAGTTCCCCAAGGCCTGAAAATAAGAATAGAAGTTCTGTGCTGTGGAATGCAATGATTCACCCCTTTCTCAAAATGACTCTCAAAGGAGCTATCTGGTACCAAGGTATTTACTCTTTCATTACTCATTCATTATTCTTGCCGCATGTTATCTTTCATTATATAAACACAGATTGTTCATAATCAGAAAACAGATATAGGTCTACGACAAGTATTACTATTATTATTATGACTATTCTTTGTTTTGGTTGTTCTTTGTCTCTCTCTCATTGTATTACTCCTTCCTAAGGTGAGTCAAACAGCTTTGTTAACACAGAGGTGTACAACTGCTCCTTCCCTGCCATGATCGATGACTGGAGGTCGTCTTTCCATGAGGGCTCGGGCGGACAGACAGCGATAGACTTTCCCTTTGGGTTTGTTCAGGCAAGTCATCATTATAACCGCCGGCCTACCAATTGAAAACAAAACGTCACGTTGACCACTCGTAAGTCATTTGTCACGATCTACTCTGGCCTGTCTTCAGTTATCTACTAGCATCGCAATGTTCCCTGGCTATAAATCGTATAGCATGGCTAACATCCGGTGGCACCAGACGGCTAACACTGGCTTCGCTCCAAACCCAAGAATGAACGCGACCTTCATGGCCGTGGCGATGGATCTGGGAGATGACACTTCGCCCTACCATCCGTAAGAATGTGCTTCTGGTCTGTGCTCATGCACCGCTTAGCTAAAGACTCAGAAATTAGGAAGGACATCAATGGAGTTATGTCTCTGAGCTGGTTTAAGTCATGGAGATAACTGTAAAGAAAGTGGCACATGTTGAAATTCTTTGTTAGTTCTGCGCAGCCCCCACCCCCCCTTAACATATCAGAGGGTAGTTTACCCTCTAATCTGGTGTGGTCTCGCTCTGTAAAGCATGCCGTGATCTAGTAGTACCCTGGTGTACGCCGTCATGTTGTCCCATTTCAGCATCCATCCACGAGACAAGTACACGGTGGCATACAGGCTGTCGCTCGGGGCCAGGGCTGTGGCGTACGGGGAGAAGGGGGTGCACTTCCTCGGACCTTACCCGAAAGCAATCACCTCCAACGACAATGCCCTCAGTGTCAATATCACCTACGACCAAGCCATCACCGTGGTTGGCACGTCTGGCGAAGGCTTTGAGGTATGTTTTTGTTTTGTTTTTTTACAGCCAATCTTCATCCTAGATTCACCCTGGGTGAATAGATATGTTGGCATGTTCTTTTAGTTAAAAACATGTCATTGTTGCCATAAAATGTACACACCATTTGATGGAAACTTTTATCCACATTTTCTGCTCACAGTTGAGAAAGACTCGACCATGTGTAATAAATGCATCCTAAAGGAGAAACACTTCTTCCTTGATTCTCTCCAGATCTGTTGTGCCGATGTGGAGGCCCCCTGCAGCTCCTACTCTCCGTGGATCCCAGTTCCCGTCGTGGACCGCAGCTCCACCAGCTTGCAGGTGTCCACCGCAGAGTGTCCATCCACCCGCAAGGCAGCTGCCCTGCGCTACGCATGGAAGGACCTGCCTTGTGATTACAAGGACTGTCTGGTTTACAGCGCTGCAGGGAATCTACCGGCTCCACCGTTCACCATCCAGCTCTGAGCAGCAGTGTCTCAAACAACAACATTTCTTTGATTCTTTGAGCTAAGCTATAAGATATGATTCATGTAAAATACCGGCTTGTTGTCCCTCAAATCCCCATTTTGGTTGTTTTGGAAGAAACAGGGTTCTCCTCGACAGTCATTTGTTGAAACACATTTTACCTCTATGGCAATTTAAGGGAATTCCTCAACAAACACTTAATTAAACAGCTTTAATAATGTTTTGAATGGAATCCACTCTTCATGTTGTCTCCTAAGGTACAAATGGCTGATTCATTTCCAAGTAGGAAATTATCCAAAATACACAAGCTTTGTGCATTTTATTGATATCAGAGGACAGTTAATACTCATGTGAAAATGAATTGCCTCATTAACTGGATATTAATGCAGAATACAAACAAGCACCATGGAACATCTTGGATTCACGGACTCCAGAGTCTGTTGCTGGGAGGAGGTAACGCAGGAAAGGCCAACTCATTAGCAACATTGCACACTAATTATGGAAGTGGAACGGCTACAAGGAGCCTTCCCACTCTCACGAGATGTGAAAACAGTGTACACAACAAGCATTCACATCGACATGGCATTGGGGGGGGACCTTTTCTTTTGGAAGTCGCCTTGTGATATGTCCTCGGGGGTGGGGGGCTCTGTAACAAGCCACCATAGTTAGGTCCACTCTGGCTCAGGAGTTGAAGAAGGACGCGGAGGAGGGCTTGGTGCTGTAGTTAGGGTGATGCAATGTGCCAGGAGACTGAGGCGTCTGCACTGGAGGAAAGACAAGTGGAGGGGGAGGGGGGGGGGGTGTGTTGTGCCAAATCTACTTTACTCTTTGGGTATAATAATCTCTGCACCTAGCATTCTAATGTTGACATCCAATGCCATGACGAACACAAATCGATGGCAAATTTGTAAACACAAATAATCCAAACTATATGATTACAACATAATTGCATGTAACTCTGTAAACAACAGGCTAATAAATACCCAGATTTGGGAGATCTTACACATCACAGCATAGCATTTGGCTAAGTTTACATAAGTACATGCATCTTGGTATACGCAATGTCCCTTGATAACCACTAATCCTCATATCAGAGCAAAGAACATTCTCGTACAATAACACACAGCGCCAAAGCCATCATGAAACCTGCAGTGTGCGTGGTCGGCCTTGCCATTGTCGTCGAAGCCCTGGTGTCGCTGATAGGCCTCAAAGTTGACCGAGGCGTCGTCTTCCGAGAGGCTTTGAGTGACATGTCCATCGCCAGGACGACAACACCTCAAACCGCACCCACTGGTAGCTAGGGGAAAGTGGATAGGAACCTGTCACTGTGTCTACTGTGAACATTTTAATCCAGGATTCAACAAATCCATTATTTCAACATTTCGGTAACAACATCCAGGGTTTCCTCACAACAACCAAAAAGCTTATTGGGGGGGGGGGTAATGCTTTTGAAGAGGCAAGCTTCAACTCACATTCTCTCAATCAAACAGTCGTGGGCTTTACAAA
Organism: Coryphaenoides rupestris; assembly: GCA_002895965.2. Taxonomy (NCBI): domain Eukaryota; kingdom Metazoa; phylum Chordata; class Actinopteri; order Gadiformes; family Macrouridae; genus Coryphaenoides; species Coryphaenoides rupestris. Next base: position 525,016 of record PIJE02000121.1, read on the forward strand.
ACCATCATGTGCATTATAATAACCAAATCTAACAGGCTGTCAGATTTGGTTAGCCTGTTGTAAACATGCCATCAACCCTTAATGTTTGACATTTGTCAATATTTACATTTGTCAACGTACGCATTTTTATCTTCCCAATAATCAAAACATTTTTAGATTGACACGCCACTATTGTGTCGTAGCTTAACAAACGGAGGACGTGTCTGTAAGTGACAATGACATCCCTTTCGTGAACCACTATGTGGCAGTGTGTGTGTGATTGGTGGTGAGGGGATGGGGGGACAGACACACTCAGGAGAATGCTAGCATGCTAGCACTCTCCTGAGTGTGTGTGCTGGTGGCTGACTTAACCTGTGGTTCACTGATTAGCCAATGCACCACAGGCTTGTAGCCCCACCCCTCCAGACTCTAACTGGGCAGGTGAGGCTAATTAAGCCAGCCACCAAACACACACACACTACAGTTCTGCACGGAAGCCGTACTTGCTGCACTTGCGCGCTCCGGGACAGCTCTGGATGAGGTTCTGGATGGTCGGGTGGGAGAAGCCGAAGAAGTCAGCGCCGGACGGCCACAATGGGCAGCATGGGTTTGGACCTAAAGCATCACACGTCAAACCAGACACGGAACAACACCTCAGTCACAAAGCACGACAAATACTTGCTTCAACTATTAGCACTTTTATTTTGAAAACATTTTAAACGGCCAAGCAAAACAAAACAAAAAAAGCCATGGTGTTAGAAGAAGAAGAAAAGAAGAAGAAGCTTTATCAGTGTGTGTCCAACTCCCAGTGCAAGCAGTGGGTGTTACCTCACAGCGGCGATGGCCTTCAGCAGATTGGAGTGGCACATCAGAGGCAGAGGAGGCAGCGATGGCGTTCTGAGGATCCTCCTCAGGGACGATCTCAAACTGGGGGGAGAACCGGCGGCAAAAGGCCCCGCGTGAGATGAGACGCACAGAAGGGTGTGTGTGTGTGTGTGTGTGTGTGTGTGTGTGTGTGTGTGTGTGTGTGTGTGTGTGTCTCTCTAGATGTTGGTATTGCCATTGTTCCTCAGTGTCCCAAATTCCCAGACTTTTTTTTCTTACATAATAAATATGATCTAGTAACTTTATTGACTCAGTCTGGTTTGTCTCGTGCCTTCATTGATTGATTTTGAGTGTCAGCGCTCGTGTGACTTCACTTGTAATTATTTAGTTTTTCTACTATCCCAGAATGGTCCCAGACGTCGTATATCATCATCCCAGATGCAATTTTTTTGTATTGCCCCTGGGACATCCTTAATTGCCGAGCCCTGAATACTGCTACAAAATAATCATTATCTTTATTAATTCATCCAAAAATATATCCGCACAGCGGCTGTATCCAACGTGTGTCCTCGCCTCGATACCTGGATTCTCCTCCATTAGATTAAAATGGCAACCACTTAATGAGAGCTGTGTGTCTATGTGTGTGTGTGTGTGTGTGTGTGTGTGTCTCGTAACGTTGTGATAAAACGCTTCAATGTGACGGTCATGTGGGGGCACGGGTGGTACCTGTGGCCCCGCGCCACCATCTTTGATTTGGCAGGTGTAGAGGCACTGCTGCTCCGGGTTCTTCATGCTCGCAAAGACCCTGGTGCTGCAGAAGCCCACCGGGTAGATGGCACACTGGTCATGGAACAGCATCCTGTCTGTGATGATCTGGGGGGTATAAGAATGAAAGATATATATATATAGATTTTCTTTAGTTATTTTACAAAGTTTGATGCATTTTTGTTGTTCGGCTATTTTGACATTTTGTAAGCAGACATATGCTATATGCTTTTTTTGCAATAGGGATGTCTCAGATAAGCATAAGCTAACCCCAGGATAGTGTGTGTTTAAGTGTCTCCAGTCCAGGCTTGTAATGGCTATTCAGGATCACACCAGGTGGTATCATAGGACCCCTTTAAACAACAGAAGAAGCTTGGCCTGACCTCCCCCAGGCTGTAGACGGTCAGGCCCCCCAGGGTGATGGGGAAGACGGGGCGGCCGGACGAGTCCAGGGCGATGGGCTGGACCAGCTTACGACAGCCGTCTGCCACCTTCCTCTTCTTGGACACCCTCTTCGGTACTAAACGTCAACATTACAACAACAAAATAAAGATGAATAATCTATACACATAATTAATACCCGCATATTTACAAGCGCACAGGAAAAAAATATGGTGACAAGGTTAAGAGATCACATGGTTGGTTCCACAGTTACTGTAATCAGAGCAAAAAAAAAATGTTGCCAAAAAAACCAAATGTTTTTGTAGTAATTTGGGCCATTTCCTGTTGTGCTCACCCTCCTCCTTTCCGTTCTCCCTCCCTCGCTCCCTTCGCTCCTTCTTGGGTTTCTTATGAAGCCCGTCTTCTCCCGTGGAAGTAGCCGTTGCTGGGTTATGACCCCCGGCCAGGCCAGAAGTCCCTGGGGGCCCAGCGGTGGAGGGTGTAGCGGCGGGCAGAGGGGACTGGGAGCTTGCGCTTGGGGTGGGCAACAGCTCCGCCTCTGTGAAAGACTGGTACTGCAACAGGGACTTCAGTAGGAACCTGGGAACGTGCGAGAAATAAACAGATGGTTAATCAAAGAGGTTGCTGCATGTTCGCAACAGCTAGTGAATGTATTTATCCAACAGCATTCTTAGGTGAATAACAAAATGACTTGTTGCTTATTCAACATCAAGATCCTATTAGCTTTGTTTAGGACTCGTTAGTTTGAGTAGTGAGTTGTGTGAACATCTACAGGAACGACACAGTTCACATCTCCTCCTACCTGCGCTCCTCCTTGGCTCTCAGGAACTTCTCTTCGAGGTGAGCCACTTCATCACAGAGCGCTGCATTCTCCTGAGGGCAGAGCAGAAGTGCACAGTGCCTGTTCCCCATCAGCCACACATGTCTCAATTATTTAGATTTGTGCTGCCATGCACTGGTTTGCATGGTCCCAAACATTTGCGCTGAGCCATTTCACCATTTCGAAAAGTAAAACCCACTGATCTCCACATGTAGCATGTAGGGTTGACTTTGTACTCACAAATATCATGGCGCGTGCCGCTCTGCGCAGTCGCAGGTACTTGAGGCGGTACTTCTCGCTGTGGTTCTTGCGGGGGCCCCTCCGGCCCTTGGCCCGGGGCTCCGAGGAGCTGGTGGGGGACGGGAAGGCGGGCAGTGAGGCCGCCGAGCCGGAGCTGGAGGCGGTGGTCTGGGGAGGAGAGCCCAGGAACGACGGGCCACTGAAGGGCTGCTGGTGTTCGCCGTCTCCCTGGGAGGGCAGGGGTTAAAAATGTCAGAGACGAGTGGGTTCCTATTCGACAATGGATGCCAGGACCGTCTTTAATTTTTAGATGCACAATGATGTTGAGCAGGCGATTCAAATGAGAATGATAAAATTAAAACTGACCAAAGTTGACATGAGACACAACAATAATATGAAATTGATAGAAGTGGACCAAATTAAATTAATCCCTCGATGTCAATTCTACTCCAAAACCCCAATTGCTTGTCCAGTCTTTGGTTACGCCAAGTCTACGTTTGACACTATATTAGACACACCCTGAAATCCCCCTTCCATCTTGAGCATCCTATACAACTCACCAATAGTGCAAAGACTCCATTTCTGTTCTCAATCCTCTTGAATCTCCTGCTGCCCTTCTGTGTCTGAAACACAGTGGGATGCTGATGCCAAAGCAGAGGGCTGGAACCCACTCCCCCCACTCACAGCGGAGTCCACTCAAAAGACAACTAATTCTAGTCACAGTATTTCATTCATAGTTATAGTTTTAAACATGCTGCTTCGTCCTAGTAAATGAATATATATATATATAAACATACACAAATAATAGAAATATAAAAATGAATACAAGAAGATATGCATCATGTTAACAAAAGCATGGAATGGAAGTGCAATGTCCTCGCTGGACTCCAGCGGCGGTTGCCGACCGTGTCAACACTTACCTCCCGGTACATGACAGCCTCCAGACTCGACTTTGCACTGTCAAGGAGAGAACGCACACACCACTGTAGCAACTGAAACGCACACACCACACACTGTCACTCTATTTCACAATTCACCACCGAGCAGCATTAATAACCTGCAAAACAACAGTCCACCGTGCATGGACTACCTCTATATTACTATATTACTGAATTTAGTTTCACTTCAGCTCTACTGCTGCACTGAGTACCATAGTAGACATTAAGCATAACCAAGTAATTATATGAGATCTCTTCTTCATCTTCTTGGTTTAGAAAATAACCCACAATGATAGTGAATGGAATTGCGTATACTTTGATTGAATAAGTCCCCGGTCGATGATCCGCTGTTTGATCTCCTTGATGTGCATGGGGCGCCCAGCCTCCTCCAAAACCATCTGCAATACAAAATAGGGGAGACATTACTATCAAGAAAGAAAACTAATTAAAAACAACTGTGAAGACGTAGGGGGTCAAGCATAAAGAGGTCCAGACAATACCTGGGCAGCATCAAGCCATGTGAGGTTTGGCTTCTCACTGATATCACTGGATGGTTCGCTGCATAGAGAAAGGAAATGCATTGTGCAGTAATATTAATATTGTACATAATACTGAGGAAAATGCACATGATGTTGAAAGGTAATATTGCACATGATATTGCTCAGTGGACAGTTGAAATACAAGACAATGATCACTGAGCAATATCATGTACAATATTACCTTTCAACATCATGTGCATTTTCCTCAGTATTACGTCCAATAGTAATATTACTGCACAACATCACGTGCAATACTCTCTATCATGTGCTATATTATTATTATTATTAATATCATGTTATCTCTAAATATGACCTGTAATACCTCTCATCTCCTCTCATCATCATGTGCTATATTATTATTATTATTAATATCATGTTATCTCTAAATATGACCTGTAATACTACCTCTCATCTCCTCTCATCATCATGTGCTATATTATTATTATTATTAATATCATGTTATCTCTAAATATGACCTGTAATACTACCTCTCATCTCATCATCATGTGCTATATTATTATTATTATTAATATCATGTTATCTCTAAATATGACCTGTAATACTACCTCTCATCTCCTCTCATCATCATGTGCTGTATATTATTATTATTATTAATATCATGTTTATCTCTAAAATATGACCTGTAATACTACCTCTCATCTCCTCTCATCATCATGTGCTATATTATTATTATTATTAATATCATGTTATCTCTAAATATGACCTGTAATACCTCTCATCTCCTCTCATCATCATGTGCTATATTATTATTATTATTAATATCATGTTATCTCTAAATATGACCTGTAATACTACCTCTCATCTCCTCTCATCATCATGTGCTATATTATTATTATTATTAATATCAGTTATCTCTAAATATTACCTTAATACTACCTCTCATCTCACATCATGTGCTATATTATTATTATTATAATATCATGTTATCTCTAAATATGACCTGTAATACTACCTTCTCTCTCTCTCATCATCATGTGCTATGATTATTATTATTATTATATCATGTTTATCTCTAAATATGACCTGTAATACTCTCACTACTCTCATCATCAGTGTTGTGTTATTATTATTATTATTAATATCATGTTATCTCTAAATATGACCTGTAATACTACCTCTCATCATCATGTGCTATATTATTATTATTAATATCATGTTATCTCTAAATATGACCTGTAATACTACCTCTCATCATCATGTGCTATATTATTATTAATTAATATCATGTTATCTCTAAATATGACCCTGTAATACTACCTCTCATTCCTCTCATCATCATGTGCTATATTATTATTATTAATATTCATGTTATCTCTAAATATGACCTGTAATACTACCCTCTCTATCATCATGTGCTATGTTATTATTATTATTATTATTAATATCATGTTATCTCTAAATATGACCTGTAATACTACCTCTCATCTCCTCTCATCATCATGTGCTATATTATTATTATTATTAATATCATGTTATCTCTAAATATGACCTGTAATACTACCTCTCATCTCCTCTCATCATCATGTGCTATGTTATTATTATTATTAATATCATGTTATCTCTAAATATGACCTGTAATACTACCTCTCATCTCCTCTCATCATCATGTGCTATATTATTATTATTATTATTAATATCATGTTATCTCTAAATATGACCTGTAATACTACCTCATCTCCTCTCATCATCATGTGCTATATTATTATTATTATTAATATCATGTTATCTCTAAATATTACCTGTAATACTACCTCATCTCCTCTCATCATCATGTGCTATATTATTATTATTATTAATATCATGTTATCTCTAAATATGACCTGTAATACTACCTCTCATCTCTCATCATCATGTGCTATGTTATTATTATTATTATTAATATCATGTTATCTCTAAATATGACCTGTAATACTACCTCTCATCATCATGTGCTATATTATTTTATTATTAATACATTGTTATCTCTAAATATGACCTGTAATACTACCTCTCATCTCTCTCATCATCATGTGCTATATATTATTATTATATTAATATCATGTTATTCTCTAAATATGACCTGTAATACTACCTCTCATCATCATGTGCTATGTTATTATTATTATTAATATCATGTTATCTCTAAATATGACCTGTAATACTACCTCTCATCTCTCTCATCATCATGTGCTATATTATTATTATTATTAATATCATGTTATCTCTAAATATGACCTGTAATACTACCTCTCATCATCATGTGCTATATTATTATTATTTAATATCATGTTATCTCTAAATATGACCTGTAATACTACCTCTCATCTCCTCATCATCATGTGCTATAATTATTATTATTATTAATATCATGTTATCTCTAAATATGACCTGTAATACTACCTCTCATCATCATGTGCTAGTTATTATTATTATTAATATCATTTATCTCTAAATATGACCTGTAATACTACCTCTCATCTCCTCTCATCATCATGTGCTATATTATTATTATTATTAATATCATGTTATCTCTAAATATGACCTGTAATACTACCTCTCATCATCATGTGCTATATTATTATTATTATTAATATCATGTTATCTCTAAATATGACCTGTAATACTACCTCTCATCTCCTCTCATCATCATGTGCTATATTATTATTATTATTAATATCATGTTATCTCTAAATATGACCTGTAATACTACCTCTCATCTCCTCTCATCATCATGTGCTATATTATTATTATTATTAATATCATGTTATCTCTAAATATGACCTGTAATACTACCTCTCATCATCATGTGCTATGTTATTATTATTATTAATATCATGTTATCTCTAAATATGACCTGTAATACTACCTCTCATCTCCTCTCATCATCACGTGCTATTTATTATTATTATTAATATTCATGTTATCTCTAAATATGACCTGTAATACTACCTCTATTTCCTCTCATCATCATGTGCTATATTATTATTATTAATATCATGTTATCTCTAAATATGACCTGTAATACTACCTCTCATCATCATGTGCTATATTATTATTATTATTAATATCATGTTATCTCTAAATATGACCTGTAATACTACCTCTCATCTCCTCTCATCATCATGTGCTATATTATTATTATTAATATCATGTTATCTCTAAATATGACCTGTAATACTACCTCTCATCTCCTCTCATCATCATGTGCTATATTATTATTAATATCATGTTATCTCTAAATATGACCTGTAATACTACCTCTCATCTCCTCTCATCATCATGTGCTATGTTATTATTATTATTATTAATATCATGTTATCTCTAAATATGACCTGTAATACTACCTCTCATCTCCTCTCATCATCATGTGCTATATTATTATTATTATTAATATCATGTTATCTCTAAATATGACCTGTAATACTACCTCTCATCATCATGTGCAATATTCTTAATGTTATGTGCAATACTCCACCTTTCAACATTATGTGCAATATTCTTAATATTCTTTCTATCAGGTGCAATACGTCCCCTAACCATTATTATTATTATCACAGTATTACACTTCAGTTATGCACAATTGTTTTTGTCTGAATACCTTATCTTGCCTTTATATTTGTATATTTTGACTGTACATTTGTAAATCTGTTAGTTTATTTGTATTATTCTGTTGATTTCCTTATTGTACTGTATTGCTATGAAACCTGGCACACGAATTTCCTTCGGGGTTAATAAAGTTCTATCTTATGTTATCTTATTAATGTATGACAGATGTTTAGTTTACCCTAAAGTCAAGGAGCTGCCATGATAAAAAAAAAAAAAGTATTCCCAAAACAACATTGAACAGCAGCTAGGCCCATAGAGAAATGATACAAATGTTCATATGTTTGCACCGTAGTTAGTATAGACGAATACACAACATTCTACTTAAACTCAATGGACAACCGG
>PIJE02000121.1:534151-574151 GCA_002895965.2 Coryphaenoides rupestris
AATGATAGAGTATTGCACATGATGTTGGTCAGTAATATTAATATTGCACATAATACTGAGGAAAATGCACATGATGTTGAAAGGTAATATTGCACATGATAATGCTCAGTGTTCATTGTCTTATATTTCAACTGTCCTTCCCGCAGGGGGGAGGAGTTATAGAGTTTGATGGCCGCAGGCAGAAAGGACCTCCTGTGGTGTTCTGTGGTGCACCTCAGTAACCTCAGTCTACGGCTGAAGGTGCTCTGGTATGACACCAGTGTGGCGTGCAGGGGATGGGAGGCGTTGTCCATAATACTGAGTAGTTTACTCAGCATCCTCCTCTCTGAGACCTCCACCAAAGACTCCAATTCCACTCCCAGGACAGAACCCGCTTTCCTGATGAGCTTATTGAGTCTGTTGGCATCGGCTGCCTTCACCCTGCTGCCCCAGCACACAACAGCGTAGAAGATGACGCTGGCCACCACAGAGTGATAGAACATCTGCAGCATGGTTTTGCAGACGTTGAAAGATCTGAGTCTCCGTAGGAAATACAGGCGACTCTGACCTTTCTTATACAGGGCCTCTGTGTTTTTAGTCCAGTCCATTTTATTGTCTATGTGAACACCCAGGTACTTATATTCCTCGACAATGTCCACCTCGGTCCCCCTGATGCTGACTGGTTTCGGGTGAGTCGGTTGCTTCCTGAAATCCACCACCAACTCCTTAGTCTTAGAGATGTTGAGTTGCAGGTGATTTAGTCCACACCACTCCACGAAACTGTCCACCACACTCCTGTACTCGGACACCTGCCCCTTTCTGATACAGCCCACAATGGCGGCCCACAATCCACCAGCATACAGTATGTGTCTGCGTTTCAATAAAACCAACCCATCATAGAAAGGAGAAGTTAGAATACAATCATAAACATGGAATTTGTTTATTTGGAGTTCATGATGATCAGTAAAGCAAGGCTGCAGCTGAAGCTAAGCACTTGTTGAAGAGTTGGTAGTGCTATTTTCTTAAAGTTCATCTTGTACCAGTGCTGATAGAGCTATTTCTCTTAAACTAACCTATTGCAGTGTTGGTTGTGTTGTTGTGGTAGAGGATACTTAAAGCTAATCTTGTAGCAGAGTTGGCAAAAAAAATTCTGATATAATTTACGCATTTAGTATGGTATAAAAGGAGTCCTTTAATCACTGAAGGAGCAAAGCACTATAATAGAGCACTAGGGACTACAAATAAGTTGTGAATTATACACACAGTATTGAACTCCTAGTTAAGAAAAAAAAGGCAATTCTTATGTTACACTGGGGCAGATGAGCCTTTAGTGATTTAGTAACAGTTGAGCCAGCCATAGTTGAGAAGAGTTCGTATCACTCTCTTGTAAGGCATGTAGTACTCAATCTGCCGCGGCCCATTGGAGAAGTACACATACCCTGTTGAAAGAAAACGTTCACTCAGTGTGTTGTTACGTAACAGAACACAGACAGTGCTTGACATGTGGATCCTTGACTCCTGTGTAATGTGTACACTTGTAGGAGCTGGTGTGAGGTGTGGGTTTACCATAATTAGCAAAGACAGCATCCACTTTTCTGCCAATTCCAGGGAAATCCTGACTGATGTATCTTGGATATCCAGGCTCCATTTGGTTTGTCCTCTCGTCGTAACTGGAATGTGAACAATAGATGTAGAGCTAATAAGCATAACTGATACATTTCTTGAAGCCCGAAACGCACAGAGCACAAATTTCGGTTCATATTTGTAGTGCAAACCAAAATAGGAATAGAAAGTTATTGTTTTAACAAAAGAAAGCTCATGGAATGCAAATGTAGCCAGGCTGTATTTTTTTCACTGGCTTCGTATAGGCCTGATGTCTATTTTGGATTATTTTGTGTGTCCCAACAAACAGGCCAAAGTCAGAGACCTTATTATATACCTACTGTATGCTTTCTGCAGTGACAAACAGATACATGTGATGATGATAGAAACAGAAAAAATATATATTTCTAGCCACACCCACCTCCAATATTGGTTTTTTACAAAGAGAAGAATTTTTCTGGACAAAGTGATAGCTGCATCCACTTTACTGACAGAAGACGGGAGACCCAGGCTGGTAAGTGGCTTTGGATAGCCTGGAAGGATTCTCTTTGTATATGCCGTTAAGGCCCAGTATTGCTGGTCTGTAGAATAGGCATGAGAGGTTACCTTGGTTACCTTATATCAAAGCTCATCAATTACATTGATTGATACTACTGACGTAGTGGCAATGTTGAATGTCGCACGGGAATACCTTCAAAGAAGTACACCATGCGATCACGCGGTACGTCGCAGGCAGCATCCACATGGTTAATTTGAGGCCATCTTGCGCTCACTCTAGTCAACTGGATGTTACTATTACGTTTCCTCCAATAGTAACTATAGAGATATAGAGATATAAAAGAGATATAGAGATATAAACAGTGTTCATTCAATCGAATTTTGGTTCAGTTCAAACACATATTTATACACAGGAGTGGAAAGTCAAATTGTCAATCGTCTTTGAATGTACCCGCTTTTGAAGAAGTACAGTTCTCCCCTGATGGAGGTAGCGGCATCAAACACCAGGTCACGGCTGCACCTCTCTCCACTGGGGTTGGTTGGGTCGGGCCTAGGGTCCTCTGTGGGATCCTCTGGCTCTGGTTCTGGCTCTGGTTCTGGCTCTGGTTCTGGCTCTGGAGGTGGTTTGGGTTTGGGTGTACGGCTGCCTGCAGAGGAATCCGGAATCACAATCAATTAATTTATGTCGCTGAGGGAATCAGTGTATCTGTGCATTTGTCATACATTTCTGATCCGGAGGTCTTTATTAGCATGCTGCCCTAGTTGCCCTATAGCGATGCTCTTTGTTTACCGTAAAGGGCTTCTACACCGTTTCTGTCATCATCCGGTAGCTTGTAACCGTTGGTGTTGACGTATTGATAGGTTGGGAACATGAGCGCACTTCTGACCCTGGAGTGATCTAAGCCCAGCGCATGACCAAACTCATGGGCCGCCACCAGGAGCAGATTGGCACCTGGAGGAAAGACGGAAGATGTGATGGGACACGTACGAGTGCCACGCTGTGAATATGTCATTCGAACCTTTAAAACCCAGCTTGGTGACTGCTATCCTCCCCGCAGGCTTAAGTGAGGTTGCGGGGTTATGAGATTGAGAGACTAGCCTCTTCGGGTTAGCGTCCACAGCTCATCGTCGTCAAAGTGAGTGTCTCCGCCTTGAGCTAATCCAGGTGAGTTAGCGTGGGCCAAGACGCCATTAGGTCCATCGAAGGGGTAGAAGTCTCCATGATCTGTGTTATGATAGAAGCACGTTGTACATAAATATAGTATATATCTGAACATGTATATATATACATACAGTATATGCGCTGTACTTCACTGATTAAACAATCACAACACAACACACTTGTCTTGGTAAATCATCAAAATTCATCGCAATCTTCTAATTCCATTATGACGATTCAATATTATCCATCAATACGACGATGTACTATAACCCCCAGACAACTAGACACTGCACGTGTTTGTTGTAATTATTGCGCTCTTTATTTGACGGCTTTATTTGTGGTGCTTTAACTTCCTGCATAAGTCGGGGCTTACATCCCCCTTTGAAGAGGATCATAATGTCCGCTGTGCCGCTGGAGATCTGCCTGAAGTCCAGAGGGATGACGTCGCTGTACAACTTGAAGGCTTGAGCTATGGTTGCATCCACCTGAGTCCGGCTCAGGTCCCGCGTGTACTCTGTGATCCTGTCCAAACCAGTTCACCACCGCCACAGTTAAGCCATACAGAACGAATGTACATTTGACTGCATTTGCACGGTTGTTTTTTTCACACCATCGACACCAAATGCAGAAATGTTGGAACACTTGAAAATGACGATTTTTTTTTCACATTTCTCATCTCCATCATTCTGAGATGTGTTGTGTCTTATCGTAACACGTTTGCGATGGGTATTTTCAAGTACCTGTAGGTTATCTGCTGCTTCTGCCATTTGGGACGGCCTTGAAAGTGTCCGTATTTGCTGATGTCGGACACGCCACACCTAGGTGCCTTCATGGTGTCCATTGTTGCTTTGTCCAGGACACCGGTCACCTGTGGAGCGGTCGCTTGGTGGTCAATGAAGGGGTGGATTCATGTGTTCACACAAAGAATCGTGAGAGAACCGTTGTGTTGGAACATTTCAAGCCATACTGTTAAAACATGTGAGATATGCTCTAAACTAAAATAAACTATAATAAAATACAAAAAAATACTAATAAACTAAACTACTAACTAAAATGCTGACCGTGCACATATGCACGCAGACACACGCACACACACACACACACACACACACACACACTGGCCCACCACCTGCCTAACCCCAGGCTGTTATGAATAATGTTGATTGATTGATTTAAGCTCAACAGATTGTCTTTGTTAGTATCACATCTGCCACTATAACATACCTCCAGGCCAAAGAAAGCTTGCATGTCCTGCAGACTGTCGTTGAAAGAATTCACGTTAATGCTTCTGAATGTGGAGTTGGTGACGCCCACGTTACTGTAGAACCGAGAAATGTATTCCTGAAAAGTAAAAACAAAATAAAAAAGATTGATCAACCAATTTTGCGCCACAGAAACATAATAATATCCTAGTAACCAACAGTGTAGTATTCTCATGATGAGTCAATTTGTGTGGAGGATTTGTGTAGCCTGAGTTGCACAAAAATACATTGTGAATCTAACGGTAGGTTGTTCAACATATGACATATGAGGTTTTTTCTTTAACAAATGTAAAGCAAGAGCAAAAATGCCTTTGCCTCTGATGACAGCATATAGAAAGACAGAGTGTTCCCAATATATCAGCTTATACTCTTCATTACCTCCGCCAGTTCCTCCTCTTCCGCGGGCGAAGGTTGGACTTCTTGCGCAGGGGTCGGCGCTGCGCAGCATAGACTCAGCCACGCCAGCAGCACCAACCAGCAGGCCGTGAGGGCACCCATGTTCGTCAGAAACATCTATCTCTATCTCTCCCCGTCTGTCTATCGGCTCTAAATCTACTCTCCTCTCTTTATATAGGCTGTGTTGAGAGAGCCCGAGGTGTATGTTTCTGATGGGACAAGATAAGTTGAGATAAAGTACTCAAGTGCCGAGGTGCATTCCAGTAAGTGTTTGGACTGGCCCCTGTGTGCTTGCGGTGGAATGGATGTCAATATGACCACACCTAATAACAGAGAGCCCTTTTCTGTTCTTCTTTCAGGAGAGCGTTGCATAAGATCCAAATGTTTACATTGGATTCAATGTTCTTCATATTTATTGTGGAAAAGGATGGCACAAAATGTGCCATATAGGCGGCAAAGGGTTTGAGTGTAGTTTATTTTGCGTTGCTATTTGTTATGATGCAAAGGTGATGTTAGTGAAATACAAAGTATCTCACATGGTCATTCAAACATAACATACAATGCCAGCTTGCTATTGCACCAAGGCACCTGTTGTGTGTGTGTTTTAAAATGCATAACACAACAAACTAAACTAGGCATGTCACAGTAAGAGAGTACATTGTGATACGATAATAGTTACTTTCATTTCATTTTCATTTTTTTATTTCGCTATACTTGGGTACGCTACAGTTAGTAGTACACTACTAATCTCGGATCCAGAATTTCGAAAATGCGACAACCGAGTATGATTTGTGAGACCAGTACACTACTAGACTACGTAATATATTTGTAAAACACATTTATTTATTTTAAATATTAGAACATACCATAAAAATAACACATGGTTCCTGAAAACATCATATGCTCTCAATATAAATAAATGTAATATTGCAATAAATCCTTACTCTTCACTCAACTTTACTGACTTACTTAAAAGTAAAGGAAATTGCTATGATATGATATCACAATATATGATGCAAACATATGTAACATGTATCTATCTTTCAATTGATCAATCTATCGATAGATATCTATATATCGACAAACGTGGAAAAAGTAAGTCCCATTAGGACATGCTGAGTGGAGGGATACATGCTTCCACGTGTCCTGTCTCCCTGTGCCAATCTCACCACAGCTCCCAGGCATCAGGCGCGCGTTGCACCAGGAGACGCACAGCAGGCACCCACTTGTCCTCGCTGTGTTGCAACCATCCCAGCCGCTGATTGCAACAGCGTTGATTCCTTGTGTGGATTGCTTTGTTATTCTTTCAAAAAGCTCTTTCGAGATTATTTGTATGGAAATAGTGTACATATTTCATGCCCTGAGTTTTTCATCTCTTCAGCGCTTTGTTGTCGTCTGTTGTTGTTGTTGTTGTTGTTGTTGAGTTTCTCAGCAGCCCAGCCAAGTATTGGCTGCAAGACTGTTGACTATCCGACGACGTTTCACGTCGTATTGGTAAGCTTTTGTTCCGCTGAAGAGATAGATGTAACCTGCAACGCACAAAGTTGTATGTTAAACATGAATGTATGAAATGTAAACAAACATGTAAACAAGTGATCTCTAGAACATTGTGGCAATGGTAGAAAATCAATTCAATCAACAACAAAAATTAGCTCATGAACAAGCATAGTCAGCTTCTTGATTATTGTCATTTTCTTGCTGGTTTCTTGATTGGTTTGTCAGGAGGCAGTAGCTCAGGAGGTAAGAGCAGTTGTCTGGCAACAGGAAGGTTGCTGGTTCTATCCTCGGGCTCCGCCTAGCTAAGTGTGGAGGTGTCCCTGAGCAAGACACAACCTAACCCTAACTGCTCCTGATGTGTTGGTTGTTACCTTGCATGGTTGACACCGCCGTCGGCGTAAGAATGGGTGAATGTGAGGCAACTGTGAAGCGCTATTTAAATGCAATCCATCGACCATTTGGTTTCCAGCACCACAAAGGCAGTTTAGATTTCCCATAGGATTCTCACCGTGTAACTCGAAGGCAGCGTCCACTCTCCTGACGCCAGGCCAGTCTTTATAAATGAGTCTCGGAAAGCCAGACTCCATCTTTCTCTTACGTTCATCATACCTACAAGGTGTCAAAGTCGATGAACCTGATTTGTTTTCAGTGTTCATTCATACAATCCTAATGGTTTGAAATGCAGGTCATTAGCAACAAGTGGACAGAAAGTGGTGACACAAAAGTTGTTTTTGTGTAACGCCAGAGCAATACGCCTGCTTTTACTTGGCTGGCTAAACCATCACTTCAAAAATGATCTAAATGTATTCATATGAGAGGATTTTGGCCAGAAGTCACAGAATTAGTGTGGTTTGTGCGACTGTATAATAAACAGTTTCAGCATAGTAATAGTCTTTTGATGAAATCTTCTCTTTCAGATGGCCTAATGATTATACAGTATGTATGTTTTATTTCAATATGTCAATAACAGCCAACAAACAGAGCAAACACCCCCATAACTTGAAGGCGTTAAGGCCCCCAAAACGTAAGAAACCGTTTACCTGTAATAAAAATCTCCCACGAAGAAGAATGTTTTCCCGTGTGCACTGACATACAGCGCAGCGTCGACCTGCCTGACCCTGGTGGGCAGGCCGTACTCGTGGATGGAGCCAGCCCGGCTTTTCATCTTAAGCCGCTGAACCACCCAGTACTTATGACCTGGCGGACAAACACGGCCGTGTCACTGCATCTGTGGACTGTGGACGCCACAGCAAAACAGCAGCATACCACAACGGGCTGCCAAACAACACACTGAGGGCCCCCCCCCTCTCTCCCTCTCTCTCTCTCTCTCTCTCTCTCTCTCTCTCTCTCTCTCTCTCTCTCTCTCTCTCGCTCTCTCTCTCTCTCTCTCTCTCTCTCTCTCTCTCTCTCTCTCTCTCTCTCTCTCTCTCGCCCGAAGCGCAACACTTAGCGTTGTGCAAGGCTGCAATTTCGAAAGTGACATCATGTTCCCCCTGCAGCTGTGTCATGCTGAGACGGACGCCTAAGTGATGCCTTTGCTGAGGTCGACGCTATTATACCACACCGGTGAATATGTACGCCGCGCCTTTGCCCGGGACGTCGTAGGCGGCGTCCAGCTGAGCGGCATTGATGCCGGGCAAGTGTGTACTGAGGTGGCCTTCTCTCAGCAGGTGGAGCCCACCTGAGCCCTGCGTTGTCCTCATCCACATGTTCCTGGAAGGCATGCACACAAACACACACAGAGGGGGGGTTGGGTGTTCCTGATATCACTGTGTTGGTGTTGTTCCTACAACATCATAATGAATGTTGCTCCAGGTCCATCATTGCAACTGACCAATCACCTTGTTAGGTTAGAGGGGAGAGAGAGGTTAAGGTTAGGTTAGAGGGGAGAGAGAGGTTAAGGTTAGGTTAGAGGGGAGAGAGAGGTTAAGGTTAAGGTTAGGTTAGAGGGGAGAGAGAGGTTAAGGTTAGGTTAGAGGGGAGAGAGAGGTTAAGGTTAAGGTTAGGTTAGAGGGGAGAGAGAGGTTAAGGTTTAGGTTAGAGGGGAGGGAGAGGTTAAGGTTAAGGTTAGGTTAGAGGGGAGAGAGAGGTTAAGGTTAGGTTAGAGGGGAGGGAGAGGTTAAGGTTAAGGTTAGGTTAGAGGGGAGAGAGAGTTTAAGGTTAAAGTGGAGGGAGAAGTTAAGCTTTAATATTTTTCTTTTTTCCGAGTCGCAAAGTTATGACAGCACAACAAGGTGATTGGTCAGTTGCAATGATGGCCCTGGAGCAACATTAATTATCAGCGTGTTGATGAACCAACACGGTGATATCAGGTGCTGTGGGGGTGGGGGACACTATAGGTTTTACAGCAGCAGTTCTCAACCCTCTTGGGCCTGTGGCGCCATTTCTAGTTCAGAGAACTCTTGCGACAGCCAACTTGTTACATTTTTGTGCATCTGCTTCCCCTCGTTTTCATTGAACTTCTACCAGTAATGTCAATATCCCAGTGTGCATTTACTTACTATCATTAGCTTGTGGTTATGCATCCTTATGCAGTCTGTTCATATGTACAGGGCCTTTACATAGCCTTTCAAAGGTTATTTAATGGTAATGAAATGAAATGTTTTTGTGCGTCATCATACATTGTCAATAAATCCGTCATCTCCTGCCACTCCATATGCGCATCAGGCGACCCAAACTGGGTTCCCGAACCAGAGGTTGGGAAACACCTCTTTAGAGAGCACTCGATACATAGGAATATTCAGGATAGAATGTTTTTAAAATCGCAGGACAGATCTTCAAACCTGTTTTTAAAGAACACAATTTCCCGCTCTATCACGGCCACCGCGTCAACCGAGAAGCCAGGGTCACACTTTCGTGAGATTGTCGGGGCTTCCGCTTTTTTAGTCGTCTTCAGTTTGCCTGTGATGCAAAAAATTATTCATATAAAAGATAAATATATAGCAATTAATTTCATTATATTTATTTTTGTTTACTTTTGTTAAATCATTTTTCCACCTACCATAGATGGTCTGGATCCCAAGGATATCGTCTGGAGACAGCTTGTGCTGCAGGCGGTCATAGTATCTGTAGTGAGGGTACATGACTGCAGACGGGTCCCTGGAGTGAGATAAACCCAGTGAGTGACCTAACTCGTGGGCTGCCACCGCAAACAGGCTGTAACCTAAAACAAAACCACAAACAAAACAACGCAAACATGTTTCATACTGACTCTGCTTCCATGTAAACCTATATGCTTTGAGCAAACGAATACGATTTAAACAATATAAACCATGCTATCAAGTTAACATAGATGGAGAAATACGATGGAAAAACACTGTTCTGAGTTGTGTTTTTTGACCACCTAGCCAAATTTGATTGATGATTAAAACAATCGGCAAGTACATAAAATGAGGTTTCAAAATCATGAAAAAAAATGCAGTGCTCTCTGATCTGAAACACAGCGGGCGTGGCTGCTGAAGGCACTGAAACAACACCCACTCGTAGGGCAGTTTCATCTAAAATGGAAGCTGAATGAATACAGATAAAGGAAAAGAGCCATGCAGAAATACACAGACCGAGGTTCTGAATGTCGTTCAGAACCAACGGAGGTATGGTCATGAGTCAAGTCAAGTACATTGTATTTGTATAGCCCTTAATCACAGTTACAGTCTCAAAGGGCTTTACAGGCCATATAATTATGGGCCATGTCATTATGACACCCCCCTAGCCCTAGCCCTCCTAAGGGCAAGAAACGACCTTAATTAACAAGGAAGAAATCTGGAGAAGGAACACAGAGTGGGGGATCCCTCCTTCCAGGGATGGTTCAGAGTGCAATGGGTGTCATACGGGCATGAGTAGCGTGGTAATATTCCTTCCAACTGGAAACATCCCAGCATTCTATAGCATCACTCCGCATATCGGTCAAACGCTCACCTCGCTTTTGTTTCCCCATCGTCCACGTTTCATCCTCGTCAAAGTGCACGTCCCCTCCCATCCCCTCCCCGGGTTCGAAGGCGTGGGCCAGCACTCCACCAGGGCCATCGAAGGGGAAGAAGTCTCCGTGTGCTGTCACCATGGAGACAGACAGAAGCATTACAACTTCATAACACAAGTAAGTGTCTGAATGTCCAATGTTGATACTGCAGCCATGCAATGTAAAGTGGGGAAAAACAGCTGCGTTTATCTTTAATTACAGCCTACTGTTGTATTTTATTGTCCTGTCTGGGACATTACGGTGAAATGTTTTTTGAGAGGAGAATACTGGAAAGTGAAGTGGTTTGTTAATACTTCTTCGTGCAAAGTGCAGGATGATGTCGGCTTTGCCGTGGTTGACTCTGACAAACGTCAGCGGTGCCATGTCGCTCCAGATCCTGAAGGCCGAGCGGAATGAGTTTTCCACATCCTCTCTCTTCATATCTGGAGTGTATTGTGCAATCCTGTGGGCCAGTAACACAGGTGTTACCTTCACCAAGCTCTGGGTCTTATGTGAAGGTAATAGGAAGGGAATTTGGCTTGGGAATTTGGCTTTGCTTCATAGAATATACATACAGCACTTTTCAAAACATGCATGAAATATAAAAATGCATGATGCAATGAGGATGATGGTCAAGTGAAACACTTGTTTTGTCACGTCAAAAGATTTTGTTATGTTGACCCAGCATCACTCAGCAACAAAAATCCAGTCAGTGATGTTCAAAGGTAAAAAGTTACACACAAAAAAGTCCTGATCGAAAATAACATAATATTGTACCTATACGTAATGGTGGGATTCTTCCACTTAGTCCTGCGAGGGTAGAGACTGAAGTTGTCCACATCCGAAACACCACACCTGGCCTCCCTCATCACAGCCAAGGTGTGTGGGTCCGGGCTCCCTGTCTGCTCCAGGCCAAAGAAGCTCTGCATTGCCTTCAGCCTTTCCTCCAGGGGTGAGGTGGATGTCGCCCTGCTCAGCCGACTTCTCGTCCCCGTCTGGTGGGGTGTCAGGTTGTAGAACCTCCCAAGGTAGTTCTGTGGATGAAAGGACTCAGGTGGTTGTTTTTCACTAATAATTCTGAAGTGGAGTAGAGTTTCTTAAAAGTGTGCTACTGTCTCTCGATAACCTTTATTGAGAAACTCTCAATGAACCAATGAATTTCATTTCATTGCATTTTGTATATTGCATGTTGCATATACAGTAGATTCAGTTAATTTGACCATGTTTAAGTAGGTGGTTCATTCAAGACACTCATGTATACACTTTTTTGAAAATCGATATTAAAAATGTCTATATTAAGGCGCTATATTGCTGCAGATAATAAACATAATTACAAGCAGTTCTCCTTGAACAAATTATAAAAACTTGCATTCCAAGGTGAAAGAGATCCAGAGCATTCAGAGCACATTATTGATTTGATTATTTTCGATAAAAGCAAAGATACAATCTGTACTGCAACTGAGTTCTGTTTATCCCAACTAATGTGGGTTAACCCAACCCACTTCACCGTGCTCTGTTTAGTCTCAGCGGGAGAGAGAGACAGAGAGAGAGACAGAGAGACAGACAGAGAGACAGAGAGAGAGACAGAGAGACAGAGAGAGAGAGAGGATTTCTTCCACAAACCTCAGCCAGCCGGAGGCCCTCAGGCTGCCGCCGCTGCTCCTGCCGATGGATGGGCAGCGTCCGTGAGCCGTCCAGACACAACAGCCAGCCGCACAACACGCCAACAAACCAGCAGAGCATCTCCATCCTTATGTAACAATGCGCCGCCAAATGTTTCGCATCTGACCTCGGATATTTATATATAGGAGCATTCTTGAGGTTGTTGTTGGGCAATCATAGACCCCAAAGGCCCAACATCGCGCGCACGATCTCTCTCTCTCTCTCTCTCTCTCTCTCTCTCTCTCTCTCTCTCTCTCCCTCCCTCTCTCTGTCTCTCGCTCTCTTGCATGGGAATACCTGCTCCACATGTCTTGGGGTTGTGTGGGTGAAACCAGCTTATGGAATGTCTGCACAGCATGTCTGGGGTTTTTTGGTGCTACTGAGGAGTAAAAATGCCCCACTGAAAACATGGTTGTGTCGATAAGAGTTATAAATTATAAATTATATGATGATAATATTATAATAAATGATAATAAACATGATGAGCAGTCACCACAGAACTGAGTTGTCAAAGCAAATATCGTTTTGCTCTGTTGTAAATGCTAAATGGCAGATTAGTAAATATAAAAAAATCACACACAAAACATTTACAGTGCAACCATTTATTTTGACACATCGCCTTAAATTTTGCCCATAAATAAAACATAAAACTCCACAGTGTTTTTTTCTCTATTGTTTTTGTTTACTTCAACAAAGTCAACTTGAAGAATGATTAATTTACCCACTAAAATCACAGTCTGTCAACATCCAAGCCAGGTATTGGCCTTCTCAACCCCAACTACTTGTCTCTGGGTGTAGTCATATTTATGGACTTCTGCTCCCACAAAGAAGAAGATGAATCCTAGAATGACACAGATCACATGTTTAAGTGGAACTGTGTAGAATACAGTGCACTATAGGGCATTACAGTAAAGTACACTACGGAGCAGTACACTACAGTACAATGAAGTACAGTGTAGGACAGTGCACTGTAGTACAGGATAGTGCAGTACACCAATGTGCAGTACACTACAGTACAGTGCACAATTGTAGCACAGTGCACTAGTGCAGTACAGTGCAGTAGACTACAGTACAATGCACTAGTGCATATCAGTGCAGTACATTAACACGGAGTGCATTATTGCAGAACAGTGCAGCACACTGCAGTGCAGTCCACTCCAGTACAGTTCGCTAGTGCAGATCAATGCAGTACACTAACACACAGTGCATTAGTGCAGAACAGTGCAGCACACTACAGTACAGTGCACTAGTGCAGTACACTACAGTACACTACAGTACTGTACTTAGCGTCTTCCTCACATGTAGCCGTCGATGTATGTATGTTGGTTTGATTTTTGATGTTTGGTGTTTGTTGATTATGGGGGAAATAGGTTAGACGGGGGGTGGGGGGTGGATGGTATAGACAATAACTATGGTGTATAAAGATGATGATAGTGATTATTCTGAAGCCAGTGCATTGAGTTCATCTTTAAATATGCCATGCACACAGTAAATGTATAGCACACAGTTTATGAAATGAGGTTCAACTTCACGGTGGGTTTGAACGAGGTCAACCACAACTCCAGTGCCTCTACAGTAGTTGATGTTGCACGTCTGTAATCGGCATTCCTATACCACTAATAACTATATGAAGTGTAAGGCAGCCCAGAGGCATAGACAGCTGAGCAGAAACCCCTGAAGTGGTTGTCAGACTCACGGCTAGCTATCATCATTACAACCAACTCAGATGAATGTGACCCAGTTTGTTTGATTCTGCTAAGGACTCTGTTATGCAGTGCCAACGCCATCGCTGTTCATATAATGAATGTCAACACAGCAACACATTTAGACATGAGGTATTTTGTAATCGTGCATTTTATCTCACCTTCTTTATGAATAGCTGCATTTATTGTCGTGTTGAGTCCAGGGAAGTCCTCAATGATGTATTTTGGGAAGCCATGGTCCATCGTCCTCCGGTTTTCATTGTAGCTGAAAAGGCAGATGAAAATCACTATGTACAGTCATAAACAATCATTGTCTGACATCCATGTATTTGTTGTCGATCTGGAAAAACTAAACACAAACATGCAATTTTTTGGTCAAATTAGTTAATTAGTTAATTAGTTAATCTAATTCCAGACTAAGCCTTAAAACTAAACCTGCTAACCAACAATCTAAGCCACAACAAATGAGTGTCTGACTAGAAATGTTCCAGTAATATGGTTCAGGTTACTTGTTGTTGACGTGTCCTGCTTGCTGATTTTCATAAACAGGGATATATAAAGTCCCATTCGGCCACCATCAAGTGTATATATAGTGTTTTGTACTTTTATGACAGCTGAAATTGGCTTCCAGCTAACAAAAATAGAACCTTCTGATTTTAGGACGTAAAAGAAACTTGTTAGAGCTTGAACACATGTCATGGACGGCGTGGGCGTGATGTTTAGTTGCTGGCCCACCTCCAGTAGATGTCGTGGATGAAGAAGAGGGTGCGACTGGTCTTGGCGATGTGCACCGCCGCGTCCACCTCCTGCACCCACACTGGGAAACCAAAATGGCTGAGCGACCTGGGCTTACCCCTCACACGGGAACCCTTCACCGTCCAAAACATAGACTCTGTACCAAACAAAACAAAACAAAAGGCTTTAGTCACCAAGGTAACAACAAGGATTGACAGGTGACGATGAATGGATGATAAAACAAAGTCAAAGTCAAGTCAAAGTTAAAGTTTTTATTGTCACATGTTCTTCATAACACAGGGTCATTCTAAACAGTGACATTTTTGCGACATGGCAGGCAACAGTACGCAAAAGAGTAGTCAAAAAGATAAAATATAAAATAGAAGATAAAAAAAGATAAAATAGCAAGAAGAGAGATTTTTATATATATATAGATACTGTATATGTATTTGAAATATATATATATACACACATACTATACTGTATATACATACAGTGATTGGAGTTGACTCAGCTGACGTGTTGAGTATAATGTCATATCGGTATATACTCACCATTTATATACAGTATCACGGAATCTGTATACTGTATATATGCAGTGTATCATGGCCTTTTTCACCTAGCAGCCATCTTGGTTGTTCTAGGTGAATAAGACCCATGATGGGGTTTTATGGTTACCGTGAATCAGATAGGCGGTGGATCTGCGGGGGACCCAGAAGGCTGCGTTGATGTTGGTCTCAATCTTGGGCATGAAGTTGGAGATGGGACCTTCCTTAATGCCGTCATGCACGTTGTGTTTGATCCAGAGATATCTGATTAAGATTAATCAGCTGTTCATTACCTTCATTTAATGACTAGTCAATCATCACGTATCAATAGCAGAACATTCATGACCTGTGAAAATGTGTGGGGAATGCACTTCAAAAACACAGGCAAATGTGAATACAATGTGGCTAAAGTGAAGAGAACAAGTTAACAATACATTTGAATACGCTTGATTATTAGATCCTTAAATCAATTTTAATGACTTTGTATTTTAACAACACAAGAAAGAAAATGTTTCCTTTCTAGTGAACAAAGAAGAAGAAAAGCCACACACAGTACAACAAGACAATGTCCGTGAGACGTGATGACGTGTTCACCTGTCCCTGAAGAAGAAGGTGCCGTCTCCGAGGACAGACACGGCATCGAAGGACAGGTCCGGGGAGCACCTGCTCTGCGTGCGGTAGGGGAACAGGGCCCCCGATAGCCAGGGGTTGTACTGAGGGCTCCAGGCGTATCTGGAGAAGTCCTGCGGGAGACTTCTGCTGGGACCTAATCAACATTGCGGGAAACACACAATGCTGTTGTGGACTCACACTCTAAGTATACGTTTCCAAATGCCGCAGTGTACCGCCTGCAGTCAGCGCAATTAGAGCAAGCAAATGGCATGGTTAAATTCTTATGTATGGAAACGGGGATGTCTTAGGCAGAGATTTGTGGGTTGGAACTAAAGATAGTATTGTGGAGGAATACAAGGTACAGGCTTTTTCTGGCTTTGTGTCTGCAGTATCAGCACCTAACCTTGCGACTTGAGTGAATGATCATGATTCACAGCAGGTTTACCGTAAAGTGCGTTGATATTGGCCACATCCTCTATGGACAGCGGGTTGGCCTGCCGGGAGCGGGTGTATGTTGGGTACATCAGCGACTCCGGGTTTCGAGAGTGCTTCAGTCCCAGCGCGTGACCAAACTCGTGCGCGGCTACGAGGTACAAGTTGAATCCTGCAATGACAACACAATGAAATCTATCAAAATAATGAATTCATCGATACTTGAACGGTGTAGAGATTTCAGACATTAAAATGTCTATTTAAAAAAATATATATTTACATTTACATTTAGGGCATTTGTCGCTTTTGTCCAAAGCAACTTACGATAAGTACATTTGCCGAAAGAGTGAAACAACAATATATTGCTGATGGTGAGATTTGAATAAAGTTTGAGTAAAGTTTCAAGCACTTCATAACTGCTAGGTTATAACCCCTTGCTGGTAAACAGCAAGATGGCTATGATAGGATGCTACACGATGCAAAGTACTATTTTTAATTGCCAGAACATACAAGTACGTGCCAGTGATCCAAGAGGGGATGGGATTCAAACCCTGGCTGGATGAGTGGGAGGGGGTGAGGGAGGAGAGGTGGTGCAGGGGGTAAGCTATGAAAAACCATCCAAAGCTCTTGTGTAGTTTGTACCTTTTTGCCCTGCGGTCCAGTGTTCGTCATCATCAAAATGTGTGTCCCCGCCCATGCCACTCCCCGGGCCGAAGGCGTGTGCCAGGGTGCCCCTGGGTCCATCAAATGGGTACAGGTCACCATGTTCTTTTGGACCAGCACCCACATATAAGGTAGAGAGATCACAGCCGTATAGCTCTTCTTACGAGAAGGAAACACTCAAACTGTACATGTGACTAAAACTTAACTGCAGGGCTCCATACGGTTGACGTGGAAACCAATGCTAACCCCTTGACCCGGTGTTTGTAACCGACTTAATTACACACGCGTTTACTAGGTCGTTTTCAAACCAAATCTAAAAATAAAAATGGTTCGATTGGCGCAGTGCGTCAAGTAATGACTGCACATTTGCCTCTCTCTTTCACCGTTTGGAGTGTTATTACCCACCACGGGTGACAAACTCCACCATGATGTCAGCCGTGGGGGCGTGCAGCCTCACAAAGGTCAGACCGCTGGCCCGCGCCCAGACACCCAGAGCCGTGTCAATCAGTGAGTCCACCGTCCCGCGTGGCAAATCCCTGGTGTACCGGCCAATGCTGCCACACAACAACAACACACACACACACACACACACACACACACACACAACACACAACACACACACAGGAGGAGGAGAGTGAGCGATCTGCACGGGCGAGATTCGTTATATCTGTCATCTTACCTAAACAGTCATGGTCATCAGTGGTCGGTTTATGTATGTTTATGGAAATCTTTGCTACAATATGAGATTTATTTTACTGTAAATATTGTAAATATTCTGATCCTTCCAATTCGTGTTATCTGTAGTATTCTTTTGCACATTCTGCTGACCATCGGCACTTTTCATTTCACTGCATGTCCTGTACTGTATGTGCATGTGACAAATACATTTCTTGAATCTTGAATTGTGAATTTGAAATGTACGAACCTGTAACATTGATGCAATACAATGACACAGTGAAGATATTAAGGTAAAATCTAAAGTTTAAAGCACTTGCTCAACACTTGTCTGAGCTTTCCAAGTGTTTGGATGATAGATGTGGGTCACGGGGGGGGGGTTCCTCTGAGGCGTACTTGTAGGTGATGACACTCTTGCTCCAGTGGGTCCCCTGGCTGTGGTTGTAGTCCTCCACGTCGGGCACCCCACAGCGAGGGGTTCTCATCACGCCCAGGGTCTCCGGGTCCAGGACGCCGGTGGCGTTGAGCCCAAAGAACATCTGCATGTCCTGCAGCTCAGAGGCGAAGGAGGACTCCAAGCTGCGCTTCCCGCGGCCCAGGAGGGCATCTCCGTTCAGGTTGTAGTGCTTCTCCAGGTAGGCCTATAGATGATATACAGTGTAGCCTACGTGTTCAAGGGGTTCACTTTGAATACGTATAGCATTTAATGTTGTGGAAGACAACATTTGATTTAAAAGAGATTACATTGGCTGTGCATCAACGCATTACCCATGAAGCATTGCACGATTGCCTTTTGCAAAGGAAACGTAGCAGCCCTTCTCTTATAACACACATCGATGACAATTTGTTTTTGTGTATCAAAACCATCCAGTAAATGCAATAAAATCTTGGTTTATATATTACATATATAGTTCCCTATCTACACATCTATATGGAATGACAAAATGATACAACAATACTTCTTGGCTCCAAAATAAAAAATAGAACAAAACTCTCAGTTGTGCATTTCTCCCTTCGACTATTGCTGTTATCAAAACAACACGTAGGAACTAGTAATATGCATAAAATTAGGAGGCTGTCTAGACAGAATATCCACATCAAAACACAGTAATTGGAGCATAAAGCGAAGAGGGCTGTGCATACATTCACCTCCACCCCCCACCCACACAAAACACAAGAAACCAAACAGATGAAAAGAGGAAAAATAGAAAACAAACTCAGTATCTCACATGAGCCGAAGAGAAGATGCAATCCTCTGTCCATGCATTCCATTTCCACCTCAATTAAAAAATTATCTCCTTTATTTCATAGTCAGCGGTGACTCCCGCGCAGACCAGGATAGATGGTGTGAGTTCAAGACAGCTCACTGAGCTACACACACACACACACACACACGCACACACACATGCACACTTACTGTGGCAAGTTTCACATCACCATCATCATGCTGTGGTTCCTCCGATGCAGTCTTCGGTGTCCTGGGAGCCGCTGTGGGAGCCCCACAACATGGACTTGGCACCACCAGGACCAGGACCAGGAGCACACTACAGAAGCCAGCACACAACAGGAGAGCCTTCATTTTGTTGCCGGGAATCAGTGGAGGTGGTGGAGGAGGTGGAGGAGGTGATGGTGGTGGCCCAAGGTTCAGAAGACATGTGGAGTCACAGGTTCTGGTTAATGAGAAAGCATTTTAAATGGCTATTGTGACTCATAGCTGCACGGCCAAAGCCCAGGGAAGCCCTCAGACAACAGGCCTACTATGGAATTAGGGAGGGGTTTAGCTGGAGCCAAGGACAACCAAAAAGGAAGAAAAAAAATCAAATGTTGAACTAACATTTTATATTGCATAATGGTTTGGGCATATCGTGCGTATTTTACTGGTGTTGTAAAATACCCAGCTCTGAGTGTCATCTGCTGAGAACTGCCGCCATGACGTGTGTTAAGACAATACCACTTTTTGCTGACTCATCAGACATTGTGGCCATAATGTGGCTCATTTCTATTTTAATAACTTTTGTAGACATGTGTTACACTGATGTTATTATGTAGATGGTGACATTATTCTATTACACTGTGCAATCAGCATTTACCTCATACTTAAATCAGAAAATGTGACTGCTTCCACTTTAAATTAGCTAATGAAGAAAACTGTGCGCAAATACAGTAATTAACAAATAATGATTTGTATTCATATTGGCAGAAATATTTTTGTTAAGGTCTAGAAGATACCAAGTTGCAGAAATAATAAGATTAAAGTGGCAATTAAGCTCCACCAAATAAATGCAATTTGAAACATGGTCTAAAGTTTCAATCCCACGCATTCAGTGAGCTTTCCAAATATATCCAGGCCAAAGCAGTTTTTTAGTTTTTCAGTTTTTCATGTAACTCTACTCAATGTGAGCTATATAAAGAAACTGAAACTCACTCTAATTGCAGGGAGGCAATGGCGTCCTTCAAAAAAGAAAATGGCGGCCCGCCAGAACATCAGGAGAGGGTTGGGTGGTGCCACGGTAAAAATTCAGGCTACAATTAGTTTTGATAGGGTGTTGTGGAACTTTAATGGGGCCGACACGGCATTCCACCACTCAGGGAACGTGAGGCAGCTTTCCCAGCATACAATGCTCTTCCACCAAATGACCTTTGGAGAATTCCAAAGGCCCTGGTTTTATGATGGAACAAGGCGAGGTAATGAAGTCAATTTAAGCACAAGGGACCTAGAGAATAGCATTTAGAGAAGCACGCTACACGGCGGGGAGAGACTGCACCAACCCAACATGGCAATTAAAGCAGCAGAAACATTGCCACCTCAGACCAGATTTAGGCCTGCTTGCCCACTTCAATGTTTGCAAGTTATATCGAGCTGTAAGTACACAAGTTGGCTTTGTATAGATTCACATGGCTCAGCCCTTTTTGTGTTTACACAGTTATATCAGGTGAAATAGGAACAAATACAAATTCCACATGCTGATATATACAGTAGATATACAGTATATGTACTATATAGGTCTCTAATTTTTCATCGAAAACAACAGAAATCAACAGCAAAACAACAAACAGCTTGCCTCATCTGTTTTTGTAGAGATGTACGAGAGAGAGAGAGATGTGACAGCTATTGTCCGCATAGATGCAGGAAAGCCTCATTCATGCTTTGCAGTAAATGTGCATTTACCTCTTTTTTTTCCTGTCATCACCATAGTATTTAAGCCACACAGCATCCCTGTAGGATTAGGGCTTATGCCCAAACAGCACGATTGACTTTGAAAAATAATTGCAATGTCTTGTTCAATAGTTTGTTGTCACAATATGCAGGCCGTTAGCAATGTGCCACAAGGGGCATGCAATGTTACTGCTGTGTACATGCACATTGTGCAATATGCAGCAAATGCAACTTGCTTTAGACCACAACATCCATGAAGCAAACATCTCCGTAAAAACACGTTTGTTGTGACAGATGCATGACAATGTTGTCACGTCACCATCAACAACAGCAATATCTTATCGTTAGCTATTATTTCATGATAGAACGACATTACATTGTATGTTCTACCATGCATGTATATACAGTATGTTCCAGATGTCGAAACATAGATGTAGCCTACAAATGAATGAGTGACCCTTGAATATTACCTGTAATACTACCTCTCATCTACTCTCATAATCGTGTGCAATATTCTTATGTTATGTGCAATACCTTTTCTATATTACCTTTCAACATTATGTGCAATATTCTTAATATTCTCTCTATCAGGTGCAATACTTCCGCTAACCATTATTATTATTATTATTATTATCACAGCTGTATTACACTTCAATTATGCCAAATAGTTTTCGCCGTCTGAATACCTGCCTATATATTTTTATATTTTAACTGTACATTCGTTAGTTTATTTGTATTATTCTGTTGATTTCTCCATCGTTTTATTTTACTGTATTGCTATGCAACCTGGCACACGAATTTCCTTCGGGATTAATAAAGTTCTATCTTATTTTATCTTATCTTGAACCTAAAGGATTAGACTACGCTTTTAAATAGGGTACACACTAAACCCATTGGTTTTCATCATAAAAACCTCCTCTGGTCACAGCAACAAGTCACACAGTGAATTCAGAAACAAACACACGCAGCTGGTTGGAAGCTCTGCCGCCCCCCAGCGGTGTGGTTTAGTATTGCACATTGTGTTGTGTACATTTCGCTCTTCACTCCTTCGAAGTGTGACGCGCACAGAATGTATGTCACATTTGATGTCATTTTGTTTATGTTTTATTTAGTGAAATGTTATTTCCGTGAGAGGAACATTGTAATTAGTGGTCAATTAGTATATCGTGGTGAGGTTACAAGGCGTCTATATGAGCGTCTACTTTGAGCATTTCAGTGTTGCCAGGAGGGGGCAGTGTGCTTCAATTCAATTTAATTTCAATGTAAGGAGCTTTATTGGCATGGGAAATGTACATTTACATTGCCAAAGCGAGTGGTAAATAAAAACAAAAACAAAACAAATCTAATTTACAATTGTCGATTTACAAATGTACAATAGCAGATATTCTAGAACAAAGAAATGTGTACACAAAGCTGCAATATTGCAATCATTTTCAAAAGTTTCAAAAGTATACTTATAAAGAACTAAATATATACAGGTAAGTAAGTCAACGTAAAAAAAAATATATATATATATGTAAACAAAATACAAAAATACAAAAAGAAAATACAATAAAAAAATACAAAATTTAAAAGAAAGAGAGAAAAAAACCCCAACATATATTACAAAATATATATTAATAATAATAATAAATACATAGAAATGATGATAATAATTGGATGTCCTTTTCCTGTCGCAACAGCTCACAAATCTTGCTGCTGTGTTTGCACATTCCTGCACCTCCAGCAGATATGGAAGCTTTTGGTTGTTCGTTGCTTCTCTCTCTTGTGAACGAACGTTTGCTCCCTCATTCCGGTGAGCGGAGCTGGACTGAACAGAAGCATCT
Source organism: Coryphaenoides rupestris (assembly GCA_002895965.2). Taxonomy (NCBI): domain Eukaryota; kingdom Metazoa; phylum Chordata; class Actinopteri; order Gadiformes; family Macrouridae; genus Coryphaenoides; species Coryphaenoides rupestris. The sequence goes on from PIJE02000121.1 coordinate 556,516, forward strand.
GTCGCCTGTCTCAAGTTTTAAAACTTGTACAACTACATACACATGTTGCTTAACATTAATGTCTAAATTCAATGTTATATCAATTGCATAAGGGTAATTAGTACATGTATATGGTTTTCATTTGTGTCACGTGTGACCCAAGATGGCACCGGCTGTAAACTTTCCGTTGAGGTCAAAGTAAGATCCAAGCATGTTCTAGTTTTTGGTATTTTGCGTTAAATACTATTGTTATTTGTGTGACATCTTGTTCTAAATTAATATATTATTGGTGGTACAGTGGATCTATGCGGTTTGAATATTTTAAGCACTTTGAGAAGTGTTCAGCTCATGCATTGTAACCAAACTGACTGAGTCATTAGTAGCAGTGTGCTACTTTGTTTATTTGACTGTGAGTGAGGATAAATAAGATACGATAAGATAAGATAGAACTTTATTAATCCCGAAGGAAATTCTTGTGCCAGGTTGCATAGCAATACAGTACAATAAAACAATAGAGAAATCAACACAATAATAAAAATAAACTAACAGATTTACAAATGTACAGTCAAAATATACAAATATATACGGCGAAGAATAATAATGGCATAATTGAAATAAGGGAACCTGGGAAAACCTACAAGTCCTACATTCCATAGTAATTTTTCTTTTATAATAGCTCAGTTAAGGGACTGAATGAGGATTAATTAATACGGTAGTGCACTGATTTTCATGGTAAATGGATTGAAAGTGTGTTTCATTTGATATGTTGTTTATTGTTGATAGTATAGATTTTTGTATTGATAAAATAACATTATAATATAGAGAATAAAATACAGAAAGAGGGAAAAAATCTATTTTGCATAATAGTAAATAAATTCCTGTGAGCGGAGCTGTACAGAATTCTGTGCTTCCCTAAGTCATCATGTGTGGTTCACTGTTGGTAAAATGTATGAACAGAGCAGGTGGTAATTGACAGCTAACATGGTAACGATCCATGAGTGGGTGTGGTGATGACCTGTGCACACTTATTAGTCAATGCAGCTCAAGTGTGCAGCCTCACCCAACCCCAGACTCAAATTGGCTCAGTTGTGGCACCAACCACAAACACTCCACAGGACAAATCAAGCTAATGAGATCCATTTGCATGTATGGTGATGCGTCTCAGACACATGAACAGTTGTATTTAGGGTATAGATATATTGAACAATTTCTTTGTGGGCATTTAATCTCAAGTTTTTCATCTCGCACCGATGGGTGCTTGCGTATTTTGTCCTGTGTGTCATCTTTTGCGATATACCATAAACCGTAGTGATAGATATATGCGCAACATAACAAATTAATATGACTATTACTTTGACTATGTTTACAATGTGGTGTTTATATAACGTGCAACACAAGTAAGCGTCTCTCTGAGAGGATCTCTGCGCTTCTTACGAATAGGGTATAGCTGCAGAATATAGCTTTCAGTGTTTTTGATAAGGCGCGCTAGTAGTTTCAGGTCGGTCTATCTGTGTGTGCCTAGTGATTGGTTCCTAAGCTGTGAGACCATGGTCCCAATGCTCCTCTTCTAGTGTAAATTGGTAACTATTATACGTGAAGGTGTGTGTACACAAAGCAACTGCGCTTTCACTCAATGACCACACCTGAGACCGTGCCTATGTCCGTGCCAGTACGGCGATGATGCTTTAATCCGTAAGAGGGAGTCCTCACCATCGGCATATTATCACGCTTTACATTATACCTACACATGGCGTGTCTGCGACGCCCTGTCGTGATTGTCAGGATTATTAACTTAAATCTTTTTACTACACATATTCTTTTCAATACTAGATGCTGTCTTATTTTCTGCTGAGTATTTAGCGATTTTACAGTTTGAGTTACTGTACTATGTTTATCTCGCAAACATTAGTTTCCACCTGGTGAAACTAGATTTCAAAGTGAGCTCTAGTATCCCCGATTCAGTATGCATCTAACTTGCTAAAAAGTCCGCGCAGTTGTGACGGTAAGAACACAGAATTAATAGCACCCAGCACCCGTCCTATGCCAGCCCCTATGAGAAAAAGGGGTTAAAGGTAGAGACTGCTATAAAAAAAGGATTCCATGACCCTTTAAAGATTAGAATTTAGAAACAAACCTCCAACGGGCAACTCGATAGACCATGTATAGCATATTAAGACTTAATTGCGCGGCGTGGGTTCAGGGGGTGGATAAGTGGGCACTCCCCGTCTACCTCCCGGTTTAAACACATGAGTCCGTCTTGCAGATGTCAATTCAATGCCTCTACTAGAGTAATATGCTGGATGAAAGCATTTCGCCACTCCGTTGACCCAAACCATCTCCTACAAAGAATTTCGAGCGACCTATTCAAACCATGGGATTCAAAAATTATCTAGAAGCGAAAGCCAGGCATTACATGGACACCGGCTGGCCATCCCTTCCCGCCCAGCAAGTGTAGACCACCCTTGACTTCTGCCTTTGAAGACAAAACACTTGGAAAGAAAAACTGTTGGCGATTGTATTTTTTAATTATTTTTTATAGACCCCCCCAAAAGAAAATGTTCAATTTTAATATATTCTCCTTTTTTATACCCCCTAAATCAACAATAGTTCACTGTGTCCTGAAGAGGGCGGGCGAATCACCGGACTACCTGCAAATGCGAGAGATGAGTCAGCGCTCCCATTAAGCTGTGTGTTACTCTCTCTGTCTCAATACGACAGTTGTACATGTGCATAATTGGTTTTCTGTTGGTCTTATCCATGATTAATTAAGTGTGGGATTTTACTACTCAGGTTTACGGGGCGCCAATAGGGGAGGCAGGGAGACACAGGTGGACACAAGCTGAGCCCAATTTTAGGATCCTTAACTCTGCTGTGGTGGTGTAGGTACGAGGGTGCTTGTGTCATTACAGGATCCTCAGACTCAAGATTGGAACCCATTAAACAAGATAGCTTTAAAGATTCTTGTAAAAAACTGCCAATTTGAGTCTGGGGTTGGGTGAGGCTGCACACTTGAGCTGCATTGACTAATAAGTGTGCACAGGTCATCACCACACCCACTCATGGATCGTTACCATGTTAGCTGTCAATTACCACCTGCTCTGTTCATACATTTTACCAACAGTGAACCACACATGATGACTTAGGGAAGCACATAAATTCATTGAGGACTACAGTCACCCAGGCCATGGACTGTTCACACTGCTGCTGTCTGGTAGATGTTACCGGAGCATCCAGGCACAGACTACCAGACTCAATAACAGTTTTTTTTCCCACAGGCCATCAGGCTTCTCAACCAGCAAACAATCTATATCTATCATGATAATACCAAGTTTTTTTTTCCTCTACAAATGCAATACCTAAAAAAACATTCATTCAATCCTATGACTCAAACAATACCTCCTCAACAATAAACAACATATTCTAATGAAACACACATTTCAAATTCAACATTGATCACCATGTCAAAATGCACGCTGCCGTACCGTAGTTAATGGTTCAAATCTTCATTCAGTCCTCCTTGAAATTTCTGAATGACAATATTTAAATATATAAATGAAAAATACTAATTGGAGATGACATAGTAAGGCGCTTAGCGTGTCTTCAGGTTTCCGGTCCGTCCGTGTGTCCGTGCGTGTGTCCGCGCGTCCGTCCGTGCGTGTGTCCGTCCGTACGTGCGTGTGTCCGTGCGTGACTTTTTTGGGGGATTTATGTCGAGAAATCAAAGTTCTACTTATTAGTTGCCAATGAGCTTAAATCAGTGCACATAATTCTGTTGTTCTGTTGATTTCTCTATTGTTCTATTGTACTGTATTGCTATGCAACCTGGCACAAGAATGTCCTTCGGGATTAATAAAGTTCTATCTTATCTTATCTTATCTTATTTATCCTCACTCACAGTCAAATAAACAAAGTAGCACACTGCTACTAATGACTCAGTCAGTTTGGTTACAATGCATGAGCTGAACACTTCTCAAAGTGCTTAAAATATTAAAACCGCATAGATCCACTGTACCACCAATAATATATTAATTATTATTATTAATATCATGTTATCTCTAATATTACCTGTAATACTACCTCTCATCTCTCTCATCATCGTGTGCAATATTCTTATGTTATGTGCAATACCTTTTCTATATTACCTTTCAACATTATGTGCAATATTCTTAATATTCTCTCTATCAGGTGCAATACTTCCGCTAACCATTATTATTATTATTATTATTATCACAGCTGTATTACACTTCAATTATGCCAAATAGTTTTCGCCGTCTGAATACCTGCCTATATATTTTATATTTTAACTGTACATTCGTTAGTTTATTTGTATTATTCTGTTGATTTCTCTATTGTTTTTATTTACTGTATTGCTATGCAACCTGGCACACGAATTTCCTTCGGGATTAATAAAGTTCTATCTTATTTTATCTTATCTTGAACCTAAAGGATTAGACTACGCTTTTAAATAGGGTACACACTAAACCCATTGGTTTTCATCATAAAAACCTCCTCTGGTCACAGCAACAAGTCACACATGTGAATTCAGAACAAACACACGCAGCTGGTTGGAAGCTCTGCCGCCCCCCAGCGGTGTGGTTTAGTATTGCACATTGTGTTGTGTACATTTCGCTCTTCACTCCTTCGAAGTGTGACGCGCACAGAATGTATGTCACATTTGATGTCATTCTGTTTATGTTTTATTTAGTGAAATGTTATTTCCGTGAGAGGAACATTCTAATTAGTGGTCAATTAGTATATTCGTGGTGAGGTTACAAGACGTCTATATGAGCGTCTACTTTGAGCATTTCAGTGTTGCCAGGAGGGGGCAGTGTGCTTCAATTCAATTACATTTCAATGTAAAGAGCTTTATTGGCATGGGAAACGTACATTTACATTGTCAAAGCGAGTGGTAAATAAAAACAAAAACAAAACAAATCTAATTTACAATTGTCGATTTACAAATGTACAATAGCAGATATTCTAGAACAAAGAAATGTGTACACAAAGCTGCAATATTGCAATCATTTTCAAAAGTTTCAAAAGTATACTTATAAAGAACTAAATATATACAGGTAGTAAGTCAACGTAAAAAAAAATATATATATATATATGTAAACAAAATACAAAAATACAAAAAGAAAATACAATAAAAAATACAAAATTTAAAAGAAAGAGAGAAAAAAACCCCAATATATATTACAAAATATATATTAATAATAATAATAAATACATAGAAATGATGATAATAATTGGATGTCCTTTTCCTGTCGCAACAGCTCACAAATCTTGCTGCTGTGTTTGCACATTCCTGCACCTCGCCAAGGATCAGTTTTTGGTTGTTCGTTGCTTCTCTCTCTTGTGAACGAACGTTTGCTCCCTCATTCCGGTGAGCGGAGCTGGACTGAACAGAAGCATCTGTCGCCTGTCTCAAGTTTTAAAACTTGTACAACTACATACACATGTTGCTTAACATTAATGTCTAAATTCAATGTTATATCAATTGCATAAGGGTAATTAGTACATGTATATGGTTTTCATTTGTGTCACGTGTGACCCAAGATGGCACCGGCTGTAAACTTTCCGTTGAGGTCAAAGTAAGATCCAAGCATGTTCTAGTTTTTGGCTCCAACACATTTCATTTTGCGTTAAATACTATTGTTATTTGTGTGACATCTTGTTCTAAATTAATATATTATTGGTGGTACAGTGGATCTATGCGGTTTGAATATTTTAAGCACTTTGAGAAGTGTTCAGCTCATGCATTGTAACCAAACTGACTGAGTCATTAGTAGCAGTGTGCTACTTTGTTTATTTGACTGTGAGTGAGGATAAATAAGATAAGATAAGATAAGATAGAACTTTATTAATCCCGAAGGAAATTCTTGTGCCAGGTTGCATAGCAATACAGTACAATAAAACAATAGAGAAATCAACACAATAATAAAAATAAACTAACAGATTTACAAATGTACAGTCAAAATATACAAATATATAGGCAAGATAAGGTGTTCAGACGGCGAAGAATAATAATGGCATAATTGAAATAAGGGAACCTGGGAAAACCTACAAGTCCTACATTCCATAGTAATTTTTCTTTTATAATAGCTCAGTTAAGGGACTGAATGAGGATTAATTAATACGGTAGTGCACTGATTTTCATGGTAAATGGATTGAAAGTGTGTTTCATTTGATATGTTGTTTATTGTTGATAGTATAGATTTTTGTATAATAGTAAATAAATTCCTGTGAGCGGAGCTGTACAGAACAGAAGCACCCGTAGCCTGTCTCATTATTTCTCCTGTTTTTACAAGAATCTTATCTGTTTATGGGTTCTCAGTCTGAGACCTGTAACACAAGCAGTAGTCCTGTACTCTGCCCCATTGCGACCTAAACCTAGTAGAATCCCACTAATTAATATGGACATTAGACATGTAAATGTGTTTAAAGGAGAACCAAAGGCCCTGACTCTGCCTTTAAAAAATGCTTTCAGGTTTATTAAAGGCAGAGTCAGGGGTCATTGTGGGCCAGGGATGCCAGCTTCCATGTAATGCCCCTTCTATTAATTTACAATACGTGAAGGTGTGTCGCAGCAATGCTTAATCAGCCAATAAGAGGCTATGCCTGCAGCGGCATGTGTTTAACCGAGAGAGGGAGTCATCCACCACGCAAACTAATATACATGGTCTTGCCGTTTCGTTGATTTCAATTATTAAATTAAATCTTTTTACCTTTTTACCTTTTTTTCATATGTGCTTTTATTCTGTGTTTAGGTTTTCAGTTAGTTACTGAAATACTCACATTATTCACCTGACTGTTCAATCAGATCCGATTTGTATTCTGTGCAGTTGTGAGTAGATATGGCCCCGGCCTGCAGCCTTGGGGTAGAGCTAAACCTGACAGAAAACAAAGTCGTAAGCACAACGGCGGGTTCAGGGAGGGACAGTATATTATCATCTTCAGAGAATGGATCCACTCCAACCATACAAAAGATGACACACAGGACAAAATACGCAAGCACCCATCGGTGCGAGATGAAAAAGACTTGAGATTAAATGCCCACAAAGAAATTGTTCAACATATCTATACCCTAAATACAACTGTTCATGTGTCTGAGACGCATCACCATACATGCAAATGGATCTCATTAGCTTGATTTGTCCTGTGGAGTGTTTGTGGTTGGTGCCACAACTGAGCCAATTTGAGTCTGGGGTTGGGTGAGGCTGCACACTTGAGCTGCATTGACTAATAAGTGTGCACAGGTCATCACCACACCCACTCATGGATCGTTAGCATGTTAGCTGTCAATTACCACCTGCTCTGTTCATACATTTTACCAACAGTGAACCACACATGATGACTTAGGGAAGCACAGAAAATCATTGAGGACTACAGTCACCCAGGCCATGGACTGTTCACACTGCTGCTGTCTGGTAGATGTTACCGGAGCATCCAGGCACAGACTACTGGATACATATGCCATATTCCCTATTCTATTTAAATACTTCTGTTTCACTATCTTTTGTATATTTCTGCTCTGACTGCCGTATGGCAGAATTTCTGCTACTGCTGCCCTCACTTGTGTGTCTGCCCTTACTCACTTGTACTTACTTGTACATTTAAAATACTCAATATTCAATCATTACTTCTGGAGTCAACATTTACATTTAACTATTATGTATATTGTGTATTATCATAATATGTATATCGTGCCGCTCAATGTATCATGTGTGTGTTTATATATATATATCTTGCTATATTATCTTTTATCTTGCTATTTCATATTTTGTCTTTTGACTACTCTTTTGCGTATTGTCGCCTGCCATGTCCATAATGGCCCTGTGTGGTGACATACATTTGACAATAAAACACTTTGACTTGACTTGATTTTGAACCAGGACTATTCAAAACCATACCATGTCCTTGGGAGGAAAACAGCTGCCTTAGCGTGGCGTGTAGCACCAACAATGCTACAAAAGGTTACTGTCATTGTTGTCATTATTATTATTATTATATCCCACCTCATCACCTACTAAACACTTTCGAGCTTTCCTTTTGTAATACCTCAAATGACAAATACACTACAGCCATTCTGTCTGGGGCGTAATAGGTCACAAACGTATGCATCTTCAGAATGCAAGACGATGGAGAATGATGGTAGTCAGTATAATGTCTAAAGTTAGCCATGTATCCTCACAATGAAAATAAAGAGCAAATAAAAGAAGAGACTCCACAGATGTGGAAATAGGTGGCGCTGGTTTGGCTCACACTTTAAATTAATATCTAAAGTTCTGCTATGACATAGTTGGACTGCTTGGTCCCAGTTTAGGTTTGGGCAGCCCACATGGAGGAACGCATTTTAACCATTGCACGGATGGGTGAAAACATCACAGGATTATTCTCTATATAATATAAGGATTCCAATTGTTTCTATTCTTCAATTGTTTCGATTCAAAAAGGACAAATCAATTGATATTACTGTGATGGCCACAACCACACAATTTGCTGTGGTCGCTGTGTGGGAGTTCCCATCCTGGTGAAGCAAAAGGGGGCGTGGCTGAGGGCAGGAGACTCATCAGGTCAAACCATGTGCTGTTGGGGGGGGGGTGATCTGTTGACATATCTTTTGTCGCCCAGCTGACCGATTGGGGAAAATGAGTGTGCTTGCCCAATCCCACATGGCAGAGGCCCAGCAACAGCAGAAGTCCTGCTATGATCAGTTAGCCTGGCAGAGAGCCTTTGACCCCTGGACAAAATCTGCTAGTGCTTTTCCCCAGGGATAGGCTCTTCCCCTGCTAGCCGTAGATAGCCCTCACCCATTTGCTGTTTGTTTGGCTTTTCAGTTTGAATTACTTAGGAATGTGTGTAAGTTATTTAATGTCGTGTGAGATTCATATTACGATACACTGTAAGCTGTAAGATACTGTATGCTGTGTGTGTGTCTGTGTGTGTGTTGAGGAATTCATTGTTGGCGTAATTGCTAATAATTATACCTCTTTTAACAATAGTCCATAAACACAAGTCACAAGCACAAATACCCCCCCCCCCCCCCCCCCACACACACACACACACACACACACACATACAGTCCAAAGCAAGTCTACAGGCGGCATGTTGCAACCTGCTATGACTCCAACTATGGCGTCCAGAGATGATCATCACAACAGAGGACATCCTATTGTCATGACAAAATCAAGACAAGAAGACGTACGACAAGAAGACGTATATGTTTTGAAATTGAGTTTGTCTGATTCATAAACATGAACCACATACAAGTCATCATGCTGTCACTCTTGCCCAACAAGTCGGCAACTATTGGCCACCAAATATATTTCGACTTGACTAAAGGTCCAGTATTCTGTAAATACTACACTAAATAATAAGATTATAACAACAATCTTGTTGGCAAAGTGGGCCAGGACAATTTGAGATCCTGAAGAAACTTGGGCCCACCACGTACCAGGCATCAACCCTATCAGAAGACTAACAGCTTCAGGTGAAGTCAAGCTGTAGTTTGGAGGTAGTTTGAAGGACAAACATTGTGGAACATGACATAGTTGTTGGACCTGAATGCCTGCTGGCCTTTGGGTCAGAGGAGGTTGACCTGAAGCTGTCCCTGGGGAAAATGTGAGTGATGGAACTCGGTGGTCCTGGTGCCCGATGAAGGACGGCGGCAGGAGATTGGGCATTGACTTCAGATATCTGAATTCCTTTACTCCCAACCCCAGCAGACCTGACTCTGAGGACAAGCAGGAAAAGGCTGTCTCTCGATTGGTCATTGACCACAGATGCCTCCCACGCCCAGACATCCCATGCTGGAAGATGACCGGTGTAAAACACGCCCACATATACAGTACATGTTGCATATGTTCAATTAGGTCCAGGAACCTTTTGGTCAAACAATAGTTTGGTCAAAAGGAAGGGACCTTTTGGTCAAATTATTGTTTGACGAAAATGATTGACACTGTTATCAGTGTCAATCATTCCATTTATTATCACAAAGTGATTTGTAAACCCAGCCCTGTATTTAGTTACAGGATACTGGTTTTAGAAACTTTATTTTTTTCAATAAAACATAAATCATGAATGCACCATTATTGCTTTTATTGCATTATTACTTTTGCATAGTTTCAGAATGACTACTAGATGATTTTTTTATTTACTGTAAAATACATAAAGACAACACAATGATTTGCATGGAGTCTGTACCATCGTCACTGTGAGTCGACGGTGGTCAGCATGCGGCTCCTGAGTCATTGCACAGGAAGTTGACACTCGGGGGATTTCTGGTTTTGTTGCTCTTCCTCCAAGCCTCTGGCTGGCAGATGAGCGGGTGAGCACCATCAAGCATACACTGATTAAACCAAAGTGTTGTGATGCTATCCTCTTCTTGTATCTCTTGCTTAAAGTTTGTGTAACTCGGCTATTTGTTTTGCGCAAATAGCCTGCTAGCCGTAGATAGCCCTCACCCATTTGCTGTTTGTTTGGCTTTTCAGTTTGAATTACTTAGGAATGTGTGTAAGTTATTTAATGTCGTGTGTGTCTGTGTGTGTGTGTTGAGGAATCCATTGTTGGCGTAATTGCTAATAATTATACCTCTTTTAACAATAGTCCATAAACTCACAAGCACAAATACCCCCCCCCTACACACACACACACACACACACACACACACACACACACACATACAGTCCAAAGCAAGTCTACAGGCGGCATGTTGCAACCTGCTATGACTCCAACTATGGCGTCCAGAGATGATCATCACAACAGAGGACATCCTATTGTCATGACAAAATCAAGACAAGAAGACGTAAGACAAGAAGACGTATATGTTTTGAAATTGAGTTTGTCTGATTGATAAACATGAACCACATACAAGTCATCATGCTGTCACTCTTGCCCAACAAGTCGGCAACTATTGGCCACCAAATATATTTCGACTTGACTAAAGGTCCAGTATTCTGTAAATACTACACTAAATAATAAGATTATGAAGTATTGCCCTATTACATTTTTTTAAATGCTCTTTGTGAAACTTGTCTTTCTCTGAACCCTGTGAAACGCACTCTTTAAAATAATATAAAAAATGTTTGTTGAACTAAATATTATAATTTATTATAATATTATTCAGTATTATTTTGATCTGCCAGGTCAGACTTGCTCCTGGTCAAGCTAGAAGCCACAAAATGATACCTAGCGGTATTTTCACACAGATTTTCACTCTGATATGTATACACACAGAGTGTATATCAGAGACATGCCTTGAATTGTGCAGCATTTGTTTTAACTTTCAATGCAAAACAAATATATATATATATATATATATATATACAGTATATATGTATATTATTCAAGTTGTCTTTTTCCTGCAGCATTCCAGGGAGGTCAATGATGAACTAATGATCAGTTCTTGGTGGTGGTTAACATCTGTGACACAGGAACATTCTTTGCTATTACAGTACGGGCCCTACATTTACAAATGTGACCACATCATAATTAGAAAAACTGAAGTTCATTTAGTTTCTCATAAGCTTTTTTACCTTTGTAATCCTCACCCATGCCTCTTGGTCAGTCACATCAGATGTCGCAAGCTAGAATTAAAAATGGTGGGACTACGATGGTGAAATGCCCTTGAATTAATTAAAATGAACCACATCCAAATGTTTAACTACTGAGGAGTTTGTATACCCTCATGTTTCCCGTTTTCTTGAATAGTGAATACTGTATTATGAGAGAATACATCTCTGTCATTTTAATGATGAAAAGAGGACGCTCAACCATTACCTTTCCAACGAGAACTATCCCGTAAGAAACAGCAGAATGCAATTCAAATAAGTCAATTTTATTTGAATACAAGCCTGTCACTAAAATGTGTCCATGTAAATGTGCGTCATTTTGTTTCACAAATCTGCTGGGAAGCGGCAGCTGTGTAAATCAACCGTTTACCTTGGAAATCTTGTAAGCAGTTTTTGGTGTGATTAAGCATGCCGACCCTTCTACAACCACAATCCCACTTCTACAGAGACAGGCACTTTTTTCCGGAACAGGTCAAAGAGGAAGTGGCTTTAGGTGGTTTTACACATGAATCACTGCAGGGGCCGTTTGAAGAAGGAGAAGAAGAAAAAAAAAAAAAAAAGACAAAAAGGCTTTAAATACCCGCTCACAGATGCCCTATTCCCATCACTGGTCTAGACAACACACAGTGTCAACATGACAAGCACTGCTCTCCTGCCGCTGCTGCTGATGGTGGCTCATTGCATCGCTATGCCCAAGCCCACCGACGAGACAGACAAGATTCTACAAGCAGAGGTACCACACGGCAATTAAGGCGTGACTGTTGAGGTTTTTGCCCTCAGATGGACACTGTTTTATTTTTTATCTTTGTCATTTTATGAATGCTATCGCTCAAAACGTTATTCTCACTTGGAACACATTTGCGGTGTTGTTGTTCTTGAGACCAACCTATTCAATGCCGACTAAACCAAAGTATGATTCTTCCTGTTAAAGTGTATTTTCTCCATATATTTTTTTATTAATTTAAGTACACATGTTGTACAGTAATGTATCTTCTATTATATTTCCATATAGTTGCTACCTTCTGGTTTAATAATGCCCTCACTTCTTTTAAATGTACAGAAATACCTCAGCCGTTTCTACAATCTCCCTGCTGGTCTTCTTGGAACTGGGAAATCATCAGATGTGATGCAGACCAAGATAAAGGAGATGCAGGCTTTCTTCAGGTTAAACGTGACTGGGACCCTAGACGCCGACACCTTGGACACAATGAAGCAGGCCAGATGTGGCGTCCCAGATGTTGCGGAGTACAACCTCTTCCCCAGGAATCTCAAATGGGCAAAAAACAACATCACATTCAGGTTTGCAACAGCATTAAGATGAGTCTTGAGTCTTTTCCCTCAATTATCAGTAAGACCCGCCAGTCAATGTGTATTTTTCTTACCGCGTTCCAGGATAGAAAACTTCACCCCCGACATGAAGAAGGCGGACGTAGTGAGGGCCATCCGCCAGGCCTTCAACGTGTGGGCGTCCGTCACCCCGCTCACCTTCAAGAGGCTGCACAGAGGCACCGCAGACATCATGATCAGCTTCGGAGCAGGGGGTACGCACCCAAACCTACTGCTAGCTTCCATTAGCGCCTCCTTCTTCAGCTCCAAGCCCGTTTTTTATTGATCTCTATGAGATTTTATACAAAATAGGCCATAGCCTTTTGTATTGGTCCTAGTGCTGAAACTACAATATCAGAGTTTATCAATATCATTTGTCTGACTGAAAGTGTTTATAGTTATAGTATAGCTTTTAGCTGTGTGTATATACTGTATGTGATTGTTATAGACATTGTGTCAGGGAACAGGCTATTTTATAATAACGACATTGTCCTGCTCTTCATTTCCCAGACCATGGAGATTCAAATCATTTTGATGGGCCGAACAACTTACTGGCCCATGCCTACCCCCCTGGCGATGGCATAGGCGGGGACACACACTTTGACGAGGATGAAAACTGGACTAAAGACTCAAAAGGTAAGCAGGAAGACATTATGAAACTCGTTCTATTAGCCTTGCAACTATGAATGCTTTAGCTCTATCTTTATGTACCACAGCGATATATTGCTGTCTCCTTCAACAAATGTACTCTTTGTAAGTCGCTTTGGATAAAAGTGTCTGCCAAATGCCCTAAATGTAAATGTCAATGTAAGACATCTGTTAAACGATATCACAACGGCCCTCGGCCGTGCCCTATTATATGACTGTCCCAGCCAAAGCAATGTCGCAAATGCTGTGTTTTAACCAACGTACTGTTGAGCTAATGTACGTTTTTTTCCCCTCAAATAGACTACAATTTGTTCCTGGTGGCGGCCCACGAGTTTGGACATGCTCTTGGCTTGTCCCATTCCTCAAATGTCGGGGCGTTGATGTTCTCCGCCTACACGTACACACAGGGATTCCCCCTGACTGAGGACGACATCGAAGGGATTCAAGAACTTTATGGTGTGTAGTTTTGTGGCACACCGATTCAATATGAAATCTCATTTGTATTTGTATTAATTATTGGTTAAGATATCGCCAATGTTTTTAATGAGTGATATTGTCATCTGTTATATTCAAACCGTAGGGCCAAACCCCAACAGGAAAGTGAAGCCCAAGCCTGACGCCCCGAAGAAATGTGACCCCATGTTGAGTTTTGATGCCGTCACAGAGTTGAGAGGGGAAACCATCCTCTTCAAGGACAGGTAGATGACGGAAGGAAACGATGATTGCATATGGGACACATTAGTATTGCGTCAAGGGTCAAGATGTGATGAAGACAATTGCTATGTCTATGAGCTGGAAAACTAAAACTAGCAATATTAGATTTAGGGATTTTGAGGAAGACGCAATGGTGCACAATGCTCATGGGTTATTTTTTTGGCGAGGGGGGGGTGGGGGTTCGGAAAATTGAATGAGAATGTCGTCCTTTGCTAAGAGGGACGTTAGTAGCTCAGGCGTTAAGAGCGGGAAGGTTGCTGGTTAGATGCCGAGCTCAGTGTCGAGGTGTCCCTGAGTATGACACCTAACCCTAACTGCTCCCGACATGTTGTTTGGTGAATGTCAGGCAGCCATAAATCGCTTTAGATTAAAGCGCTATATAAATCCAATCCATTTACCATTTATTGACAGCTTATGTATTACCTAAATCTGTGTAGCGATGGTAGCAAATGCCACCTTGGGCAGACAGAAGAGACACCACCCGATGCTGATGTGGATTCTGATCAGTTGTATAACGAATGTGTGAATTAGCCTTCCAAGCTGTAAAACTGAAAGAAGTATTAATTGATAATAGATTATTTGTGACATGTAATGTGTGTTTAGGTCTTAAAACAAAGCAACAACACCATTATGACTCACCTAGTTTAACCACATATTACTTAAAGGGGCCCAAACAAAAACAATGGTCAACTGATCTAGTCAGCATCTAAGTGGACACTCCCACTTGTATTATTATTTGACAATTTTGACAATTTTGAAACAGCGTGCAATGGCGCTCACTCTCACACCTGGTTATATAATAGTGCTCCTTTAATGTTTAATATGTCAATGGCAAAACCCCTTTTATAATATATATATACACACACATTTAAAATGCATCAAAGTGACATGAATGATCCTCCTCTTGTCTACTCACTGTGTTGTCCTGTCACTCAGAGTCCTCAGTTGTATGGTGTTGTGTTGATGGATGCTTTGGTGTGGCTCCTCTGGCAGGTTCTTCTGGCGTCTCCACCCCCAGATGCCTGAGCCTGAGTTGACGCTGATCAAGTCCACCTGGCCGTCCCTGCCCCAGGAGGTGGACGCGGCCTACGAGAACTCCGACAAGGACATGGTCTTCATATTTAGAGGTGGGTCACACTCTGTGCTCTGTAGAACACCTGCCTTTTTTTCTGGAAGGAAAACACACATGCATGAGTAGCGTGGATACCAATATGTTTTTTGTGTGTGTTTTTCTTCCTCTCCCTGACAGGGATCAAAATGTGGGCTCTGAGCGGATACAACGTGGTGAAGGGTTACCCAAAGTACATCCACACACTGGGTCTTCCCAAGACCGTGAGGGAGATTGACGCTGCCGTGTACATCGCCGACACGGGCAAGACACTGCTCTTCACCGAGGAACAGTACTGGAGGTTTGTGGTGGAGTAGAATAAGATAAGATAAGATGGAACTTTATTCATCCCGAAGGAAATTCTTTTGCCAGAGGTTGCTCAAAAATACCACAACAACATAAGAATAAAAGCAATAGAATAATAGATGTACAGTGAATAAGCCTAAAAGAAAAAATATAGGTAAGGTATTTAGTAAACAAAACAAGTTGGCAATGGTATAGCATAGGAGTTCACCTCAAACTTGTTCACCTCAAAGTTGCTTCTAAGGCGTCTAATCTTATATTGATTGTGTACTTGTCCACCCCACACAGCTACGATGAAAGGTCCAACACCATGGACAGCGGCTTCCCAAGGACCATTGCATTGGACTTCCCTGGAATAGGAGACGAGGTGGATGCAGCGGCGTATCACTACGGTAAGGCGGCCCGATAGTCTTAGTAGTGCATAGTTATGTTTTGACTCCCAGCCGAAAGGTTCCGTGTTCGATTCCCAACGTCCAGGAACCGCGAAACCTAAGTCCTCCAAGCTCTATAAGATAAGATAAGATCAGATAAGATAGAACTTTATTAATCCCGAAGGAAATTCTTGTGCCAGGTTGCATAGCAATACAGTACAATAAAACAATACAGAAATCAACAGAATAATACAAATAAACTAACAGATTTACAAATGTACAGTCAAAATATACAAATATAAAGGCAAGATAAGGTATTCAGACGGCGAAAACGATTTGGCATAATTGAACTAATGAAGTGTATCGAATAAAAAAAATTCTGAGTACATAGTGAAGAATTCTCTGAAATACTGCGGCGTTTATCACATCAAGTTTGAATAACACTTGTATTAAATTAGCCAATTACTGAATGATTCTCTTTTTTCCATTCGCAGGTTACTTGTATTTCTTCCGCGATCACATGCGGTTTGAGTACAGCTACAGGTCAAGGAAGGTCATGCGTATCCTGAGGGCCAACTCTATGCTCAACTGCTGACAATGTTAGGAGAATCTCCCTCCAACCATTCCTGAAGAAGACTCAAATATAATATAAAACTATATCAATTATAATATAAGTTGAAAAGTCCTCCATGGGTGCAGGAGGACGTATACATTTGGGATATTTAGTTTATTTGTTGTTGTTTTTGTGCTGGACACTTGTAATATCATTGTTTGTCAGAAACAGAATTCTGGAAAATTCAAAGACTTACAAATGCTTTTCATGTATTTATTTGATTCAGATTTATCTTTCATTTTTTCAAGATGGTAACATAAGTATGTATGTATGTGTGTGTGTGTGTGTGTGTGTGTGTGTGTGTGTGTGTGTGTGTGTGTGTGTGTGTGTGTTTAGGATGATGTATTTATATATATACTATTTGGAAGCCTCCTCAAAATAAAGTTATGAAAACAAGTGAATGTGTACTTTGAAAATTATTAGGTACAAATGAAATAATCATAGGCCTACTAGTTGATTGTTGTGCCAAGAAGTAACACGGTTGACATGCACAACTATAGAGACTGTTTTTATTCTCTCAGTGACCTTCTTCAAAATGACATCTGAGCCTTTTTGGTTCTTGTTAGAACTGCCAATTGAGAGAAACAAAAATAGCTATTATATATCTATCATAACATGATAGCATTTAATGATTATTTTCATCCAGAGGTAATAGATAGTGTTGTTTGTGGTGGCGGTGGTGGTGGTGTGTTACTTCATGTACCCCACTAGGTGGCAGTCGCCTTCAGTAGAAACTGTGCGCCTGATCATTTAGTCCTCCACACAATCATCTCAGCTCTCACCTACAATAGAGACTAAAACCTGTATTGTTTATGTGTATTCAACCTTTAGAAAGCATGTCTCAGCTTTTTTGCACACACACCTTCCGCCCATTCATTCACTGTGTGTTCAGATATGTCCATTTCAATGCACATAGGCCTACATTTGGAATTAAAATGGTTTGAATTAAAACGTTTTGTGTTAATGGATTGGCATTTTTATCATATAACAGCCAAATAATT